>JAROYE020000005.1:39534789-39867289 GCA_029619315.2 Dynastes maya
ACTTGAGAAATTTTTAAAAATAAGCGTGATTAGTCGGGAAATATTGGTCAATTAATTGCTCCATTTCTAGCGTATATTTAGAAACGAACGCCGAAAATTATGTTGGTGTAAGGCGTCATTTTTAATCCCTAGAAAATTCCAACAGTATTTTATGCATACGTTGGTTTCTAAATTAAAACGTTTCTCGCATTTTTCCATTGAACTGTGACATTTTTAAAGTAACTTACCTAAAGGAGCGTATTCTTGAGAGAAAACGTAAAATCCAGCAGTCTCAAACGCTACGTCGTACGTGGAAATAATATTCTTGTGAGCTGATAAATGAAGGCCGTAATGGAATTCTCTGTAGAAGTCTTTTAAAGAAGTATAAGGTTTAGGTAATGCTTTCAGGACCATTTCTGTGTCTGTTCCTTTAGTTCCACCAGGAGAATTTTTCCAAACCATCCTTCGCCGACGATCTGGAGGATATCAAACTCATCTACCAAGTTTACCTACACAAAATAAGAAATAACAATGAAATCGCGAGGAATCACTAAAATAAATGAAGATCTGAACAAAGTGTTAAACAAATAAAAGTGTTAGATATTTATAAATAGTTGTCACCCAATAACAACAGAATTTAGATATAACCATACTAAGTCTGAAAGGTTGGACGGCCTAAGAGCACTGACTCTTTGCAATGAAGCAATACAGATCAATCAAGAAGTTAAGTTCCTAGGTGGAACCTTAAATTCTAAAACTGAACTGGAATTCACATTTACAAAAAATGACCGATAAATGTAAGAGGGTGTTCATGACAACTCGTAGAACAGTGAGAAAGCATGGAAACTCAAACCACATATGACGTACTGACTGTACACTATGGTGGTAAGACCCATGATAACTTATGACTGCCTGGTTGGAGGCCTAAGCTCACGCAGAAGCACGCAATAACCGGTCTCTCGAAAATTCAAACACTGGCATGCCCATGTATAACTGAACTGGAGCCATTATAAGCACCCCAACGGCTGCTATGGAAACCATCTACCTCCTCTTGACACCCATATCAGGGAGAGGCTAGAATGGAGCATACAGACTGAAAAACACTAGTAACTAGAGAATAAACACTGGATCGGGGCACACCAGAATAGAAACAGTAGTAACAAACCCTATCTTTGATATGGGTTAGCAACATAACAATCTCCAGGATCTCCTATGATAAACCTTTCAAAGTTCTCTGTGAAATAGGAAGGATGAAGAAATGGAGAGGGAAAGAAAACCGAAAACTCAAATTTGGTACACAGATGGGTGAGGAAAACCAGGGATACAAAGTATGTGCATCATTTGGGTGATACACCATGGTATTTTGAACACAAAAATATGTATATGTTATACAAACCTGCGTGTGGGAGAATCTGTGTCGATAACCACGAGGGGGAACTATCTGAATTTTGTCTAACAGTCAGGCAACCTTAAAGGCACTAACAATCTTATCATATAGCCTTCAAACTAATATGGGTGCCTGCAAAACCTAATGACTCTCTGCAAGACACAAGGGACAGCGGGCAATGAAATTGCAGACCAGCTAGCGAGAAAAGGTTCAAAAATGAATTTTGCAGGATCTGAACCGAGTCTAGGTATTACCAAGAGTGCAATGAGTGGTGCAATCAATGAACGAATCATAACATAGCACCAATTAAATTGAAACCATGCAGCTGGACAAACGCACAGCAAACGAATGATGAGAAGACGGTTCCAACATTTGACTTCTAACCTACTTGCACCTAAACAAGATTCAACATAGGGCAGCAATGTGTCTATTAGCAGAACATTGCTGTTTAAGAGGCCACTTGGATAAGATGTGGAACCACAAAAATGAACCCTTGTGTAGACTTTGTAATGAAGGAGAAGGAAACAACCTCTCATATTATTTTCGAATGCAGATTCTCAGTATTAAGGCTGTAAAGACTAATCCTGCTTTGGCAACAATCAATCGATCAATCGAGTCTAAAGGAAGGTCTCAAATAATTAGAAACGTGTAGCCCTTTGCAAGACTATATACCTAGGCTCCTTTGGGAAACAGATTGACCATATGAGAAACATCCAGTTAATGCCCTATAAATATAATTTTTGTACAACATAGCCGATGATAATAGAAAAATACAATTTCCAAAAAATCTGCGTGCATTTGATTACAAACAAAGTAAATCAGTTATTTAATTCGAGTTTATATATGACCTTATAGAGAATACAAACTTGTGGTTAGACTGTTGCAGGCCATTATTGAAAATTAACTATGACTTCGTTTACTGCTTATATTCCAGTAATCAGAATGAATGCACCGCTATAGGGAAGTTGCATATGAAATGTTCTTTGGCTTTAGAAATTGTATGTTTAATGACCATTTAGGAATATTAGCCCATAAGTAATGTTCAAGGAAATTTTCACCAGATTCCACTGTTTCAGGAGAAAAAGCCTTTTAACCACGTGATTTTAAAAAATGCCAGCGACCTTTTGGTTACTCAAACTCATAAAACTAAGTTAAACGTTTGAAGTATACATGTCTTTTTCTCATGAAAAATGCTTAGTGCCATGGTGAAACTGCAAATTTGTGATAACAAAGTAACGGAAATATCAAGTAATAGTTTCCAAAAAAAGGAGAGTTGCCTTAAGAATACATACATATCGTAACCATATTAGGCAGCTCTAAAGCTAATGTATAGAATGCCTTCTTCAAAAGCCGCTAAATAGAATTTTTACGCAAACAGATTTAACTAACAAGATGTATATCGCCTAACATTTTAAAAACATTACGTGATTTGCCGGCCTTTCACGCACAATAAAAATTAGTTGTGATTCCTCAATAAAGAACGAAATGGTAAATAGAAATATCCATTATTAGAACTGGACTTAGAGGACTACCACAGAGTTTAGTCTCATATTTTAATTAGCCTACATTATTATGCGAAAAGTAGAAATTATATTAAATCGGCCGTTGAACCCTTGCCCAAAATTCTTTAGAACTTCTGTGCCATGCGCTCCTCAACAACCGTAGTATACTGCCAATGGTGTCCAGCACAATATAAAGCAAATAATGTATTGCAAACACGTAGTTTAACTTAGCCGTCTGGACAAATGAAATAGTATTATAAAACTGGTTCTAATGCGCTATTAGATGACAACTAAACGCCAGCAATGAACAACTAAGAAATAAAGTCATTGTGAAAAGAAATTGAGATGCTTCTCGGAGTGTGATTACAAACGGAAACTTTCTTTAAAAAACTTAAGAGATTATCTTCTTGGTTCCAGGCTGGAACTGCGTCATTGTGATTTCGCTTTACTTTCATAGGTCCTATGGGCCTATCTTCGGGCTTCCGGGATTAGATATGAAAAATGGTTCTTTTTAAAAAGAGAATTGATAACACTGAGTTTCTTTTGGCTGGATGGTGAAAAAAGCAATTGAGATATTGGTCCGTGAGCGTAGGTTTTCGATAGACGGAATATCTCCAGCGCACCGTCAGAACGATCAGACGGAGCATGAAGAACTATCTAAGAAAGGAAAGAAACCGACCGATTCGACCTCCAGGGCGATGCGTAGCCGAATCGTGTTGGGAGTTTAGAAATGAGAGCAAATTATTTAAGGAGTTTGTCCGTGAAGCCAGATGACAAAGGTATCATCAATTCGGCTTCAGGTTGCAGGTAATAGTAGGCTGTTGTTCGAACGCTTTCCATAAAGATGTTAACGATGACGTGAAGCTACACCTGAGAACTTGCTGTAGCATTTGCCATGAAATTTGAAATAATAGAAGAAAGAGATGCAGCAACCAATCATAAAACAGATCACGCGGTTGATTACTGACGAGATAAGGAAGCTCTCTAGTAATGGATTCTGTCCGGTAGAGAAAAGACTCTGCGCTTCAGTGTATTTTCAGAATTTCGGCTTTTTGTGCTAGTAGCTAAAACACGACCTTCCCATTTAAGAGTGTAACCCTGTATACCTTTCCTAAGTTTTCCCCGATTTCGGTTTATAGTCGCACGTTTTATTTGGGACGCTGTTCAAAATTGGAACATATATAGTCCCACCTTTTGACCACAAAATTTCTATTCCACCCCCTCAAATACAAAAGCATAAGGCGTGCTCAACAATCTGGAATAGGAAATGGCATACAACTCAGAACATTGTCTTGGTTAGAAATACCTAGCAACATGAGTCAAAAGTACTAAACAATCAACAAATTGAGATTCTATTAGGTATTAAATATTTAATCTTTCTCCAACATCTTCAGTGATAACCTAAACTTTTAACCATCATATAAAATCTTATCCAATAAGACGGAGCCACTGCCAGATTTTCGCAAATGCCATAGAAAGCAAAGGCATTGCCAGCTGTTCATCTGAGAAACCAAATAAACTCAAGACATAAACAAATCTAAGAATCCAAAATCGGTTTAAAACATGTTGCACCTTCAATATTTAGTAGTTGACATCGCGTTTCAGTTGCCTTCATAGAAAACTGTAAATCATGCACAACGAAGAGCTAAGTGTTTATTATTTAAATATTTACGATTATTTTAATGCAAAAGAGCGCAGTTGAATGAAAATAAAGGAGCCACAGGAATCACAAATAAAATTTTCTCAAAAGGTAAAGTGTTAACGTCGTGCCTGCTTCAGTAGCCCTTAAACAAGTATTATTGGATGCTAATAAAAATAAGCCGGGAAAAAGGAGTCCCAAAATAGTAACAGTCAGAGAAAGGAACTGTATATTAGAGCCAACATTCTCTTCGGGATATGAAGAAATCTTACTATTGATACTGTATGCAGGAATTAGTAAAGAAGGTGCCATACAAAAATTTTTCTCCCAGAATGGTTAGAAGGACGTTTTAAAAGGTTGTAAGGTAATGAAAAAAGCCGATTACTGTCCAAGACAACAGAAAAAAACTGTGCTAGAATGCGGCCAAAAAGATACCAACATTGAACAATAGAAAATGGAAAAGGTTGTTGTGCGTCCGATGAAAACGAAATATAGAAATAATTATTTAAATAAATTGCATTTCAAAGTGAATATGCTGTAATCTTTGAGGATACTAATTAAAAAGCGATAAAACAATCTTCTGATAAATAGAGTACGTCCATAGTTCCTTTCAGTTTTCTTGATACCCCTTAAGTACATTTCTGCCGTCGGTAGAGTTAATGGAAGAATTTCATAAGGATTGCGGAGCCCATGCACCTAAAAACTTTCAGAGGAGCTTTTAGAAATCATTTTTTCCAACAATATATGTCTCCTGCTACACAGCGTCCCCCCCCCTGCAAAAACTATAGATTGGATGCCACGAAGATGGTTTGCATCTTCTGGATTGGCACCTGACCCAATCTCCAGACATCAAATCGAAATCGAGCATTTTTTTTGTGCATTTTTTTTTTGACAAAAACTCAATACAAAGATTCACCAAGCACTTTCACACACAGCCAAAATTAATAGAAGTGTGCCGAACCCGGCGGCACTTACGCGCACAATGTCTAAAAGTATAACACAACTTATATGCAGATTTTATAATGCAGTCATATGTCAATAAAATGTTAAGTTTTGCAAAGACCTTCCGATTTTTATTGGCCCAAGATTTCAAACAAAATGTCAGCAATTTCTCCTACAGGAATTATATTCAAGCTAACAATATTCAATTTTTAGCGTCATTTTCTATGTAGGAAGAAGCTTTGCTCTAATTTCTGTCCATATTTACAATACTAACCGTCCTGGATTCAATAACAGAACACTACCACTTGGGTCTAAAGACCAAGAGTAGTATTTAGCAATTCCCGAAGCAGAAAAACGTTACGGTGTTATTTGTGCTAGTATCACACCTCACATTTCTCACGTAAACACAACTGCCCTTCCCAAATAAAAACTGAATAACATCGTAAAAATCATAGAAGTATCAAACAAATTTATTGCTAAATTACCGCTGACCGGCCCGGTTTAAAAAAGAAATCGAGGTAAATATCATTCAAAATTTCTACGTTCGCTATACAAAATAACAATTTCCATTCGGCAATTCTGAACAATTAAAGCTTAGGGAAATGTTTGTAAATAATATGGACGCCGCGTCCAACATATTTCAAAGATTTTCCTGGCCAGACGCCTTCAACAACAGAACCGCCTTTAACGTGTATACTCATTATTTAAATAAAAATTAAATTTTATTAATGACATCGTCCGCGCATTCGCCTTACCTTTTCAAGCTTAAAAACTCTCTCACTCTATGAATGCTCCCACCGACCGCTATTTTGGCAATAAACTTCCCATAATCGAAGTGGTCACTGCAACCAGCGAAACATTTGAACATTACGTAAGAATACCTCAAAAATTGCGATTTCTTCAATTATCACAATGTTAGCTATATTCTTAGTTAAGCTAGTAGTTAGTAACATATAATCTGGAGTTTTAACCTGATATTTTGAACTATTAAATAGCTTTCAATTATATTCATGAAAATTAAAAGGTAAAACTATAAAATATTTCTGAGCTTTTCATTGACTTGATCAGATATCGTCAGATTCAGTTTAGTTACCTTTATCAATATATCGTCAAATATAAAGAAAATTTCAATTTTGCGTGTTAGGCAATGATTGGACGTATTAATTTGGGAACTCCCCGCAAGGTTCCGTTTTAGGTCCAGATGCTGTTTCCACTTATATGCCTACTTATTTGCTGTCGCTTTGATATGGTGATTTATTTTTATTCTTTGTTATTTTACATAGTTAATTAAATTTTTCAATTCAATATTGTTATGTTTAGCCTATCCTTAGATTCAGTCCAAGCTTTGACAAGATTGGACATGAAGGTCTTATCTTATAAGTATCTAAAATACTACCAACACAACTATGTCAAGATTTTGACATCATATATAATCCACAAGTTCAGAATAAAGCAAGAAGGACGACCTGCTCTGATCTCAAAGAAGCCTTAAAGTAGGGGTCCCACAAGGAAGCGTCTTGCAGCCCAATTCTGTATTTGCTTTATACCAGTGACATATCACAACTTACCAGAAAATAAGTCATCAACTTTGGCCGATGACTCAGCTTTGCTGGGCCGATAACTAACAATGAACATCGTTGAATCAAACAAACAACATAAATGCCTGCCACCAATCAGACTTCTAGAGTGCGAATCAAGCGTGGAAATTTAAACTTAACGAGGCTAAATCAATTCACATTAATTGCTATCTATAGAAGATTACCAAAATACTCCTTCTTTGACAATTTGTGAAATCACAATTCCCTATGCAAGATAATGAAAAGAGATCTTGGGGCTGATTGAACTTGGATGCTAAGTTGCGATGGAAACTCATAAAAAGAAAAAACGAGAAGAATTAAACGTTACAAAAAATATTATTGGTCCTACTACAAGTTGTTGGCAAGAGAGCTCTGTCTTTAAAGTACGAAAAATTGAAAATCTACAGTTTTAAGAATTGCCATATTCATAGGAGAAAGAGAGAACTTATATGTCAATTTTTATAGCCGCATTACACTTCCTGCATACAGCAACAATTAACAAATTTAAAAGTCAAAACACCGGCAACCCGAAAACTCAGATTTCAATGAAACTCCAGAGGAGGGGTTCCCAACTGTTTTCTTGCTTTGACCCCTTTTATTAGGTTAAATAGACGACATCCTACAAGCTGAGGTCTTAAAATAAATGATTTTTACTTTTCCTCAAACGAGTGAATAATCGTGGTAATCACTATTTTTTAGAAAAGAATTTGTGTTTCTAACTCTATTAAGTATGCCGAAAAACTATTGAGATACACGTGGAAAGAATGCCTAATAACAATAACCAAAAAATAAATGCTAATATAGCTCATGGTATTGGTGGAATCATTCCCGGCAAAAACAATGTAGCAGGGAAAATAGCGCTAACACATGAACATGTTTCTGCCTACCCGGTGTCATCAGCATGGTTCTGAGCACAATCTTCTGCTGCTAATCATTGCGTTTGCCTCTCAGTTTATGTTGCTAATCTCCAAAACAGCACTGAATATGTCTTTCAGCGACACCTATCGCCAAGAAACACAGTCATGCCGCCCCAGAGGGTAGCTAAACAAACCGGAGTGTAGATGTCCACCACCTATCGGGCAGCTCCTGGGCTGCCAAACGCAAGGGGACGTTGTGCCTAGGCACAGCGACATCTACGATTTTTTGGTTATTGTTATTAGGCATTCTTTCCACGTGTATTTCTATGCATCATGGTAAGCCTGAGGAATCATTTGCACGTATAGATGTCGCTGTGCCTAGGCACAACGCCCCCTTGCGTTTGGCAGCCCAGGAGCTGCCCGATAGGTGGTGGACATCTACACTCCGATTTGTCTTGCTACCCTCTGAGACGGCGTGACTGTGTTTCTTGGCGATAGGTGTCGCCGAAAGACATATTCAGTGCTGTTTTGGAGATTAGCAACATAAACTGAGAGGCAAACGCAATGATTAGCAGCAGAAGATTGTGCTCAGAACCGTGCTGATGACGCCGGGTAGGTAGAAACATGTTCATGTGTTAGCGCTATTTTCTCTACTACATTGTTTTTGCCGGGAGTGATTCCACCAATACCATGAGCTATACTAGCATTTATTTTTTGGTTATTGAGATACTACAAAAATATGACAGTTATCGAATGCTTTTACCTGTTTATACATTTTTTGAAAGACAAGTATCAACATAAATGTAAATTTTGAACTACGGTGTTCTAAAAACATTAAGTAATAAACAAGTAAATGCAAGCTCCATACGTTTTCTAAACGCTTTTCATTAAGATTATCTTTAACAGAACAGTTAGCAAAATTAGTTTATTAAACATTAATTCAATTCATTGATTGAATTTTGGTAACGCTACAATCTTTTCTACTTAGAGATTATAAAAGTTGTTAATCGGATATCCAGGAGTACATCAAGAGCTTGTTTATTTCGCAAGATATTATATAATCACAAACTACTGGATTAATAAAAATCAAATTAACGGAAAGAATTCTTCGCCAGCATAGAACTCTTAAAGATCAAATAATTTCCATTATATGCAGGTTATACTTTAAAAATGTATAACTAGTTGTATTTTCCGAAATAGACATCTATTTCGGGAACTGTTCTACATCATTTTTGACTTTATATACCCATCCATCGAAGCTAGTTTTTCAGCCTTTCCACTTTAACCACATTAGTGTCTTTTTACTTATGATATTACTTGAAATTTATATCTATACCTACCTAATTATAAACTACTTAATGTTTAGTACAATATTCATGAGATATATACACTACCGCTCATAATTATTTGGGCACCCTTGGATTTTAGATTTTTTTATACAAAGAATCTGTTTAGGATATACATTCCAGCATTATTGACTAGTCTGCTAATAAGCAGTAAGATTCACTTAAATTCATTAAATAATATCCGTCTATTTACTTCTTTTATTTGTATGATAGGTAATACCGTCATAAAAGCGCAGATAGTAGCGACAACAAAGAGCGTGTTTCTTGAAATTCCAGGAAAAATGTGACAGTTGATAATTTTACTATAAATCATGAAGCTATAATAAAGCCATTTGAAATAATATTTTAAATTACGGCCAGTTCCGTGTTAGTAGCGACAATATCTCTCGATGAATAGTGTTTATAATTTCGTTTAAAATTTTAAATCATGTCGAAGAGGAAAGAAATTAGCGTTGAAACGCGTGCTGTGATAGTAGCACAACATAACTTAGGCGTAAGCAATCGTCAAATTGCTAGAAATTTACATTTAAATCCATCTACTGTTGATTATAACATCAAAAAATACAGTGAAAGTGGCGGTTTTCTAAATAAAGTAAGAAGTGGTAGACCAATGGCGATAACATCAGCTCAAGATATTGCAATCGTGGTGTCTAGCAAGCGAACTAGAAGCAAAACAGCTCCAAAAATCTCTGCAGAAATCAATACTCTACTTCCATGTTGCTACGGTTAATGGCCGTCTGCAAAAAGCCGACATTCACCGACAAATTGCGATGCCCTTGCATCGCCAAATTAATAAGAAAAAGAGGTTACAATGGGCACGTGAACATCGAAATTGAACGGTAGAAGATCGGAGCGGTATTGCGGACCGACGAATCCAAATTCGAGATTTTCGGTTCGCGAAGACGAGTGTTTGTAAGAAGATCTGTAGGTGCACAGTCTCTTCCGTCAAATACGGCGGTGGTTCGGTAATGATTTGGGGTTGTTTTGCTGGTACATCCGCAGGTGATCTCGTAAAAATTCAAAGCATAATGAGAAAAGAGGAATACAAACGCATCTAAGAGGAAAATACAATATCCTCTGCTGTAAGAATTTTGGGTCAGAATTTTGTATTGCAACAAGACAATGACCCAAAACACACTTCAAAATTATTCAAGCAATATTGTCACGGACCACCGTGATAGGGGTAGCTCGGGGTAGATACTCGCACAAATACTACACACAGAAATTCACCTACCTGTTAGAAAGAGGTACTGAAGAGGTGCGTATATTCCAAAAGAAAAGGCGGCTCCACTTTACGCTCTTTATTTACCAAATCAATACAGCTCTATGCCCGTAATAGATTACCTATTACGGGCAAAGAGACTCTCCAAGAGTCCCCTATAATTACAAATAACTTATATTTATAGACTATGCAATCCCTTCTACTAACTGTCCTTCCGGTGCTTGATCGGCAGCACCAAAGTTCGATGTCTTCGAATTGACCGAGAGATCATAATCTTATAAAGCAATTGTCCAGACGCTTAGTCAGCTCGACGACACCGGTCACCGATCGAAGAATGATGACAATACAAAAAAACATAGACGGTGAACGCAAGGCAGTGGAAGTCCAGTTAGCGTCTTTTCTAAAAGTAAAAGCAAGGCGTTTATTCGCGACAATATTTAGAACAGTTGGAAGAGGAAAGGACAGTACCGATCATGAAATTACCACCCCAAAGCCCGGACTTGAATCCCATCGAGTTATTATGGAAAGAACTCGATCGAGAAGAACTGCTCCACCTTCAGCAGATGACATGTGGAACATTGTTAAAATTAATTGCAAGAATGCCCAATTATACGACGCAAACATTAAAAGTAAAGGAGATCACACAGACGAATCTAGAATGTAGATCAAATAAATAATTTTAATTGTTAAAGTTGTATATTTGTGTATACTTAAATATCAAATACATATTTTAATATTTCCATTTAAATATTTGATGATTTACCCTGAAATTTGAGGTGCCCAAATATTTATGAGCAGTAATGTATACTGTATTAGTCACTCGTCTCTAGACATATTGTTAATAAAGGAGAGAATAGTATTTTGGGGTCTGGGCCTCAGAAACTTGACATTGAGAAAATATGGGGCCCCAAAAGTTCTATTTATAGGCAGTATAATCTATCACGTTATAATTAATCTATTCTTAGTAGGTATATACAGCAAATAATGTTAAAGATTTGGAGAACCTGTTTGAGCAGCAATCATTTTGCAAACGTACCTCTCTCATGTTATACTTTTGAAGGCTGCCATTATCTCCAAACAAATCTTTAACATATACTTATGAGATAAAATAAATTTTCTACTTTTTTGCTAAGTTTAACACATGGTTCAATGTAAACCTTCTTCCATACTTTTCTGTATTTATAAGTACAGACTTTTTTACAAATGGTGTTTCTTTAGATTTAGGTATTTTCTGGTTATTTTAGATTTATGATTGCTACAACGCATTGCAATATAATGAAATATTTTGCCTTACCTATTGTTTTTGCTTAAAAAATTGTGCGAAACAACATGCACACCAGTAGTCACGTAACTTTCTTAACCGTCAAATTTGACACTTTCTTGAGAAAAGTATCTGGCTTTATTGTCCAAATTTTTGTAAAATGTAAAAGGAAAAATTTGCTTTTTTTTAATTATTTACTAATTTGCTATTTTTCAACACACAACTTAATTTTTTTCCTTAAAACCTTACACAGCACATATATCATAGCAACCTCACGTCTATCTATAAATGACAGCAACTGAAAGTCTGTGAATATTGGAGTATGACTGAAGGGGTGGCTTTTGGCCATACTTCCTGTATATATATAAAGGTAGCACAAAAATTTATTTTGTACTTTTTCTAGAAAATCGCTCTCCTTTTTTACATGAGGAAATCAAACTGAAGATGCAAATTCCATTTTGGATCTTACCAGTGCATTGTATAGGATAACAATTGATTTTAAATTAATGAATTTAGATGTATTACGACTAATAAACTCCAAATTTCGATAAGCGTCGGCAACAGTCATCCGTATATGTTCAGAGAATCGAAAAGATGAATAGAAGACAACTCCAAGATCTTTTGCAGTATTCTTGCGAGTAAATGAAGGACTATTCAACTGATAATTAAAGAAGCAAGGTAATTTTTCTCTGATAGAAGTAACAATCTTGCATTTATCAACATACAGAGAAAGTTAAGTTAACGCCAGTCAAATGTTTTATACAAATCATTTTATAAATAAGAGCAATAAAATGGCGTTATAATCCTCCTATAAATTTTACAATCATCTACATAGAGTAAACATTTCGAATATTCGAACATCTACAATGTCATTACATACAGAATAATAAGAACAAGGAGGGCCCCAGATTAGTCCCTTGGGGAACTCCAGATAGAGATGAAAAGCGCTCCGAGTGAGCGCTTTCAAAGAACACTACTTGCCTACGGTTGGATAAATAAGACGCAAAAGAATGTGAAAATTACGTCTAATTGAAAATTATGAAAAAGTATATCTGAAATATCATTCAAGAATATTAATAAATTTGATTCAATGGTTCTCCACTTGAGAAAACCATGCTGATCATCAGACAAATAATGTTTAATTTGATTTTGGAATATATGATCTGAAAATTTTAAAACAGCTAGTAAAAATGAAATGGGACGATTAATTTTGCATTTCAAGATTTAAATATCGGCAAGAAAGTTTCCAATCATCAGGAAATGCACTGCTCTTAATACATAAGTTAAATAACTAGTAAGTTAAGAGGCGAAATAAAGAAATCAGCTCAACCTTTATAAATATAGGCTGGAATATCATCAACATCAATCGATGTATTACAAGGTAGGCGCCATAAATTCTCAGCCTAACAGACTTATACACGTTGGTCCACATTTGACCGGGGTGCGAGAGATATTGTACGTAGCGCGATCTGGCATACCTGCATTTATCCCCATCGGCCAGCCTCGCCGTGCGCAACTGCTGTAGCCTATCTAACTCTTTGCGCTATTTGTCTTTCTGTGCGCTGGTAAGGTTCTAACAAGAGATCGTGGATTTTGAATACATTATGTTAGTTTATACAACCGCAGAGATGGTACAGATCATTAAATGGTATTTTGCGAATTGCCGCAAAAAAACAGCTTCAAATCCCTCTAACGTATTCCGAACGGGAGGAGAGAGAAGTGAGGGTTTGTTCGTTAGTTGAAATGGGCGAACCTTACCTTAGCCGGCAAATTTCAGACGAAATCGGTATTAGTAGAAGTACTGTGAAACGTATTTTGAAACGCAACAAACACAAAAGTTACAAAGTTCAATATTGCCAGGAGATTTTTCCACTTAATAAAATAACATTAATAGAATTTCAATTTATTTTGTATAATTATCGAATTTATTTTCCTTTAGTTTAATTGTATACGAATCGTTGTTTATTTTCCTACTTAGAATTATTATTATTATTATTATTATTGGCCTTGGTTTTTCACCATTAGCCATATACTTTTGAATTCTTAGCCACCCGGATGGACGCCAAGGTAAACATATGACACTCTTCACACTCGGCGCCGATCGAGTGACTAACTATTTGTACACACACAAAAGGTAGGCCATCGGAAAAAGGGAATACCCACACAGGATAAAGACAGAGGAACTCAACTAAAAAGGAATTTTCATGGTGCACATATATTCATATATCCTGTAGTTAATATATGGTCTCTCCTGGGCTATTAAAAAATTAACGTTGACTGGAAGTTCTACATTCAACTTGATTAGGTCTCGAATTAGCTTATCAATCTCTGTTTTACCTTTACTACTTCCCAAAGTAATATGACTACTTAGAATTACTTTTTCGTTCTCCTACATCGTATAACAGCAACAAAATGAATATAAGAAACTGTACATAATCAGAGAATACAGAAAAATTACGCAGTATCTTTGTATTAGTACATTTTGTCAGAAGGCGTTGAATTATAATATTACGTGATTGAACGGACAAGCGTGCGTACCGCTACTCGCTTTATGATATACTGCGATTGGATGCGATCTATCAGTAACACTCGAATGCTCTGTTGCCATTCACAAAGGCAATATCCCGTTCGTATCTGGACCGACGTGTATAGGTTCGAGCTTGTGTTCAAACTCGGTTGCGTCATAGTTGCACATGTGCGAAGCCTACACTATAGATATTACGCCTCGAACAGTAGTAGTTTTTAATAGCTAGCCAGACAACGTGACTAGTACATGAAACTATCTTAGATAACGAAAATTGAGTACCACGCGACCATTAAATTTTAAACAAAAGAAGGACATACGCCTAATTACATTAAACAACGTTTAGACGGCGTTTATGGTGATTTATCTCCTTCATATTCCACTGTAAAAAACTGGGCAAAGTGTTTCCATTTGGGACAAGAATTCCTTGAAGACGATGAGGCAATTGAACTGATAACCCCTCAAAAAATTTCAATTATAGAGAAATGGTATTAGCAGATCGCCGTTTGGAAGTGAAGGAATTAGCAGTGATGTCTAACATTTCCGAAGGAAGTATTCGCCGAATTCACCATAACCATTTGGGTATGAATAAAATTATCGCAAGATGGGTACCGCATCTTCTTTCTGCTCTCCAACGTGAACGTCGGGTCGAATATGCGCGCTCGTTTTTAAACATGTATGGAGACGACCCGAAACCGATTTTGGAGTCCATTGTCACAGGAGATGAATTCTATAGTTCTGTATTATGATCCTTTATCCAAAAAGGAATCTATGGAATGGCGGGGACCCGATGAACCTCGTCCCAGAAAGGCGAAAGTCGTTCAATCAACGGAAAAGGTAATGGCCACAATATTCTGGGATTGTGAGAGTATTTTACACATTGACTTTAAAGAGCGCAATACAACTGCTAACAGCACATATTATGCGTCTTTGTTGCATGAATTGAGGGACAATATTCGTGCAAAACGTCGAGGAAAATTAACAAAAGGTGTTCGACTATTGCACGACAATACTGCCGCAATTTCACAAGACGCCATCCGCGAATGCTACTATAATGAATTGCAACATCCACTGTATAGTCCAGACATGGCCCCAAGGGATTATTATTTATTTTCTCATTTAAAGAAAGACCTTAGGGGACGTCGTTTTAAGGACGATAGTGAGTTGCAAGCAGCTGTAATACAACATTTTGAGAGAAAAAATTTAAATTATTTTTACAAGGGTATAGAACTCTATCTAACTGGTTTGTATAGAATAAACTGGCATTGAATACGGAGAAAACGATATTCATGACGTTTCACACCAGGCAAAGGTCAGTCAGCGAGGAAGCTTTACTACTTTCCGGAAGCGAGATAAAGCACACAGACACCATAAAATTTCTCGGAGTGCATTTCCAATCTACTCTCACATGGACACTTCATTGCGAAAACCTGGCTAACACTATTTCAACAAGAGCGTACATGTTTCGATGTCTCCGAACACAAATGTCTAGGGGTTCTCTGCTCTCTCTTTATTATGCCGAGATAGAGTCACGACTAAGGTACGGAATTTTGCTTTGGGGTTCTACATCACATGCTCATCAAGTATTCGTGGCACAAAAGGCTGTTGTGCGAAGTATTGTAGGGGCGTCCTACAGAGATACCTGCAAGCCCATTTTTAAACTGCTGAATATATTGCCGCTACCATGCTTATATATCTTCGAAGCAGCAGCCTACATATATTTAAAGAAGCACTCGCTTCCTACTAACTATGAAGTACACGAGCATGGAACCACCTTCACACGCCAGCATCCACCCTAACGGTAACTAGCGCCGGAGCACATAATCTTGGAATCAAGATCTTTAATAACCTGCCTGCTAATGTCAAATCGGAGAAGAATATAAGGTCCTTCAGAAAGGGCTTAAAACACTATCTCCTTCAGCATACGTTCTATTCTATTCAAGAATACTTTTCGTGTTGATTATTTTATAATTTCATCTTTTCTGTTGTGTTATTTAGAATTTCTTCAGTTTCAGCATTCTTGTATTTTTCCTTTTCCAATTATTAGCTACTTTTATTTTTGGTTTTGGTGGAATTGTTTTGTTAATAAGATCTTTTTAAGTTTAATCTATGTTAGAATTTTATATTTTGTTTTTGTGACGATTTATATACACTTTGTGTGTTTGTTAAATAAATATATATTCTATTATTCATTGATCGTTGTAATAAATGTATTGAAGTTAGAGGAAATTATATTGAAAAATAAAAATAGTTTACTTTTTCTATATCAGGCCGAGAATTTATGGGGCCTACCTCGTATCTAATTCAATAGAATATTCAGTATTACTAAAAACTAAAGTATCAGCTGTAGCGAGACATTCCGAAGAAATGGCCAACATTTGTTGATATCACGATCTTGAATTAGTAACTCAAATTTAATATAGTAATTAATTACTAATTATTATATGCAGTGTTTATCTTAGATTTTAGTTCTGCTCTGGTTCCCTTATATTTTTCAAAATTACATGAGCTATTTTTCTTTTTACGGTGGTAATTTTTTATTTGAATTAAAGTTAAATAAGTTAATAATTTCTTCAGTAAACCAGCTGGGTTCTTAGCATTATAGAATTATATAATCTATAACCTGGAATACATTCACTCAGTATGTCATGCATTGCAATTTACGCAAAATTTAACGCAACAAATCAAAAATAAATCTGTACCTTGCTAAATTGTCGAAATTCTTACGTATTTGCAACAAGACAAGTGAAACAACGCAATACAGATTCATAATATTTAACTTACAAGCACGACGTGCTATAGACGAAATATTATTAAAACTCTCAATACCTCTCGTTACACATTTAATAGCGTGTAAATATTTATGAAAATCAAGGCCATGATGAAGGAGCATAAAAATAAAATTATGTGCAAAACCGAGCCATTTGACACTCAATAAAGTAGATACGCAGAATTCTTTAAATTTAAATTCGGATATCGGAAAAACTTATATCGTAGCCTAAACATCAGAATAATATTGTTAAAAATGATAAGAGGCGTATGCAAGTTCAGTTAGGCAATAAAGTTCGCATCAGCGGTGGTAACGTTTATGACAAAATCCGTTTAGTTTGGCATCCTATTTTATACATCAAATTTAGACTTCCTGTAAACAATATGTTACCGTTTTTTTTCTGAAAACTTAAAACATGGAAAACGTATCTAGTATGTATTAATCGCGTTGCGGGTTTCAAGTCAAATGGGGGCGTATTAAAAAAACAGGAAGTAGTATTTTATGAAGGATACCGATTTCCTCATCTTCGGTCTCAATTTTTGAATGTTTCGAACACAAAAGCAATAAGAGAAATGAAAACGAGCGCAAAAATACTGTAGCATATTTAAAACTTTGGAATGCAATATTAAGTAAATGCTTTTAATCTGATTAATACATTGATTTTTGGTTATTTTACATAACGTTCATTACAAAATATCAAGGAGTATGGCGGTCGCTAGGAACTAACATGTGATTAAAACTGTCGGGACGACAACCATGGTTTCAGAAAAATATAACTCCTTTAAATTTCACCAATATTTCGCTTTTATTTTAAAACTTTATCAGGATCATAAAATGAGTTAAAGTAGATAGCCAAACTTGTAAACTTATTCATCACAAAGTACAAAAAGTTTATTTAATTTAGAATAAGTGTTTTAATTATAAAATAACTTGCATTACATTTTCTACTGTTCCTGAAACCCTATACATCTGCTTGTAACTCTGTGTTTTAAGTATATGTACGTATATTAGCCCTAAACTTCTATTTAGGTATTAGCCGCTCATGTGAACTCTTCTAATCCCTTTTCCTAGCTGGATCAGTCCGTTTTCCTGGTCTTCGTACTTCTTTCGCTAGAGATTGTTATGTTTCTTTGCCAGTTCAGTCACTTTCCTCCATTCCTTTCTGTCCTTCATGTTAATTTTCCTCATATCCTCGTAGATTTGCTCTCCCCATCTTGTTTTCGGGCGCCCTCTAGGCCTATTTCCTGTCGGTCTCCATTTAAGTATTTTTTTGATTACGGAATCTTCTTCTCTTCTTAGAATGTGGCCAAACCACCTCAGTCTTTGAGCTATTATAAGGTTTACAATGTCATCCCCATCTACCAGGTTGCTTATCTCGTGGTTCATCAGTGGTCTGTACCCCTTTTCTTGTGTCCTCTTTGGACCCAGTATTCTTCTCAAAATTTTGCGTTCTATTATTCGTAGCTTTTCTTCATCTTTCTGTGTGAGGCACATTGTTTCCGCTGCGTATGTTACTACTGATTTGATTAATATTTTGTATACTCTTATTTTCCTATTTGTAAAGCGTTTTGTCCTTTAGTAGTCTTTGGTATTCCCAGAATAGTTTATTTCCTGCCTTAATTCTTTCATTTATTTCTGTACTTATTTCGTATCTCCCATTAACTATCGTCCCCAGATGCTTAAGCCTCTAGTTGTCGCTTCTTTACTTATTCAATATCTATAATGCCTTTTTTTCAATTCTTTTTTGTTGGTAGATGTTAGGGCTACGTCACCTTGCATACGCTATTATCTATGTTGTGCTTTGTGCTATTGTTTTGTTCATCCCTACGTCACGTATCGCTCCTTCAAGCGCTATGTTGAACAACGTTGTCCCCTTGCCTTACTCCTCTTTCTAAGTTTATAGGGTCGATATTTCCCTCTTCCGTCCTACTGCGTTCGTCATCGTCCATCTTCCCCATCTCTCTTATTAGTTGTTTTCTTTCTATACTATCGAAGACCTGTCAGAAATCTATGAATATTATATACAGGTCTATTCCATATTTATAGCATGTTTCTATGGTTTGCGTTAGTAAGCGTATTGCGTGTATAGTTGATTTCCCTTTTCTAAACTATTGTTGGTATTGTCCCAGTGTTTTTTCTATATATTTGGCTAATCTGTTTTTTATTAGTGTCGTTAGTATCTTATATGTTGTGTTCAATAACGTAATTACACGATAGTTTTCGCATTTAGATGGATCTCCTTTTTTGAACATGGGGGTTATCTGTCCTTTAACCCAGTCCGTTGGTAGATGGTCTTTCTTCCTTCCATATTTTCTTTATTAGATTATGTATTCTTTGTCATTACACAGAAATGCTACTGCATTTCTCCGCCATATTTTACCAGTTCATTGTTTATTTCATCTGGCTCTGCTGTCTTATTATGTTACAACTGTTTCATGATTTCGATTAGTTTTTTATAGTTCGATGGTTTTTCTTCCCCTTTTTGATCTACAGTTGTTCTTTCTTCTCCGTCTTTTGTTTCTGCTCTGGTCTTATGCAGGTTCTCAAAGTGTTCCGCCCATTCTCTCTAACTTATTTTAGCTATCGATCTGTGTGCTGCATTTTGCTTTTTAATGTATTCGTACAGTTTCCTTCCACCTTTATTTTTTGTTTCTATCTATCAGCCTCTCACTTTACCTGTTAGTATTCCTCTACCTCTCTCTCATCCTTCGTTTCTATCCAGGTGTTTCTTGCCCGTCTTTTTTCTATGGTTTTGTACCTACATTCCTCGTCAAACCATTTCTTCCATACACTTTCTTTTTCTGTTCCCACCATCCGTTCCGTCGTTTCGATGATGGTATTTTTTATCCTCGTCTATTCCTCTTCTATATTGGTTTCTTCTCTGTTCTTTATTTTCTGTTCTATAGTTTGGGTACATTTTGGAAAACGTATATATTAATCTCGCTGCGATGTTTCAAGTCAAAGGGGGGCGTACTTAAAAAACAGGAAGTAGTATTTTATGGAGGATACCGATTTCCTCATCTTTGGCCACAATTTTTGAATGTTTGGAACACAAAAGCAATAAGAGAAGTAAAAGTGATTGCAAAAATACTGTAGCAACTTTGAAATCCAATATTGAGCAATGCCTGCAGTATGATTAACACGTTGATATTTGGTTATTTTACATAACGTACATTTCAAAGTACGAAAAGTTTATTTAATTTAGAATAAGTGTTTTAATTATAAAATAACTTGCATTACGTCTTTTTCTGTTCTTGAAACCTTTGTATCTACTTGTAACTGTTTTTTTAATTACTGAAACTTAATTTAATGACTTCAAAACATTTTGAATTTCTTTCCATCAACTATTTTTAAGAATCATTTTACCGCCAAATCATTTTCTCGTTTGCTTTAATACCTATATACTACTTTTACGAACCAAAAACTTGATTAATAGAATTATGTGTAACAAAATAAATATTATTATCTTTTGAAAATATACATTTGTTTAAATCAACACTTGTGTCTTGGTTAATAATCTTGCCAATTAAAGCCAAAAATGATGAGATTACGTGAAAAGTTTGACTAAGATTTCCCACAATTTAAAAGATTTACTCAAATTAGTGTTTTTATCTTCTATAAAATATTAACATATTAAATTAACAAGAGTATTTCGAAAATTTATTTAGATTCCTTAGTATTTTTTGCAGTAACTAATGTCTCCAAAAATTATGCAAAATTGTAAACACAAACTTTTATTTGTACTACCTGATAACCATCAGGTAGCATTCACACGTTTTACTGAAACTAAGAAATCTAAATAAAGAATCCCGTTTCTTTATATATATCTAACAATAGATGGCTAGTCGCATCTTGTACCTTTTCTTTTCCGATCTTGCTTGATAAAGTTTTTAAATCATCATCTTGTGATGACAGACGCAGCTGCGATGGCACTTTCAACACTGAAGATAGCGTAATAAAAGTCACTAATAGAACGAAGTTGCCGCATTAAAACGCCGTTTCGGTTCGATCACAATCATTCACAATAACACTTGTACGCCAACTGGTGCATTCGAAAACGTCGCGACGCCGGTAGAGCCCGGGTTTAGCCGCTATAACCGCGCGTCATCAAACACAAATACTGACATTAAGATCTAGGCCATGAAGCGTATTTATGGACGTCACAATCAGTATAGGACCTCGCCGTTTTAAAAGAAGTACGTTATCTACAAGTTAGATTCTTAAAAATGTAAGATTTTGTACACCTAAATCGTTAGATTCCATATTAACCTATAAATAAATATGTACACTCAAGTAATGATAAATGAGGAAAATTGCATTGGTAAAAGACAAGTTACACTTTTTATAATTTCCGTTACTAAATTTAAATTTTTGCAGAAGAATCGATTCATTAGTACCTATCCAGTTTATTTATATTTACGAGAAACATTACATTTTCACACTTCACGACTGTCTTTTCTCCAAAAAAAACACAGAAAAAAAAGTTAGAATTACTTCTACGATAGTAGCAAATGCTGCTACAAATAGTTGTAGGAATTTGCATATTTTTCTACAATTGAGCAAGTGTGTGTATCGTACTTATTAAAATGCTAATATAACGAATGTTAGCCGTTACTATATTAGATTCTACAGTAAACTACCACAAATTATGGAGTGTTCTTATAATTATAATGGTTGAAAGGACAACTAAACGAAATAACTATTCCATGATTTAGCACCTCCAACAATTTTCGCCATATACAGGCAAGCTTTCGCCGGCCATAAGAATATTAACATATCTGTGTGGATGTATGTTCATCCATCCACGCATTCGGCAAAATTAGAGGAGTAAAGCTCGGGGCTCGATCCGAGACTGATAGATTGGTGCAAGGTTGGTAGAATACATTTACTCTAAAGGTGGTCTCAGTTTAAAAATAGCGTGCGCAATGACGTCATTGGTAGTGGAATATAATACGAGAGCCATCAATTTAAACGTTACAAACAAGTATATCTATATATTATTACCAATGACGTTAAAATATGCGTCGCTCATCCCTCCGCACACAAACTATAGGTCAAGCATTGCAAGAGGAAAATTGAGACAACCTTCAGAATAACATACATTTTACCAACCTTAGCTTAGTGAACCAAACAGTCTGTTTGCGCTGCTAATAATGAACGTGGTTGTTTTGAGTATATAAGCAGATCTTTTATTAGAAAAGAATGAAATTTGTCATTGCGACATCTATTGATGACTCACCAATACTATCTGGGTCTAGTACTAAGGCACGAAACAAATAAAAAATTAATGCAATTAGGTAAGTCTCGATAATGAAATCGTGTGTACAGATAAATGATGATTTATTTACAAACTCGCTCATTTTTTATTATTTATTTTAAGATAATGTGATGCAATACTATAAAAACCCTAAGTTTTGGAGGTAATGATTTGCCCACTATGCGATCGTATATAGAAACGTGATACAATGACGCAACTCTATTCCTGGGTTTTTTCTTACTATTTCACACATTTTAATAAACTGTAAAGCAGAAATACAGGAAAGATAATAGGTTTGTTTCGGCAACAGATTTGTGATAGTTTGATCAGAGGTTAATTTAGATTAATCGACGCATGCGCAAACTAAAACTGATTTGAAACTGATTTAACAATTTAACTGCAAGAACGCTTTTTTTTACAATTATCAGGCGATGTATAAGTTACAAGCGTATTTAATAGACTTAGAGAGAAAATATACTCAAATATGCAGATGTAAACAATAGATTTATCTTACATTCAAATATTACTAAAAGAGGTAAGCGAAAACAGAAATAAACACGAAATGTTTAGACAGAATTACAACCTTAAAGGAACTGTTAATTCCTAACAAAACCACAGACATGAATAAAACACGCGTGAAGTGTGAACATATACAAAAAAACCTATAACACAACTTTTCACTTCACAATACAACAATGCGCATGCGTCTGATGGATCAGTGGACGATAAACTTCAAACTGGGGCAACTATCAGCAAACGGTTAGAAATTAATTTGGAGATCTGCACGAACGCCAAATTACTTCAAACTAGTAATCAGAGTTTAGCGTTTTAACTGCGCGAACACTATTTTCGTAATGCGCATGCTCTAACGATTTCAAACGATTTTAAATCGCTGCAGAAACAAACCTATAATAATATAATTCACTTAACTTATTTGGCTCTACTACAACTGTTTAAACCGCTATAATAGTGAATAGCGAAATCCTTAATTTTTCTCAGATAACATACTTAATGTTTATTAAAAACCAAAAAGTATGTTTATTAAAAACCAAAAAGTATACAGTATATTACGATGACAAGAATTTAGAACACGGAATTTTAAATTTTTAACCAAAAGAAAAGCTACCGTTACATATAATTTATAGTAATCTACACGTTGTAGTATACTCAGGCAGACGTAGGACCATAGGGAGTTGACGTTCTACAACGATTGGATAATCCAAAGACACTATTTTTATTTTATAAATATTACAACACCTCAATAAACCGTGCTGACTGGTTAATAGAGTGCCGGTTTACCGAAATGCACGAATTTTTATTTAAAACTGTTCTTTTCATCAAAACAAATTTATTGACGCTTGTAATACCGCGTTAGTAAGTTCCATAGTAAAATGAACCGCTAAAATATATGGGCACTTTTGCAACGTTTGCTCGCTATGACATTAGGGCAGGGAGTCGCGCTACGGGAATGATTCAGACTCAGTAAGAATCCAACCGCTATCAGCAGAGCATCGCGCTAGACTATAGCCATGCATGATATCCCTAGTTTATTTCTTTAATTGATCATCCTTACCTCTCTCGATCTTTTCTCCTTGGTTATTTTTGACTTACTTTGTTTGTGTCTCAAAATTATACCGTAGAATTTTATTTTTAATTATGTTCTTATAAACTAAGAAGTCGTTAAATGGTACTACCGTAGAGGCGATACTGCAAATGACTTATTTGAATATCTATTACAATAATAGTTTCAACTGAATTTTTACACGTACAAATACAATTCGTTTCGGCATAGAATTCCAAAATTAGAAAACATTTGCATCTAAAAGTTTATGTATTTATTATGCACTTACTATCATTTGAACATTTAATATGTTGGATATTTGGAAATGAAAAAACGTAATCTATAGTTACTTTGTAGTGAGAGATTCTATTTATTTTTTGGAATCTATCATTATTCCTTTCAAATTAAGGACGTTTTCTTTACTTCATATACGGTAATAGCATTTATTTAGAAATAATCAACGATTAAAGTCCATCAATAGAATAAAAAACAAATAACACGTATTACGTGGGTTTTTTCCTAAAATATGTGTCGAGTTGATACCTCGAGTACATATGCTAGGCAAGTATATGCGATTGTCTAGGGACACTGAGGAGTGGAAGGGGCACAGGCGACAATGTCATTCGCCATATGTATAGGACTAGCGCTTATAAATGAATCCTTACCAACCCTGATATGTTCTTCCCATGGTAAAAATTTGAATAAGTATCAGGGTGTAATCAATATGCAATTGAATAATGCATTGGATTTTAATATTTTTTTAAATGGAATAACACTGCATGTTTTTAAAAATGTCGAATGATAATCTGATTTATGATACCAGTTTCGCTAAAATATGATCCTAAAATAAATCATTGGAAAATGGCCCAGCAAATTTTGGTATGGGAAGTAAAACATGGTTTACTTTACTTTACTTTCGAAATAGAATACGGTTAAAAATGAGTAGCTTTTTAAAGTCCAAATTTTGTTGGTTGAATATTTCCGTGTTTAAATTACATAGATTTTCGGAACACAATTTTTAATTTTTTACATTAATTGAAGAATGTAAATATCTATCTTCGTTAAACTTGGTATACATCGTTAATTGGTATGACTGTTTAAACCAATTTGTCTGAACACAATGTTTATAGTTAGAATCGACAAAATAATTTTAAAAATGAGTGGTCATTAATATTAATTTCTACAGCCATAATTTATTAATCTTCCATTTTTAAGAAATGGGCTGTTTAAAAATTTTAGCACCAACTATTGGAAATATTAGCTGTTAGTAAAATTCAAAACGAAAAAAACCATTATAACATTTAAGAATGAATTTAATAAACTTTAAGGAAATGTGAATAAAAAATTATGTTCACCTTCTTTGTGATGCATTTTTTTAAATCATACGCACAAGTTGTTTCAAACTTTTTTAAATCATAAGTTCACGTTTTACGCAGAAATAATAATAGTCTCGAAAATTATAAACCGATTTTTTTCTTGGTATTGTAGTTTTGCACAAAGAATATTGTTGGATCCATGCAAATATGAACTAGGCAATAAACAATTAATAAAACTACATAAATTATAATATAATATGAGGATACAATATGTACACAATTTATCAAAGTATATATATTAGGTGAAATAAATAATACAGTAAAAATTAATAAATTCATAGGGAAAAATTAACTATATTCACATAAATTACATGATCTTTATCTGAGAATAAATTACTCTTATGTATAAAATCACAGACTATACAGGACAGACTTTATTTGGTCTCCAACGTAGAAAATTAATTGGAACTTCCCAAAACACTTCACTCCAAAATATATCACAATTTTCGTTTTCTTAGCTATTGCTATTACACTTCCGTTTGCACATTTTTTAATAGCACACTTTGTTTGCTTTCTTCATCGGATTCAATTTGATCTTTTGTTTTATTTTTTTCACAATGCTCTTCTTTCTTATCAAGTTTGACTTTAATTGCATCTCTTTTATTTCGATGATTATCACTTTCGGACAGAATGTCCCTTCGATTTGATTTTATTTCTTCTTTAGTATCTTTAGTTTCCTCTTCTTTTTTAGGTAAGGCTTCTTTATTGCTGGTCATAACGTTGGTACTCTGGTTTATTACTGTATTATGAATGTTTGAAGAATTGATTGCAATTACATTTTTATTTTTCACCAAGTCAACACTTTCTGGTTTTATACCTGTTGAAATCGTTTTTTCTATCACTTTATTGTTATTATTAGTATTCATGCTTAAATTAGATGTTACATTTGAATTATTTGATGCTAGCAATCCAGACTTTACAATGGGAAGTGGAACAAAAGCAGCATTCTTCTGTGATGATTTATTTATTAAAGTATCATTGGTAGCAACATTCAAACCAAGCTGATACGATAATGGAGCAGGATTGGCTTTTAATGTAGTTGGGACTGGAGAACTAAGATTAACACCTAAATTTATTGGTTTCGGTTTTCCTTCTTCATTTGGTACAATCTTAGCTTCAAGTAATTCTTTAGGATCATCAACCAAACTTTCGATAGCTTTCTTTGCAATGTCCTGAATTTCTTTCACGGCTTTCAGCTTTTCTTGTTTTACCTTATCTATCTCGATCTGTTCTTGATGCGGATCTTTTCTCTGTTTCATTTCTTCCAAGATTTTCTTCTGTTGCTCAACAATATGCTGCTGTTGTTCTTGGTTCTGTTTCTGTAATTCACTAATCAAATCCAATTTTTCGACCACATTCTTTAAATCCTCTTGGGCTTGTTGGTTAATTTCTTTATCTTCTTTCTTGATAGCTTCGGCATCTACTTGATCTGCAGAATTTGCATAATTCGTTGCTTTGGGCGGAGATTGCTTTTCTAAACTAATGTTTTCCTTTGGCGCATTCTCGTTTGCTACTTTATGATCAGACTTATTTTCTACTTGCACTGGAGATTCGTCCTTTTTAATCTCGTTAATATTCTCCTCAGGTCCTACGGGTTGAGGGGGTTCACGTCTGATCTCTTTTAGTTCTGGTTCCTTTGCTTCAGGCTCCGGTTGAGCAGCTACAGGTGGTGGTTCATTATCTTTTGGTTTTTCTTCCTTGGAATCAGCAGGTTCAATAGGTTGAGGTGGTTCATGTCTAACTTCTTTAATAACATCATCGCCAACAATATTTTTCTCAAGCTTCATACTTGGGTTATGCAATTTCGCTAATAAAATACGTGTTCAGTACATAAAAAAAAAGTAAAATTACACTTACGCGTTGTATATACTTCAAGGATCTTATCATCTATTTTTGACAAATCTGGTAATGCTGGCTTCACCTTAGTACCCTCTGTAACTGTACCTAATGCTATATCATCGACTGCGTTTAGATTAGCGTAAGTTCCCAACACCATAACTACAATTCCAATACATAACATCATCTAAAAATCAACTTTAATTGTAATAGTTCTCTAGTTTTAACACCTGAGATTACCTGAGCTATAATTCTTTCATTTGTGTTTTTTTTAACCATGCAAATGAAACAGGTAGCAGGAAACAACACGCAAATAGACACCCCTATAGTTGATCCAACTAGTCCTAATACCAATTCAATATTTGGAGTTAAAATGCCAATTATTAAAGAGATCAATATTATGAAAACGGTTATGGTTCTGAATTTTGTCTCTGGTATGAAATGAGTACCACCATCGTGTAACATGGTATAAGTCTGAAAGAGTTTAAAGAGTATATTTCTAAATAGTTTGTCTCTAAAAAGTCTGCACAAAATGCTATCACAGTAGTATACAAGATACGGATTGCCAAAGTTTCAATTTATTTTTTTTTTGTCTTGTAACTATTTATACTCAAGTTAGCTAGGAATCCCAATGTTGAAGAAAAAGATTTTAGAACGTATTGTAGGAGATTGGGTACCAGAAAAACTTATTTGCCATTTTCTGATATTCCTTGGTTCGTTTAGTCTTTAAGAAATTTATAATAGGATTTTGTACATGTCTTTTAGAGAGATGCTATACAGCGTGCCGACCTGAGCGGAAGATATTTCGTTTCCTAAGCAATTTAGAGCAAAACTTTTCAAATAAAATAGAATTATGTTCAAATATACAGGTTCAGTTTTCGCTGCGCACCGTGAAAGCGTAGTCTTTTAAATTAAACAGCCTGTATATTATTACATTTTCGGATGCCTCTCGTCAATTCATGTTAACTTTCTGTAATATGCCTTATACTCATCTGTCTTAGATTTTTAGATAATTTGAGATATTTACGAAATGCCCTTTTTCTTTAGTGGCCGATGTCTTATACGCCTCACACGCTAGAGGCCGATTCAAATTTTATTCGATCAAATATTTCTTGCAATTTTCAGCAGTACCTTGAGAAATTTTTTACATCAACTAGATTCTACAAGATGGCCATTGATATCGTTACCAAATTTGATTCGTATTATTTCAATTTCTAAAATTAATGCTCTGTATATTTTTTCAAAACCTGATAAAGAAACTCTTCTAAAACTCTTTTCATAAACATTTCTCTATACCTAAAATGAGTCCTTCTGTAGTAAATTAAATATGAAGCTATGCAGATAAGTTTTTCCTTTAAAAACGTGGGGTGCTGCATGTTTGAACGAAATACTTTTATAACTTTTATTTCGCCAAAGATGTTCATTAAAACTAATGTGTAAACATTATCTTTTTAGTACAATTCCACGATATACTCGAAGTAACCATGATTTTTGCACATACAAGGGTAGTCTCAAAGTTTCAAGCCATTTGAAAGGCAATACGTCTACGCAAATTAAACCCGAGATGGACGCTGTTTACGAGGATTCTGCACTATCATTTGCCACAGTGACATTTTAGCCAGCTCAATTTAAATGTGGTCGTACCAAAAATTGCAACTACTACCGATAACATCGGAAAAGTTCACCAAAAGGTGCTAGACGACCGTCGGATTAAGGTTGGAGAGATGGTAAAGGCTGTTGGTATCTCGAAAGAACGTGTTTGGCACATACTGACTGAAGATTTTGGCAAGAAAAAACCAACCGCGGGTTAGCTGCCGCACTTGCTCACTCAGGACCAAAAACGCATTCGAATGAACATTTCCAAAGCCCTGTAGATGAAACTTGGATACACCAGTACACCCCTGAAGCCAAGGCATCGTCAAAACAGTGGAGTGCAAAGGGTGAATCGGCTCCGAAAAAGTCGAAGATTCTTCCATCGGCCGGGAAAATGGTTTTTTGGGATAGCTATTGACTTGTGTTAATCGGCTATCTTGAAAAAGGAAAGACAATAACGGGGACATACTACGCATCATTACTGACAAGCTGAAGGCAGAAATTGCAGGAAAACGGCTGTATTTGAAGAGAACGAAAATGTTGTTTCACCAAGACAACACACCGTCCCGCACTTTAGTGGTTGCCATGTCATTAATTCACGAATTTGGGTTCGAATTAATAGACCACCCACCCTATTCATCAGATCTGGCCCTCCGCGACTTTTTTCTGCTTCCTAGACTCAAAAGTTTCGTTCGGAGGACAGAGATTTGCATCGAATGAGAAGGCCGTCATATTCGTAAACGTGTATTTTGCAGAACAAGATGCTACTATTTGAACGAATTTAAGAGATGGGAGCATCACTGGAAAAAGGTATATAGACCCTCAAGGAGACTAGGTTGAGAAATTGTCTCGATGTACAAACTCCATGAAATACTCAAGCGAATAAAATTGAAATAATCACTCTAGCCTGTAAAAAATTTAAGATATCAGCCGTTAAAAAACAACGGTGTTTCGCAAAAAACTCAAATTATCTTAAAAACTAAGGTAGATAGATAAACAAACTTTTTCTCTAAATTAAGCCTGTTTTACACGCCGTGATAATTGGCCAATTAATTGAACAAGTTCTTTGCCAAGAAATCGGTATAACTACGCTGCTTTACATGTTATAATAAATTGAACGATTTTTTAACGATCGAAATCATTCGTTTAGTTTCGCTAATAGCTCGACGGGGGATTATTAAGTCTGCATCTGAAAATAGATTGGCAAAATAGATTTTGCGTCCTTGTCCAACGTTTTAGCAATTTTGATATAGATACGGATATAGGTAAGGTTCCTTCGGTTTCGATTAGTTAATTCAAAATATCCATTACAGCGCAATACAAAGTTCGTAGGTACTTTTCTGTTAGTGGGTTGGTATTAAAACAGCAAAGTTGGTGAAAAATCGTTGGAAAATCATGGCAAAAATAGAGCATGTTCAAGAAATTGTATCGATTTTTTTATGTTTTTCAGGCCGCGATTTATTGGTCAATTAATTGACCAAGTTGATCTTTGACTTTATCGTACCGTGTAATTAATACCAACCTAGTAACAGAAAAGTACCTACGAATTTTGTTTAGTGCTTTTAAAGTAAAATGAGGATAAATTTTGAAAATTTAGGGGGATTACGATGTAATAGATAATTTGAATCAAGTAACCCAAATCAAAGCAACCTAAGCTAATCTATGCATATGCCAAAACTGCCAAAATACTTGACAAAGGCAAATTGCCAATCTATTTTTATAAGCAGATGAAAATTTTCTACTTAATAATTTCCCCATTCAACTATTAACGAAACTGAACGGGTATTCACGATTGCTAGAAAATTGTTCAATTTATTGTAGAATGTAAAACCACAATATAGTGTTATACAGTAGTTTCAACAGAGGGATTATGCGTCTGGGCTTACAAATCTAGATGCGCAAAGAGATTCTTGTTTTTGTTTATGTTTATTTTAGTTATCGTACTGTCACATTGTAGAAATTTCGGATTCCTTTATAAAAATATTATATTATTTTGGTACAGTTTTCGAACTGTAAGATCTAATAGTGAGTGGTATAAGGAGGGGATCACATTTTGCATGTGCTGCGGCAATAATTCCACCCTCAATGGAGCTATTTTCAGGTGGGATAGGCATATATTCTTATTTGCCGTATAAAAACAGTAATTCAATTTTTATAGATGTTTGCGTTGGAAAAGTAATGTATCGATATCAAAACTGGACAACCTCTCTGCAGAGTAATATAGTTATTGGTAAGTAGCTGAAAGCATTTCTCAGTACATATTAACTTTAGTAGTAGAGGCATTCTAAAGGATGAATTTACCATAACTGCAATTTTGTCTCAAACCACCTATGTTAATTACAATCTGTATGGATAATTAGATGAATTTATAATATTGAACTTACACAACCTGGACTAATAGTAGAACCACAGGGAGGACCAAGTAGCGAAGAACAATGTTTCATAGAAGTTCGTGCTGAAACTGATATTGTGAAAAGCCATGTTGGCATTGATGAGTATTGAATAGTGTATGTACATAAGCATCAAAAATTAGTAGAATCAGATTGTAAGTGCAATTTTTTAAATTGTAATGAAAAGATGCGTAAAACTGTAATTGCTCCTGTAGTAGTAAGTTTAGTGTAACTATGACCAATACACATTAATGTTTCTGTAATTTGTAGATGAGAACATTCAAACACCAAAGAGTTTAAACAAAACCTCGCCGACAAATGAGCTGCTACGAAGCAGAAATAAGAAGTTATGAAGACGAATGAAATCCACTCTACCCATGTCTGAATGATGAAAGAGCAATTCGAAGTACTTCAATTACATCATCTGTGCTAGGACTTTCCTCAGAATTATTTAGTTTCATTGTTCTTACGTGTTCAAATTTCCTTTATTGTAAAATTCATCAATAGAAGTTTTAAAAGTGTCAAGAAGAAGTTGTTAATCTCCAACATCTATAGATTTGAAATAAAACTTATTTTGCTTATAATGAGTGTACTATTTATACGAACCATCAATCAGCAACCTTGCCACATTTTAGATATTAAATATCATTGTCGAATATTTAATACTATTAATAATGTTTAAACAACCTTGATTTCTTTTCTTCGGTTGCTAATAATTAAACATTTTTTTTAGACAACTTTTCATTGTTCTAAATGCTTAAAATTCATATGCTACTATAAAATTGTGATTCAGAAGGTTTAATGAATATTATGTTTTGAAATCACCTTTTAATGGGCCGGACTGCAAAAAACAAATGCCTTATGCATACCAATCCCCCCGTTTTTGTATTATTTAGCACAAATTATTGGATAATTATTACTTTCCATATCTTTAGTTTTTCAATGTTCTTAACACATTTTTATAATATAGAGTGCAGGAATACATGTTTACGTTACGTTCAGTATATATTTTTCGTATTCAAATAACTTTGTTTTGATAATAACCCCATTACAAGTATTTGAGAAAAACTTTGGGTCACAAACTTCAAAGGCGCCGACAAGCCTAAACTACTGAAACTACTGTATAACATTATACTGTGGTAAAACAGCATATTTCTACTGATTTCTTGGTCAAGAACTTTCAATTAATTGGCCAATAAATCGCGGCATATAAAACAGGTTCAATGCAGGCTTTACTTGAGGAAGAGATTTTCTTGCGCTCATGCACTAGGTAGACACGCTGTTTAAGTGTTATTAGTAAAATACTTACTGGCTTATAAATTAATGAAAACAGGCTTGCTCTACATGGAAAAATAATTAATGGAAAACTAAATGCCAAAGATAATACAAATCCTATTTTTATAACTTCAGTCAGTAAGGATGGAGTTAGACTAAGCAAAACATTTCCTGTAAACGCCTTATCTGAAAACGCAATGTACCCAAAGATCCCAACAAATATATAAACACAAGTGCAGATATTGACTGCAATACGTATTAATGCATTCATTTTCTCCAATGATGCATTTGGAATGGCTTGGTAAATTTCAAATAATTGCCTAAAAATCCAACGTATAACTAAATTAATCATAAAAAAATTATTAAGGCTTACGTTTGGCAAAATAGTGCTATTGAGAAAATTGGTATGCACTGTAAAGCACCATCGGTTCTCCAATATTCCACCTTATCAAACCAATCAGGTGTTAAAATTCGTGAAGCAGATTCTGCCATTATCTAAAATTTGGACTCATATGATCTCGACATACATTTGGAAATTTTGTAATAATACCTTTAGCACTAAACAGACATAAAATCCTATTGTTGCAATACAAACACTACTTAAACTATCCACATTTCTCAATAATCCCAACGGCAACACACAAAAAACTGCTAGTGCTATTAAAATACCACTTCTTAAAGTGCTTGTACTTTTAATTCCTATCATTTGAGCAACTATTTCTGGACCCAAATCACCCATTACAACAAAAAAAGCAATACATGTTCCTAATAAAAAACCTATCATTCCTATTTCAACAATAAATTTACCCAACGAACCAAAGGCATGATATGCTGAAAGCATAAAAATATAGAATATATGCATATATTAGAAAGTACGCATTACAAGCTTACCTAGAAACTCAAATGTTCTCAATCTTGCTCTGATAGCAGATTTTAACAAAAAATGGCATGAAAGCCTCGAAATTATGCTGCTGAATATCAACATAATGATAGATAAAATAATACCACACTGAAAATTGCTCAATAAATCGTCAGTTTATTAATGAAGTCATACTTTTCAATTAATTCACCTGCTTAAAACAGTATGGCATTGCAATAATACTAACACCAATAATGCTATTTGCAATGGTCATAACATGAATACCGTGTGAATCCATCGTGTTTTTCTATTTTCCTTATTCGAAGTAATACGGTCCAATTACTATTCTTTTACAGGATACAGATCTACCACAAACATGTACTTATACATATTTCTAAGATTAAAATCAGTGCACTACATGTTTACTTTTGACACATCAAAAAGACTTACCAGGATTAAATTACTTTTCAGCATTTTCAATATTCGCCTACAGCGCAAGGTGGTGATAATATCAACTAAACCATACAACACAAATTTAAAATTTGAATGCTTTTAAAAATGTCACAATATTTCTTTACATTTGTATTATACGTTGCATTGACGCACTATTATCACATATAAAAGAGCTTTCCAGATAGCCAGAATTTAAAAGGTGGCCCATTGATTTTCTTTTTTCGGTTTCTTTCCGTAATAACTCTGGTTTCATATGTATAAAGAGCGCCATCGACGTTGTAGTCTGTTGGCACCGATTTAAAAAGTGGATTTAAGTGGATTCTACGGATTATTAACCTAATTTTTTAAAAAAGTTGATTTTACGCGTAGATTGAAATGTATTAGGTTTGTTTCTACAGCGATTTAAAATCATTTGAAATCATTAGAGCATGCGCATTACAAAAATAGTGTTCGTGCAGCTAAAACGCCAAACTCTGACTATTAGTTCGACGTAATTGGGCGTTCATACATTTCTCCAAATTAATTACTAACCGTTTGCTGGTAGTTGCTCCAGTTTGAAGATTATCGTCCACTGATCCATCAGACGCATGCGCATTGTTATATTATGAAGTGAAAAGTTGCATTAGAGGCATAAATGACATAATAGTAGAGGCATAAATGGCATAATAGTAGATGCGTAAGTCTGCTAAATTTCTGGAAACGAAAATATAGTACACATACGGGTCGTTATTGGCGCTGCCTTTTACAGCGCCAATATTTAAATAAAACATATTTATAGGAAATTCAGGTTGCATATGTAGTTGTAAAATAAAAAGATGTTATTAAAAATATGTTTATTTATAGATGAATGTAATACAAAATATCACTATTTACTATTATTTATTCACAGATTTTTGCGCGTTGCTATTAACATTGATAGAAACGGTAAAACAAAAATAAAAATATTTTAAAATTTTACAAGTGTGTAATATGCAATATATAACTATAAATATTTCAATATATTAATTAAAAGTGTGTATACATAGGAAAAACTTGTTTAATAATAAACAAGTACATGAATTGGTTACAAATTAAAAAAATGTACTGCTTAATAGTTAGTGACTAATTCATCGTTTTCTTAATTTGTGTGTTTGATATCTTTTTAATGCCAATTTTTTTATGTCATCGTCTACATTTTTCGTCTGTAAACCTTTTAAAATTTTATTAATTTTTTTTGTCCATGTGTATAAATAAAATTCTGTTAAATGTTGAGCAAAAACAGAAAATAGATTATGCTTATCACATGAAAAGTTATGTTCAACAGAGTTAATCAATTTATTCATTAGAAATTGTGAAACCTTTAAATTTGTACAGTTTCTAGGTAAAAAATACTTTAATACTTGCACACTTTCATTAAATAGTTTCACATACGACATGTTTGGTTTCAGTAGAACATTAGCTGAATATGCTTTAAAATTTATCAGCACATGATGTTCTTTATCATAGTTAGCAATGAGATCACGTCTGCATGTGGTACATTGACCAATGTTTTTTAGAACCCTTCTTGCAATGTAGCCAGCTACTTAAGAATCAATGGGAGTAACTGGCTGCTGTGATAAGAAAGAAAATCCATCGGTACTTGCATTCTCTACATCAACATTTCCAAAAAAGTTCTCCAAAGGATCCTGATTAAAATTCCGAAGGCAGATGTAGTCAAATTCCAAACGATGTAACTTTTGACACAAATATTTAATTCCCTTGATGGTTGAAATCCAGTTAGTAACTGTTGGGGGAATTACTGTCGATCCCCTTTTAATAAACTTAATCGTTTTAAGCACTTGAATAGCTTCATTCCAAAATGCAGCATGTGGCGAATTTTTTGACACAACACATCTTAACAGTTTCCCGTGATCTGGGTTGATAGAAGTTCCATTGATACTATCAAATAAAGAGTCCACAAAAGAAACGAAGTCTGCCGTGTCGATGGCTTCCTCAGGTAGCAATTTACCTCCTCCTGCAACAACAGAAATGTAATGGTAAATAAAAACTCAAAAAAAATTACAACACCAAAGTTAATTGAGCAAATTACTGCTAGTAATTCCAATTGTATGATTATAGGTTTCTTTGTATATGTTGAGATTTCACGCATGTTTTATTCATGTCTGTGGTTTTGTTAGGATTTGACAGTTTCTTTAAGGTTGTAATAAATTTGTAATTCTGTCTAAACATTTCGCGCTTATTTCTGTTTTCGCTTACCTCTTTTTGTAATATTTTAATGTAAAATAAATCTACTGTTTTCATTTGCATATTTGATTATATTTTCTCTCTTAAGTCTATTAAATACGCTTGTAACTTATACATCGCCTGATAATGGAAAAAAGCGTTCGTACAGTTAAATCGTTAAATCAGTTTTAGTGCTCATTGGCAACTTAAGTTGTCAGGCGATATAACAGTTATTCGTACTCAAATGCATCTCAAATGATTGAGGTTTAGCCTGTTTCAACAATACACATGTATAATACGTGCACTAGACCAGCATTGTAATATAAATTTATTGGCATTCACTTTTTTATAGTCTTAACATATCTCTAAAAGGTTTGTGAATTTGCAAGTGTAGAACGTCAGTGTGAAAAATGTAAGTATATCTCTCGTAAATATACTTCTTCATTTAAGGTTATGTTACTGTATTGTACGAAGGTTAATACATATTCCCATATAAGTTTTCTGTTAATTTTTTTATTATCCAGAGAACTACGTTATGCCACTGCAGCAATAGTTACCACTGAGCACTAACATATTAAAACAGCAACTTTTATTTTCTGTATATCTGCAGGTCCGACGATGGCATGTTCAGTGTTGACGCAATTTTAAATGCACGTGAAGAGCAGTATGGATCAAAATCCATAAATAGTATACGATCAATAGGAATTATACCCCCTTACGAGTCGCCAGATGCACAATCGGATATAGATACTGATCTATCCGACAACGAAACCGAAGGAAATTCAACATATTTACCCAGCAGAATACTCTGATCCCAGGCAGTTGTTACTTTCAACCAAATAGAAGAAGACCAAACTTGTGAAAATGGAACGCAGCCTACTTATGTCAACGAAGGAATAGGAGTACAGATCAATAATCATTCCGATAAGTAAGAGATACACACCAACAGCCATGGATTTTCTAAAATATAGGATATCGTCTCCTTTGGATGCATACAAATGTTTCCTTTCTGACAAATTGGTGGAACATATTATCCTTCAACCAAATCTATATGCAGGTCAAAAAGGAAACCATAAATTTAATGTCACTTATGATGAAATATCTGTCGTAATTGGAATCATGCTTTTATCTGGCTACCATCAGTTGCCGAGTAAACGTATGTATTGGCAAGGAGAGCTAGACTGTAAAGTGTCTATAGTATCAGATGCAATGCGGCGACGTAGATTTGAAGACATTTTGCGTTTTATTCATTTGAATGATAATACTAATAGTTAGGCCCATTTTTGACTTTATAAATGATGTTTTCAAGCAATTGCCACCAGATGATGCAATATGTATAGATGAAAGCATTGTGCGTTACTATGGAAGACATCCTACAAAACAATTCATAAGAGGCAAGCCAATACGTTTTGGCTTTAAACTATGGGTTATCGCTAATCCAAACGGCTATATTCTACATGCTGAACCCTATTGCAATACGCATACAAAATTATCTGACATAGGTCTTGGACAGGGTGGTAATGTAGTTATTGGGCTAGTTGAACACGCAAATATTCTGGATGGTACAAAATTATATTTCGGCAATTTATTTACATCCATAGCATTACTAGAACTTAGTAAGAGAAATTTGGGTAGGACTGGAGCTCTTAGAGGAAACAGAATAGGAATAGCCATGAATCTTCCTCCAAAAAATATATTTAAGGAAACGGCAAGAGGGACGTCCACGACAGTACGTAACGGACAACTTATAGCTATAAGGTGGAATGATAATGCAGTTGTTACCGTACTTTCAAACTGTGATGATGATAAACCAATAAAGAACGTGGAATAATATAGCAGAATAGAAAAGAAAAAAATTATTGTTCAAATGTCTAATGCTATATCGCAGTATAATTTAAATATGGATGGGGTTGATCTCAACGACCAGTTTACCGCTCAGTACAGGACTAAAATTCGGATTAGAAAATGGTGGTGGCCTTTATTTGCCTGGGCCATAGATGAATGCTGTGTGCAGGGATGGTTACTGTATCGCCATTTAGGTCATGATATTCCGTACTTGCAATTCAGAAGACAGGTAGTTCTACAAATATTAAATGGACAAGGTACGCCCATCTCAACCTCTGGATCATCGTCGTCTTTGTCAAGATCTGTTGCCTTGGACGGCATAAGAAAAGATACAAAGGAGCACCTTATCATAAAAGGAGAATCTAAGTACCAAAGGTGTAAAATGTGTCAAAGCCATACAATATATTTATGTTCAAAATGTAAAATACCTCTTCATCCAAATTGTTTTAAAAGCTTTCGTTCCTAAGGTTTTCTTTATGCAACTGCTATTATTATTATTATTATATTATTAATGCTAATTATTATTATATTATTATTAATGCTAATTATTATTATATTATTATTAATGCTCATTTGTTCTGAAATAAAAGTTCAATTTTCCAGATTTAGTGTTTTTAATATTTGAATATTCAAGTGCTCAGTGGCAACTTAGGTTGCCATTCATTTTAACGGCTTCTTCAACAACTATTCTTTTTTTTATTATTTTTCCCTATTTACTAAAAATACATAAAAGTGATATTTACATCAAAAGCATTTATTAAAAAAAAGAATGTTCTGAGCACTAATGGGTAAACCTCTGATCAAACTATCACAAATCGGGTGCAGAAACAAACCTATTAGGTTTGTTTCTACAGCGATTTAAAATCATTTGAAATCGTTAGAGCATGCGCATTACGAAAATAGTGTTCGTGCAGTTAAAACGCTAAACTCTGATTACTAGTTTGAAGTAGTTTGGCGTTCGTGCATTTCTCCAAATTAATTTTTAACCATTTGCTGATAGTTGCTCTGGACTAAGATTAACACCTAAATTTATTGGTTTCGGTTTTCCTTCTTCATTTGGTACAATCTTAGTTTCAAGTAATTTAGGAACATCAACCAAATTTTCGATAGCTTTCTTTGCAATGTCCTGAATTTCTTTCACGGCTCTCAGCTTTTCTTGTTTTACCTTATCTATCTCGATCTGTTCTTGATGCGGATCTTTTCTCTGTTTCATTTCTTCCAAGATTTTCTTCTGTTGCTCAACAATATGCTGCTGTTGTTCTTGGTTCTGTTTCTGTAATTCACTAATCAAATCCAATTTTTCGACTACATTCTTTAAATCCTCTTGGGCTTGTTGGTTAATTTCTTTATCTTCTTTCTTGATAGCTTCGGCATCCACTTGATCTGCAGAATTTGCATAATTCGTTGCTTTGGGCGGAGATTGCTTTTCTAAACTAATGTTTTCTTTTGACGCATTCTCATTTGTTACTTTATGATCAGACTTATTTTCTACTTGCACTGGAGATTCATCCTTTTTAATCTCGTTAATATTCTCCTCAGGTCCTACGGTTTGAGGGGGCTCATGTCTGATCTCTTTTAGTTCTGGTTCCTTTGCTTCAGGCTCCGGTTGAGCAGCTACAGGTGGTGGTTCATTATCTTTTGGTTTTTCTTCCTTGGAATCAGCAGGTTCAATAGGTTGAGGTGGTTCATGTCTTACTTCTTTAATAACATCATAGCCAACAATATTTTTCTCAAGCTTCATACTTGGGTTATGTAATTCCGCTAATAAAATACGTGTTCAGTACATTTAAAAAAAAAGGTAAAATTACACTTACACGTTGTATACACTTCAAAGATCTTATCATCTATTTTTGATAAATCTGGTAATGCTGGCTTCACCTTAGTACCCTCTGTAACTGCACCTAATGCTATATCATCGACTGCGTTTAGATTAGCGTAAGTTCCCAACACCATAACTACAATTCCAATACATAACATCATCTAAAAATCAACCTTAATTGTAATAGTTCTCTAGTTTTAACACCTGAGATTACCAGAGCCATAATTCTTTCATTTGTGTTTTTTTTAACCATGCAAATTAAACAGGTAGCGGGAAACAACACGCAAATCATCAGACGCATGCGCATTGTTATATTGTGAAGTGAAAAGTTGTATTATAGGTTTTTTTGTATATGTTCAGACTTCACACGTTTTATTCGTGGCTGTGGTTTTGTTAGGAATTAACAGTCTCCATAAGGTTGTAATAAATTTGTAATTCCGTCTAAACATGTCGCGTTTATTTCTGTTTTCGCTTACCTCTTTTTGTAATATTTGAATCTAAGATACATTTATTGTTTTCATCTGCATATTTGAGTATATTCTCTCTCTGAAGTCTATTAAATACGCTTGCAACGTATACATCGCCTGATAAATGTAAAGAAAGCGTTCGTGCAGTTAAATTGTTAAATCAGTTTTAGTTCACGCATGCGTAGATTAATCCAAATTAACCTCTGATCAAACTATCGCAAATCGGCTGAAACAAACTTATTGTCTGTCTAATTCATACATGATAATGCAGAAACTTATAAATTCGGGTATCTAATAAATATCGCATAAATCCAGAATTACAACGCTAGCGCCCCTATTACCAGTGCTTTGTCTCGAAACTAAAGCATTTTCGTCTCCAAAAATGTGTGTCCAAATAATAACATGTGATTAGCTATCTGTAGCTTTTTATTAATTAATATTAATATTAAAATAATTTGCATTATGGATACAGCGCTGCTATGTCTGTAACTATAAACTAGGAATACAAAAACTGAGTTCAGGTATTCGTTCGGAGCCGATCAAGAGTACAAAGCACGTGGAGCGGATTAGGAGTAGAGCACGAGTGGATCACGCAACCCATTCTCTTAAACGAATGGATGGAGTAACTCAACAATATTGCCGAACGCGAGTAGAGTATTTGAAGTAAATAGAGTTACTCTGAACGAATACCCCAACTCGCCTAAGAGGAAATGATGTATTATTCTCACACTTGTATATATCAACAGTTACTTTTCATTTTTTCCCCATCAAGTGAATACGAAATAAATTTTGGATAAAGTTACCGTAAAAAGTCTTAAATTTTCACCTACAAATCTAGTTACATACAAAAATACAGAATTAAATTTCGATATTATAAGGTACATATTTACTTTCCCTGTATCTTAAGTCTTTTGGTTTTTTATGTTGCTTAAATTGCAAGATCACAAGATGTTTAACAACTTCTAGAGGAACACAGAGAAATGGCGCCAAACAACCACAAAAACTAGTATAGTCGTTTATCATCATTTATTTCATTCTCAAATTTCTACAGGAAAGCCAGAAGTTTAAAAAAATGGACCTATCTACGTGGACTCCCACATATTTCTTAGAAAATGAAAGTAATTGTTTGAAATATATTAAAGAAAACTATTATTCGGTACGTATATTTTTGTTATCACAGTCTATAAAGCAAGAAACTATATCTACAATTTTGTATTTTTAGATTCCGTACTTGAATATAAATAATTTTGAGGATATTCCTATTAATTCCTTAGTAAGATTTCGGGGGATGATTCAAGATATGTATGATCCAGAATACTATTTGGAAAAATGTACGGCTGTTAATACAGGTAATAATGCTACGTATGTTAAAAGTGGAAAATATAGGGATGTTATGGATTGCAAAGTATGTTCAATCTAGGGGTGTAATATTTATATTATATTAAATTATGAATTATAGGAAAATGAAGTATTTGATTTTGAACATAAAGATAATATTTCTAGTGAAAGACAAACATTTATAGTTATTTCAACACCCGCTGTAAATAGTTGGGTCAATGAGGTATGTTAATTTAATATACTTGTTATAGCATTTTAAGCTTGGAGCACAAGTATTTCAAGAAGTAGAATAGAAAATAAAAATTTTCGAACATAGGTATTTGATCATACAAAGATTATGTAATCTTGCACTCTATGGCTCCCATTTCATAGGATCACTGTCCATATACAAAAACCAATGCACCATTGCCAAATTTTCGTCAGTTACCTTAGTTGTCATTTGAGAATCGTTCAGCGAAATCTAAATATTTTGGTTACAAGTGTTTATATTTACTAGCTTAGTTCAATTTTCTCTGTTAAACATAGCAGGAAAAGGTAATATAATCATATCGAGCGAGAAATAGTAATTAAACGATCAATATTGCAATAATACCACAAATGACAGGAAAGACATTTTGTAAAAATTCATTGGTTACTTGATCGATTGACTTTTAATAAGGAAATTAATAAATAAATATGTTGCTTTGGATATTGGCGCTCTAATCTAGCTACACTGCCTAGTTATGTGTATCCGTGGATAAGCCATGTTAAATAGGAGCTGTAAACTGCAGGATTACCCAAAGATTATTCAAAATATTTTTTTAAATATATTTTACTATTTTGCAAGAAAATTTTTTATACTATACAGGGTATTAAAATTTTCGAATCAAATTTTTTTTACAAAATAAATAAATGGAAAATAATATTAAATGTCAGACTGTCAGACATTTATTTTATTTGTTGATAAAAAGAGATAAACAAGAAAAAAACAATTTTCACATAGATTAATTATAAAAAGAAATTACAAAATGAAAATCATATGTTGATGACAACGATACAGAAATCCTGAGGCACTTCGCATCACCCCTTACAAACTCGCTAAAGGACGCAGAAATTGCTCTTAAAATTACGTTGAAAACCATTCATGGGATCTTATTAAAACATAAATGGCAACGTTTTAAATATTATTAATTTTAACATTTATGAAATTAAGATCCTGCTTTAAGGATAGGGTTCTTGACAACATCTCAAAAAAATGCGGAATTCACAAAATTAATATCAATTTATCAAGAATGACTTATATAATCCTAGACTACTAAGAGAACAAAACGTTCAAGTATCCTGGAGCTTTAATGCCTTTTGCACGATAAAGTATAATAGGATTTTTTATTTATATTTTTACGGCAAATATTTAACTGGGGAAAGGTATTTGTATATTTTGCAAAACGTAGTGAGGGAAGCTTAAACCATCTCCCACAAGAAGAAATAGCGAATGTTTGGTATGAAATGGATGACGCTTTAGCTCACAATACAGGTGCTGTAGGACAGTTGTTGAATGTAATATTCGGAGACCAGTGGATTGCCAATAATGATTCATATCGATTTTCACTACGGTGTCCTGATTTAACAGCCATGAATTTTTACATTTGAGGATACGTTAAAAACCAAGTCTATGCACGTCCAATAACAACCAAAGAAGACGCAGACAGGACTTGCGTTCAATGGAATATGCCCTAACTTCATTCAACGTGCCATTTTTTCTTTCACATATTCTTTGTTTCATCGTTTATCTTTCTTTTATTACAGTTTAAGATCTTATAAATCTATGTATATACAAGATATATCTATGCCGATATTGTTCAGACTTTTGCTAACAAATTTTCAAAAATGTTTCAGTCAGGTCCACAACCCTCAGTTCTTCCACCTAACCGGGACACTTAGTAACTCCTTTTCAATTGGGCACATTACCCCCAGCGATGTTTTACAAGCTGCTAGAAAACTGAAACACGGCCGGTCATGATGGTTTCCCTGCATTTCTTGTGCGCGATTGCTGCGTAGTACTTTGTGAACCTCTAGCAAGATTATTTAACCTGTCAGTTACTTCTTCGACGTTTCCTGATATTTGGAAAACAGGTAGGGTTACGCCCGTGTTTAAAAAAGGTGATCGTTCGGATTTCCCAAATTATAGCGGGCCAAGATTTATGAACATCTCTTGTCTAGCAGAATCTATAGCAGTTTCAAACCTTATCTATATTCGCTACAACACGGGTTCATCCCTGGTAGATCCACCATAACTAACCTTGCTGAGATAACACATTAGTGAATCCTTGGATAGGCGTCAACAAGTGTATGTATTGTATACTGACTTTAGTAAAGCATTTGCTACTATCGATCACCTATTATTGCTGTCAAAATTAACTGACATTGGCTCTTCTCCTGCCGTAACAAACTTAATCCAATCTTATCTAACTAATCGTTCTTGCTATGTTCATTACATCGGCTACACTTCTCAGTCTTTTAGTGCCTTTTCTGGCGAATGCCAAGGATCCAATCTAGGTCCTCTTTTATTCAATATATACTTGGACGATCTTCTTCAGAAATTGGACTGCAACGTCCTAGCATACGCTGATGATCTTAAGATATATAGCACCACATCTTCTCCAAGCGATTGCTTGCTTCTCCAAGGTCGTCTTGAAACGATAAAATACATTTGAATTTAAGCAAATGCACCGTTGTAAGCTATTCTAGGTAAAAAAATCCTTATGGTTACCAATACATCGTGAACCAAACACCTATTCCTAGATACTCTACAATGAGGGACCTTGCCGCATTGCTTTTTACGAGCATGTCATTTGCTGACCATAATGGTTTTTTGAAGAAAACGAACGGGCAGTTTCGGTGACTTCTGACCGTTATGTCCACATGATTCAGGAGTTTTTCCTGCCAACACTCAACCAGATGGATGTGGGAAATGTATGGTTCCAGTAGGACGGTACCACGGCACACATACCGCGTGTGTCAATGACTGTTTTGCGGCAACACTTCCCAGGACGCCTCATCCCCTTGAGGGGCGATCTGCACTGGCCAGCACGGTCGCCTGATTTAGCCCCCTGCCTAAAATCACTTGTTTACAACGACCGCCCTAGGACCCTGGCTCACCTGAAGAACAACATTCGCCAAGCTATCGCCAACATACCCGTCGATATGCTGGAAAGAGTTAAACGAACCGTCCGAGTTCGATTAACGCAGTGTATTGAGAATAATGGACACGATCTGACTGATAGTTCGATTAACGCAGTATATTGAGAATAATGAACGCCATCTGCCTGATATCATCTTTAAAACTGAGAGAACATAAAATTTAAATGTTTTACTTGATGCTGTTCAAAGAATTAAATATATATCTGCATTACTTTTTTTTTTAATTGGATTTCTAAATAAGCAAGTTGCACTGCCCCACCCTGTATATATATTTTAGTTTAAGTTCTTATTTGTTTGTATCTTTGTATGGTTTTAATTTCATTTGATCTCTGTATTTTACTGGTATATTTGCTAATTCCTGTTGCCCTATAAATGGAAATGTATTATTTTCTGTTTGGCAATAAAGTATATTATTATTATTATCATTATTATTTGAAAATTAATTGTTTCTTTCTTACCCATCTTCTTTTTATCAACAAATAAAATAAAGTCTGACAGTCTGACATTTAATATTATTTTTCACGGCTACTTGGTTTACCATTGTGGTAATGTATTTTTATAAGAATGGTGAATACAAAAATTGATTATATCATAGTAACGACATGTTTTCGATGTAGGTTATTGTACACAAAGTGCTGAATGTTTCCATAGAATTGAAAATTCACTTACTTGGGTGCTATTTGAAAAAATTGACTTTTGCTAATTTTGGCGATTCCAAATTTGATTCGAAAATTTAAACACTTTATGCAGTATTTTCAATCTAATGACACAGCTATTAATAATACGAATCTTCTACATTAGTTTAACAACTCTTCCATAAGTTTATAATAAAGTAATTAAATTACAGTTAATAAGGCGATTGTCATTTTTTTAGAAAAAATTGTTTTTCTTACAAAATAGTAAAATTTGAGTATAAGTAATTGGATACAATATTGTTTCAGAATTTCAAAAGAACTTCAAATTTGTAGTGAAATAATAGACATTCCATTTAAAATAAGAAAGTTGACATCCACTTCCTGCATAACCGGATGTATGTCTTCAAAAATATTTTAAGTAATCTTTTTACAATCGAATATCTACGTTCGCAAAATTTTAATTTTCTATTCTATTTCCTTCCTTAAATACTTTTGCTCTAAGCTCAAAACGCCTTACTTGCATATCAAAGTATATTTCAATATTTTATATTTTTTGCTAGATTGAAAGAAATAAATACAGGATAGAACATAGTAATCAAAAATGTAGTACTGGTACTAAACGGCCATTAGAAAATTCAGAAGAGATGGATGTCGCTATGGAAGTAGAGGAAACACAAAATAAAAAAGTATGCAATGGCAATAATAAAGAAGCTACACAGACTATTTTATCCAAAGAACATTATCTGAATTTTCCTATTCCTGGAGAAGTCGGTAAAACATGTCAAATAAAAATATACGAAAGCGAGAGTAATATAAAATTAAACGAGGTATATGATTTTGTTGGCTTCTTGTCTAACGACATAGTATCAGGACAAATTGCATGTGATAATGATGAGCTTGGCTTGGAAATGGAAATTCAGACTCATAATCCGCCTTCTTCGATTGTACCTAGAATACACTGTGTATTTTGGAATAAAGTTGAACATGCAAATCCTTTAATGGGAGAAATCAACATTGATATTAACAGAATAAAGTTTTTGAAGAAGGAATTGCATTTAATTCTTACTGAAATTATGATGGGTGATGAATTAGCTGCAAATTATTTGTCGTACCATTTGCTGTCGAAAGTGTAAGTATTTAATGATGCTGTTAAATTTGAACACAATATCAAAGAATATCGAAACAAGAACGGACAAATCAAGATTTCTAACTGAGCGCGCATGTGCGATAATCGCCATGTTGAAAGGGTCCCCTGTGTTATACTTCTCGCTTATTATTGTTTTTAATTTTTATATTTATATTTTTCATTTATTTGTGGTGTAATGCGTATTTGTAAATAGTATTGGAGTGCGTTTTTTTTTTGCGGAATACGTAAGTGACGTGTATATATATAGTATAGTTCGCATAAACCCATAGTTTAATATATTAGGTTAATGTGTATATAAACTAGTGTGTAAGGTGTAGTATCAAGTGCTAAGATAATCACATGTGCAGAATAAATTACAAAAACTATATTAACTTACGTAGTGTTTGAAAATTACTCAATTTTAAATTTACACACATGGCTTATTTTCCGCGGCTTATTTTTTGAAAAATGTATACATCGTTATCAAATATTAGTAGCCGGCATATATATATTTGATAATTTGCGTTTTTACAATTATAACAATATTTTGTCGTATCATTATAGCTTTAATTTAGTGAAAGGTTTAAATTACTTTAAGCACAGAAACACCTTTCACTGCGCGATTTTGACATACGTAATTGTGTATTGTAATTGCATGGAGAACGAATTATTAGAATAAGAAAATCGAATAATTAAGTATTTTCGTTAACGACCTTTACTAAATATATACTTAGATCAATAACATTAATAAAGAGGCGAAAAAATAAACATTTTGATTTTGTTAATTATGTAATACTGGCTACTCCAACTTCATTATTATCAGTATTTGTGTGATGTGAAGTGGCTTTTGGGATCTTCTTAACATGGCCAAGGTCAACAAATTTATACCCATGAGATCAAAGGTGCCGACATCTACTGTCCGTTCTTGTTTCGATATTCTCTGACAATATGTACGGTTAAAGGCGTATCCCCATTACGCCGATCGGCAAGACCGCATAGCCTATTGGCTTAGTAGAAAGATCAACTTTTAGCAGTTGCTGCTGCAATTATTATTAATTCAAGTAAAAAAAAAAAGCGCACTAAACCGAAAAGGTTTTAGATTCGACCAAGTCTTCAAGCTAGAAATAAGTGCCGTGGAAATGATTTAATGAAAGAATCATAATTAGACGACCCCGGCAATTTAAACTCAAAATGCAAATGTGATGCTGGGTTCAGGAACTTTTTTTGGATTACAACTTCAGATTTTCAACTCCAGTACTGGAGTTGGTTGTACCTTTTTTTTGCATTCTCGTTCAAAATGATACAATATAAATTTTTGATTTTTCGTTCAGCTTCAATCTCCTCCAATCCAAATAAAATACTTATTTCTATCAATCCGTCGCATTTCTTATTTTTATCTTTATACTCTCGTAATGTACAGTCCCACAGAAGTTGAATCAATCAAGTTTAGTACATATGCGTTACTTTATTCTATGTTAAATGAAAAAACGCATTGATATCTACAAAAAAAAAAATTCCGCTCGGCAATACGTCTACATTATTGCAGTCGTCTCGGCTTTCTTTAATAAAAATTGACAAGTGACGGTTTGGGATCGGCATGCCGCGACATGTCTAAACATGTACGGCTTCGCCGATTGGCATAATGAGGATGCGTTTAGATTGAAGAAGTTGAGTTTTGTGGGATTTTTTTCTATGTATTTTATCATTATTTCTGTCTATACACAGCATATTCACTTAAAACCTCTCAGTTTTAGTACCTTCCTTACATCTCCATATGTGTACCCTCTTCTTTCTCAGTCCTTCCTCGCTCAATTTAGTAAGCATCTTGTTAGTCTTGTACAATTAAATCCATTGGTTTCACCTATAACCCCTCCCCGTTCTGACTTCTGATCCAATCTCTTGTGTTGTATGGTTGGCACTTTAGGCATTGATTACTATGATCATTGGCCGACCCTACTAGAATTTTGCCAAATCCAGAAGTGTTCTAACTCCCAGTAGGATTTTTTAACTTGCCAAACGTATTAACGCGAAGCCTAAAAGGCATACTCCGATTTTACGTTGTATTTTTCTCAAAAATTTAATTTATATACTATTGAGCTTACTTTTTGTCTTTTGTTTATAATCCATGACTCACATAAGCGCAAAGAGGTTGACTTACTACCTTTTTAACCAGTTCTGTTGTGGAAATTCCTTTTTACCCAAAGAAATAGTGTTTATCCAATTATAAAAGGTTCATACTGCTTTTATCCAATTATAAAAGGTTCATACTGCTTTTATCCAATTATAAAAGGTTTATACTGCTTTTATCCAATTATAAAAGGTTCATACTGCTGTTAATCATTCATTAATTTCATCTCCCAGATTACCACTGCTCGTTGATATCTTTGCCTTCGCTCATGTTTTGCGTCTATACCGGTCCCCATGTTTGTTTGTTCTTTTTTTTAATGTTCAGTTGACATATTTATATTGTCTTATAGATAGATTTCTTTCTATTTCCAGTTATTACAATGTGATTTACACAACAAACCTCTAACCTATAGGACTCCGATTTCCAAAAACCTACTTTATTGGAATTCGTTTTTTCCTTTAAAAGGTCTGTCGTACCTACAATTAAATAACGATATGTATTTCTATTTCGCAACAAACTGATAGGATGTAGTGGTTGGAATAATAAAAAGTAAATATAAAGCTTTGCCAGAATCATATTACTATTCTAGGTACCTAATGTCAACAGCAAAGTTACTCGGTTCTTCGGTACTAAATTCTGCTCATATCTAAGCGCATATACAGACTTGGCAGAATTTCCATGCTACACGTGCACATACTAGAAAGAGATCTTTGCACAGAACGTAAAGCAATCGTTTGCGTGGTCAGCATATTCCACCGCTTCGCATTTGACTTCAATTCATAATTGTTGGGCGGAGCGTCGGATTATGGAGTACACTTCGCACTTGTAGACATCTATCACTATTAGCATTGTTCGACCAGAATTTTGCCGAATCCAGAAGTGTTCCAACTTCCAGTCGGGATTTTTAATATGCCAAACATCGAACTGACATGGGACAACGTTTTTACGTCCTTATCCGAGAAGAAGGTGTACTCTGATTTTTATCCGTAATTAAAAGTCGGCCAGGATTGGAACCCGCGTCATTCGGATTGAAAAGCAAGTTTGTTCAAAATTTCTTCATCATTTGTGAAACATTTTTTTTTTTTTTAAGCATAAAACCGAAAATTCTGCAATTACTATTGTTTGTTGTGTCGCTAACATTGTAACATGACCGAAAAAACCATAAATCAAAATACAGAGCGATTGAATGCATTGCTGCCTAGTAAGGGTGTGTTTATAGTGAAGCTATGATAGTCGATAAGAGCGTCGAAAGCTATACATCGCGGATGGCGTTTATAAAATTTCGACAAGCGCGTCACTTTGACAGCTGTCAAAATATTTTCATTATAGTCTTTCATTTTTGATTTTTGTGTGTTTGGTCCTGTTTTGGGGGCCTAGTGTAAATGTCGCGTATTAAGTTCTCGATATCCATTAAAACTAGGGATGATTAGAGCAAATAAAATTTAACAGTGCGATTATAAATGCTCTTATCTCTGTTCACCATCGCTGTTCACAGATGGCGCGGAGCTCGAGTATAAACACCCGCACACAAACAATATATCCCACTGCTTCGCTATTGCCGTCGCTCTTATCGAGTATCACAGCTCGCTTCCGGAACAGCGAGCTCCTCTATTTCGCACACGGGTTACAGCTGTCGCAATTTTCATCTGCTGTATCTGTATTTACGTAATTTTTCAGCTCATCGAATGTGAGATCATGGTTGACTAAGATCTAAAAGTTCGTACAAATTTGGGCGCAGCCCAGGTTATTTACTCCTTCGTCATTTAAAACGTTTCACAATCCTATTTTCGCTCGTTGGGATGCTTTCACCAAATCAAGCATAAATTAATTGGTCTTAAGTCAATAATTTGGTTTTACTTCCAACTCTGTCTCCTTTCTTTTCTCAGCCTAGACTCTTGCAAACATGTTTCCAATTGTGCTTATTCCAAATTATACGTCACAGTTATTGCATTCTATCTCCTTTTTTTTATAGATCGGAGGAATAATCCCTTTCTGCCAGTCCATGATCTAGCAGCTTACTTATTTTCACATTTTATATTACATTACTTAATTTCGTAATTGTTATATCTTCTAATCATCTTTCTGTGCAACTGGTTACTGTACCAAAAATGTTGAATCATATTCTATTTTTTCCTGTTACAGGTATTTAAGAAGAGATCTAATGCCGCTTGGTACATTCACTCTAAACATTTCAAATATCCCAATTCAGGCGATAGAAGATTATGGGAATAAATTATATGATTTATTACAAAATCTATTACCTAAAAGCTACTATTTACCAATGACATTGGAAAACATGAATGATCTAACATTTACTCCAAAGTAAGAGCATTAATTTACTTTCGCATATTTTTAACTTAATTAACCTCATAAATATGTTATTTTAGAAAAGATTACAACTGCAATAGACTTACCAGTGGCCTTCTACAACTCAGTGAAGGTACACATTTAGTTTTGGATGAAATGAAACTATCTTCTGGTAAATTAAATGAGTCGGGTGTGAAAGCACTTTCGGCTATTAAGAGTATTATCAAAAGCCAAAAAATAGCGTACGATTTTAATTATTACACTATGGAATTTGATTGTGATATACCTATATTGATACTATCTGAAGGCAAATCCTTGCTTCCGGTAATAAAATTTCATTTTTGAACTTCAATTTTTGGCTTCCAATAGCCTTCCTGTTTTCCGAGAATTAAGACTATAGAGGTGAATAGTATTTTTAATCGTGAAATAAAGGGATTTTTACTAAAAGCAAATTCCTTTATTTTACTGCAGCGTTTATTATTCACCTTTATTATTCCTTTCTTACATGGAAATCAGTACTGTTGGAAGCCTATAATAACTTACAGTTCAGGTGCAGATATCTTTTAAGTATAACATATCTGTGTATGTTACTGTAAACACTTTTTAAATTTGCATATTTAGTAATAATGTTAAAATTGTATATATTTGTTGTCATATATTTTTTATCATTCTAGAGCGATTTTCACGTTGTTCTAAAACCCAGCGAGATCCACGTCAATACATTCAACGAAATATACGACGCTATAAAGAAACTCCTTAATCCAAATTTGCTTAATGATATCCGAATCTATTTAACAACTGTAAGAAATCGCCAATACGAAATCTCAGATAATATGCTTGAGGTACTCCTATTTTTCTTTGCAAATTTCCTAAACATTTTTGTAATGACTTATGTTACAGACTGTACAAAGTGATTTCGTAAATATGCGACAAACGCAAAATATCAATGCCGATGACCTCCATCAACTTCTTGTGCTGTCAAGATTGATATGTTTATCCGAAGGTAAATCAACATTAGATCAAGCGTGTTGGAAAGCTGCTTGTCATTTGGAATGCCAGCGTAAAATGCGACTATAAGATTCGTACCTCTTTTAAGTATTTCTCTTTGTTTTGTTGTTATTAAAGAAACGGAAATAGCAAATAGGTTAAGTGAAGTGATGTTTTTGTTTTAGAAATTATCTGTTTTTATACTAAGTAAATGCGTTTTTATAAAGAAGGCCTTTCTTTCTGTTCCAGAAAAGTACAAATTTGAGAACAATCTGTGATTTATTGTAATATATCGCAGAAATGTTTAGCCTTCATTGCAGTAATGAAAATTAAAAATTGCATAGTACTGTAAGTAACTAGTTTCAGTAGGGCTGTTCAGTAAGTGCAATTTTGTTTTGCAATCAACATCATTACTCTAATATGACATGGAAATAAATAACTGTAAGCTGATCCCGTTTTCTTTAAAACTTGAAAAGAATTCGTAGAACCCTCCAGAAGTTGGCTACCAATAAACTTGAGCTGTGAGGAGTAGGAAACTAAAAAATACTAGGCGCTAAAAGAAATTAATTACAGACTCGTTGGAATTCTTCTCCACGAAAATCAGTAATCTTCCAGAGGTGTCCGTAAAGTAATTGAGAATAAACAGCCATCCAAAACCAACGAACATGTGTCTAAACTACGTTGTTTTTTCTCCATTCAGAGGTTTAACAGTCAGGATGATAAAACATTTGTAATAGAAATTAGTAAGGATTACAACTATCGTTTATGAATTTTGGTTTAAAAATGTAAAGATGCGTTTGGTTTAACAAATGGTTGGAATCTTGATAAAATCCATTTATTTTTACTCTTTGTTGATTCAGATTTGCTTACGATCTTTTTCCCAAACATTTGTATAAATTGCATCAGGTAGGTTCCACTCTATGTGACTGTATAGCGATGGCCGATCTTAACATCTTTTTCAACCGATGTGAGAGATATCGTCAAATTTCGTATCTTTTTTGAAGATCTTGTTAAACTGGGAGTTTTATTTCGATTTTCAATAATTCTTTTAGTGTCTGCAGTCTTAATTCTTTGCCTATGTTAACATTTACTTAAGGACAAATTCCCTGTTTTCTTCGATTAGTGTTTTGTATATTACCCTTCTTTTTGAAGATGTGTACTTTTGAACCCTAGCCCAAGAATGTTCGCGAAATCATTTTTTGCAAAATTTTGACCAGAGCTAATTGTTGGTGACTGGATGAAAAAGTTTGTGAACATTTAAATCGTGCACTAAAACTTGACTGATGACCAAAATGAAAATGGCAAAGAGAAGATATTGGAAGGCTTGAATAAATGCACTAGCACGAGAGAAGTTATGGACATTGGAATAAGACTGAAGTAAAAAGTCGAAATGTAGAGTATCATGTTATCATGGCTTCCACTGAAAAATGCTCATGAAAGGATCAAAAATTAAGTCTGTGCTCGTTGTTTATTGATTGCAATGGAAGTTGGGAAGATTTCCAGGTGATTAGTGTTGGAATTAAAGAATTTGTTAAGAAATCCTTGAAACTCGACTTTGATGATGAGGAAATTTTACAATTTATCCCACAAATGGTTGTCTAAGCTCTATTTTAGTTGAAGTAGCGTCTTCCAGATTCTGCTACGTTCGTTTGCGCATACTTTACTTGAAGTTTCACTAATTTTCTTGAACTACTTAAATTAGAAACAACCGCGAAAGTCCACAAGCGGCTACATTTTAATTAGTTTACCTTTTGAGGAGAAACTCTTGTGTTGTCATATGTCCTGTAATAAATAACGACATTCAAAAAGCCACTACGCTAGCTTTGCGTTGTATACTTTGAAAGAAACAATATTCATTTATCAGAAAAGACCATAATTCCCATTTAGCAAGAGAAAAGAATATAAGAAGTAAGAAAACGAGAAAAAAACTGCTATGGATAGCAAAATATTGTCAAGCAAAGGAGTCTATATACAACAGATTTTGTAATAATTTTTTTCAAGAAAAATTCTATATTTTTGCATTATACAAATTTAACAATAAAGTTCTTTAGATTAGACGTAAGGTACACACAAATTTTAATTGTTTTTTTTCTATTATTAACTCTTTCATTGTATGTTTGTACAAACGTGTTTTATACATAAGTAAGCATTACAACTAAAGAGTATAATCTATCTTCATCTAGCAAGAATGCATTAAGACTTTTCAGTTGCTCCCATTCGACATAATAACTTAACTGTTTCAGTAGAGGCTAAAAGTAAAAATATATTAGTGTATATTGTCTTTCGTCAATAAAGTGTGAAAAAGCTTGTTTTTCTTGGTAATGAAAACAAATATATTGCTTAAAGATGAAGACTAAAACGGTATTTTTACCATTGCCATAAACCAAATGTGTAATATTTCGATAATTATCGCAGTGTATCTTCTAAATCCTTGCAGCTTGCTTAAAATTTCCTGTATTAGGTCTGCCTTTTCTGTATTGCAATCTATTGCGGAAAAATATTTATTATAGCGATTCTAAAAATTGAATCAAATCGAATTTTAAGGGAAAAATAATAGAGTCGATCATACTATTATTGTGCTCAATATGAAATCCATATCTTGATTGTTCATTTTTTCTAGTGTCATTTGCACAAATCTTCGTATGTAATCTACTTTCTAAAAAAAGGTACGTATTCTAAAACAATTCTACTTATTTATCTTATTGATGTTAGTTTAATCAACAAGGAAGTAGTGGATACTTACACTTGATGTCGTTTTTGTATTTTTGCTCCAAGACCAGAGATATGATGCGTAATAACGAGCAGAATATAGTTCATCTGTTTCGATATGAGAATTTGGATTTGCTTTATTGATGTTGGTTAGGGAACTTGAACTAAAAGGTAGGTATTTACATTATAAGTTGTATGGGTTTGTGCATGAAAGCTATAAAGAACATAGACATCACTATTTTTTTTTCCTATGGAAATGCATTCACTGATAATGACAGATGTCGCCATATTCTCTCCCAAAAAAAAAAGAAGTAAAAGCAAGAATTTTTAATTCTGTAATTGGTTTATGTGTTATTAATTGTATTATATGAATTTGATTCAATTGCATTTTACATTTTTTATTTCTTTCATTTTAAATACTTACCTACAGTGCTCTGCTAATTTATTACGTATTTTATCAAGAAAAGAATCATCATCTACTCCATTATCACATTCCTGACGATTACATTGGATCGCTATATCCGTAAATATATTCCAATTTCCCACAAATGCATCTTTTAAGATAGAAATCTTAGTCTTAATATTGGAGATTCGGTGAAAAATTTTTGATATATAAAACTTTGTTGATTTTAAATTCCAATTTTGAAAGTTACGCCCCTTAATCTTCTTCAAAACTGTATTTTTCCTCTGTATTTCTTGGGTACGTGCTACAGGCGCCATTGTATGTTGAGTCAACGAAAGTTAAAAAAAAAACTAAGAAATTGACATTGACTTTTTATTTAAAAAACATTTTCTACCGTATCATACAAATTAAAATCATTACAACTAATACATGGTAAAAAAATATAGTATTACTTACGAAGGTAATACCATGATTATCATCATGCTACACATAGATTCATATTTAAATGAAACATGTAAGCTTATACGTAGAAGGGTGTAACCACTTTCTCAATATTATTGCTACCATAATATTGCAATGGTTTCAACGCGTTTCATTGCGAATCTTTCGAGGAGTGCAGTTGTTCTTGCTCTTTGACGATGTCCGTGATTTTCGAATGAACCTTCTGCAATGCACCACGTTTCTCCCTTTCTTGCTTCAATCGATTCAAACCCCTTTTAACGACAATATTATACCGCTGCGATAAGGATTCTTCATTTCCTTTTACCCTGGGGATGTGTCCGGTGTATCCTGCTATTGGCGGAAAATCTGGAGATATTTCCTTAGCTGTGAATAAAAATTGAATGTAATATGATGAATTTTAACTACCCATCTGTTAAAAGAGAGAAATCAATTGTCAGGCTTATTTGTATAATAAGTTAAACATTGATATCTTCAAAGTGCTGACATCTACTTCATGTAATTTTTGACCATATGTAGTTATATGAAAAGTTTCTTTTACCAAAATCTCAATTTCAAATAACTCAAAACAAATTCATATTGTGCTAAAATCAGGGAAATACCCTATCAGTAGAGAGAATATACCGCTTCAGGTACCTTCTCATTGACGTTGGCCTTGACCAGTCAGGTCAAGGTCAGTGAGGAAGCTCCACAATAGCTGAAGGTTGAACCTAAAGCCAGGCCAAGGTTGAGGTTGATGACGAAGTTCTTCAATTAGTCAATTAATGTTCAAATATCAATTTTCAAAGAGAAGCTCTTAAAAAAAGATTATCTATTTGTTATTTTTTTCAGAATGTAACTGACGCATGAGTGATTTGCAAATTAAACTTCGTCGGAAAACGTCACTGCCCATAATAATTGTTAAATAATCTATTTATTATATACATAATATGTTAAACATATTTTACGATTTAATGGAAGTATTGTAAAATGCTTGCTTTCTTTGGTACAAAATACGTTTTTCAAATAAAATAACAAAGTTGCTTGAAAATTTGGTGCCCTATACGACTTCTCTGAACTGCGTCACATCTGTCAAAATGGACAATGATGTTTTCTGGCGAAATTTAGTTTGCAAACTGCTCAAACGTCAGCTATATTCCGAACAAATAGAAAACCCTTCTACTTTCGGTTATTCAATAAATAAAACAAACGCTTGATCTCGACACGTTTATTTCTCATCTTCATAACTACATAACTTCAGTCTCTAGTTTCTTACCAACCTGGTCAGCGCTACAAACTTAAAAGTACGCGGGAAATTTAAATTTTAAATTATGATTACTGCAATTTTTAATAGCATTTTCTTTGAAAATCAATGTTTGATTTCACAAAATAAGATTCTAAATAGCTTTTAGTGACATTATAAATCGATATTTTTACAAGTAAGGGTACTCTTAAGAACATTTTACAATTTCGCCTATTTCTCTTAAACTGGAAGTATAATTTTACATATGACTGACTAAAATTTAATTTGAAAGAATGTAGAAACTGAATATTAACAATAAAAACGTTTTCCATTTGGTGCAAACTTTTTGTTCAACACTATATATTACTTACCGTTAAATCTACATTTTTCCTCGTATTCTTTAAGTACCCGATTCACTTCATCTTCTTGTCGTAGAGGTCTCATTTTCGGTGCAGTTGAGGCTCTATACATTCTTTCCTTGTTTTGACGAACTTCCTTCAGTCGCTTTAGATTTTCCGAAAATTCGCACATGCTATCGTCAGCTGAACGTCCATAGGACTTCCCATAACGAAAATTTAACGTTGGAATGAAACCTTGAAACAATATAACGCTTTAGATTTGGCTGTAATTTTGAAATGAATTGCCTGAATACCTGTATATCCGATTATGTACTTTGGACATCTGTATTTACTCGCTAATGCATAATCCCTCATTTGCCCGCCAATCCTTTCGATAGGACGAAGAATCACTTTTCCTGGATCGTCATGCCTATATGGTATCCTTTGTACATCTTGTAATACGCTTTTGTCGCGTAATTCCTGAAATTGTCTAATCTTGTTATCGGATTTACAATGGAAATGTAAAGCTTACCGCCAAGATCTCTTTTGTTTTCGCACCATAACAGGTTCCATAATGAAATCTTAAAGTTGGACAATGTCCCGTGTATCTACAACAAATATAATAACAGTAAAGAATACTTCCTCATTTCTTCGTACTACACATAAAATATTAAAGATATTTTTAATTGAAAATTTGTAGGAAAATTTAGAATATTTTCATTACAACACCTAACATGTGAAATAATCATTATTTATGTGGTTAAAATTGTACAAGGTAATTAAAAGGTATCATTTCAATTTATCGAACAAGTAACGGGTAGCATTTAAGGAAGTATAATGAAATTCTGTGCCAGGTACAGCAAGGTACTGCCGTGCAGGTTCACGTCATTTCAAGGGAGAAATAATGTTGAATGAAACTCTTGTTTGAGAAACCTGCGTGGAAATTTGATTACTTCAGGAAACTTACTGTAATTATGGAATGAATGCTGTTAAAGACAATTATACTAAAATATTTCGTTTTAAATATCTATAAAAGTTAAGTATTAGTAAAAAACTTTTTCATATTAAATTTTTAGATTTTCGAACTTTTTTCGTTTACGCTTTTCGTTAAAGAAACTTTATTTATTTAAGACCGTTTGCAACGGTGTATAATTTTGTACAAAAATGTGAAACAAATTTTGTGTATAAAGCCCGTTTGCAACGACGTATAATTTTGTACAAAAATGTGTAACAAATTTTGTATTTAAAAATTTTGCATTTTTCTATAAAGAAAATGTTTTAATCTGTTTGCAGAGCCCAGTAACAAATGTCAAACTACTTGAAAACAGAAACTGCACTTTTAGGTTAGTTTAGTTTACTCATAGTTAATTTGAATTATGAAAGTACATGAGAAATATATAATAGCTGCCGCAGCGGCAACTGCTGCAATATGTCTTTGTTAGTTAAGCAAAACAAAATATGACAATAAATACTCGGATAGAAGAAAAAGGCAGTGGATCAAAAGAAGATGTCCACAAGGAGCAGGCATATTACACATATTAAATACTGAATTTTTATTAGATCATTCTTCATATAAAAATTTCTTGAGACTGACTTCAAATCAATTTGTTTATCTCCTAAATTTAATCGAAGGAGCCATAGCAAAATCGTATAATTTTATGCAAGATACAATTCCACCATCTAACAAATTGAGATATTTATTTTTCACCATCTAACAAGTTGAGATACTTATTATTCTTTATATAAATTTATCAAACAAGATACCTGTTCCTGCGACCAAGACATTTTATAACCTTATACGTAAAAAGTAGATGTATATCGCACAAAAACGTCCATAATCCCAAACTATCACCTACCAAAAATAATCACAATAGCAAAGTTGGACTATTGCGGATGTTTCTGCTCATTATCAAATTCTTACAAAGTTAGAGCATGTTCTCTTTTTTGAAAATTATGTATCAAATTTTGTATGTAATTTGTTTGCGACGGTACATAATTTAATTTGTAAAATTCTTTAAAGAATTATATATCAAATTATACATCGTTGCAAACGGGCTTAAAAGTTTTGCATTTTTCTATAAAGAAAATATTTTGATCTGTTTGCAGAGAAGAGTAATTTTGTACAAAACTTGCCCAGTAACAAATGTCAAACTACTTGAAAACAAATTACACTTTTAGATTAGTTTAGTTTACTCATAGTTAATTTGAATTATGAAAGTGCATGAGAAATATATATTAGCTGCCGCAGCGGCAACTGCTGCAATATTTCAAATGTGGCAATAAATACTGGGATAGAAGAAAAAGGCAGTGGATCAAAAGAAGCACACAAGGAGCAGGCATATTACACATATTAAATACTGAAATTTATCGGATCATTCTTCGTATAAAAACTAGTGGGGCGATTATGAATGATATAATCGAGATATATCGATTATACCCGAATAATCGATCATTCGATTATGGTTCAGAAATCATTCATTATTCGAGATCTGTATTCGAAACTTCGAGGTTTCGAGTTTAGAAATAATTCACTCGTCACTCGGATTCTGTCAAATAACCGTGGAAAATAATCGAAATCGTTAATAAATTTCGAATGATGATTTCGAATAATTATTTGATTATTTTAAACGATTATTTCGATTCATTCGATTATTGAAATATATCGATTATGCCCAACACTAATAAAAACCCCAAACTGTCACCTACCAGAAATAATCACAATAGCAAAGTTGGACTATTGCGCATGTTTCTGCTCATTTTATATATCAAATTCTTACAAAATTAGAGCATGTATGTAATCTGTTTGCTATGGTACATCATTTAATTTGTAAAATTCTTTACAGAATTATATATCAAATTATACATCGTTACAAACGGGCTTTTACGAATAGCTAATTTTGGTTCTATTTTTTATGTATTTTTATCAAAATTAACTTCTCTTTTCGTTAAACATTCACAATAGAATGAAAACTTATTTCTAGAAGATCACTTCAAAGTAATAATTAAGGAAATAATATAATAAGTTAAATCACACTAATGATGTTTAATAATAAATCTTTGTCGGATACATTGCTTTCAAATTTCCAAAATTTTCAGAAAGATCGTTAAAAAAAAGTTTAAAATGAAATGGTCCAAAGAAGTATTTTAAATTGCACATTGACAGATATCACCCTTCGACCGAAACAATTTAATAATTCGCAAACATAAAGCAAAACGAGAATAAAAATGGTTTTCAAATAAACAAGTTGGCAGTTGACACTTATAGTTTACAATGTTGGCAAATGCCCACAGCCTGGCACTACATCACAAAGTAACTTAGTGATTGAAATCTGAAATGATTTGCAAGTGATTAGAAAGTGAACCAACTTAGCTAAAAATGAAGTGATCTGATCAGATGTTAGGAAAAGTAACAAAGAAACACATATTTCAATTTACGTAACTAACCAACAAAATAAATTATTACGATTTGAACCTGTTCAGTATCTTGGCAATTGCACCGAAACTGACTATTTGTAAATGGAACGCTATCAGCGTCAAAGTAATTATTTGGTGAATTTTAAATCAATAAATATTCAATTATTGAGGTAAAAGGAGGACGCCTCTTTAGATCAAAGATTAGAGACATAAATAGAACGGGTACTTTTTAAATTTCATGAATGACTTAAGTTGATAGTTCCGGCAATAAAGAATATATTTGCCTACTACGTTAAGAAATTGAGATTCATTTAATGCCGAAACTACCAACTTAGATCATAGGCGAAATTTAAAAAGTGTCCGCTCTAGACAAAGATGCGAGACTTCTGTCGGAACCTTTGATGTTTCGTTCAAATTGTTGATGACCTTGTCCTTTTCAATTGAAATGCAGTAACGCGGGAAATTTAAGCATATTACATTAATATGACTGCAATAACAGGATTTTGATAACATTAACATGCTTGTAAATAAGGAGCGTTTAACTGAATTCGGTGCCAAATAGGTTCCGAACGAAAAAACGTATTTCCTAACTTACGCATTTAATATTTTTGTAACGATGTCAATAGACTTAACCTAAAATGCCTATTTACATTTAGTTTATAAATGACATTTGGATGATCATAACCTATAAAATTTTAACTAAAGAATTTTAGGAGAGTATCTTAGACTCATTCCAAATATGTTTTTTTGTAATCTAGAAACCGCTTCGATTACAATAAACTGACGTAAATAGTTATAACCTTATAACAACACGACGCCACTATTATTAGGTTATGTCAGAGAATATCCATTCGATATTCTCTGGTTATGTTAAGCGAGTTCGAGTATTCGTTCGGAGTAACCCTATTTACTCCAAATACCCTACTCGCGTTTTTTCGCGTTCGGGAATGTTGTAGAGTTACTCCATCCATTCGTTTAAGAGTATGGGTTGCGTGATTCACTCATGCTCTACTCCTAACTCCCTCCACGTGCTCTGTACTCTTGATCCGCTCCGAACGAATACCCGAACTCAGCTGTTGATGTTTTTACATGTGATTGATCTTTTAATTTGGAATGTTTTGTATCTCACTTTGAAATTGCAGTTTTTTTATATCTCTAATTTTTGCCTAGATCATAGTCAATGTTGCAATAAGAAGTAACTAGAAACAATGTCGCAGAGGTATTTAGCGAATCTAAAAAAAAACCTGAAATTATCCCAATTCTCTCAAAAACTAAGATAGATGGATATAGGGAATATTGAAGAAAGTTGACAAAAATTGAAAAGAGGTATCCAAAAATGTAACAATATATAGAATATTCCGTTTAAAAAATCAAACTTGTTTCGTTTGTAGTAAAAATTGTGCTGAACTTGTCTTCGAATATCTTTTATTTTAATACTTTTTCTCAAAATTGCTCAGGAACAACATCATCTTGCATCCACACACTAGACGGACACGCTGTACAACAAAATTAATCAACAAGTCATAAACGCTAATTAAGACATAGTAACGGTATCGATGACAGTCGCAATAATAACAAAGGTACCCTACTTTAAAAATAGATATAGTAAAAGTTGAAAGGCGATTTACATTAATTAGCATAACAGTTCTAATCACGCCGCAATTTTACGACGGAAAGACAAAAATAGAAAGAAAACAATCGTGAAAACTCTACGTTTAATTTAAAGGCAGATATAGTATTGCAATAGATTCGCACGGTGCGGAATATCCACTAATGAAACAAGTGAACTGTTAAGTAGGATTTTAGCGGAACAAAGTATACAGGATGTGTCAATCTAATGATTTATTAGATGTGTGACTTGTAGATAACATCCCAAAGAAATGTTAATCGATGCCTATATTAAGGTATAGTTTGTGTATACCCAAAATATTGCATATCTTTCCCTATTTTAGGGGGGAGTAATTTGAAGATTTTTTTTATTTTCGAAAAAAATATCCATTTTGAATAAAAAAATGTTGTATTCTGATTCCCAACAGACTATTGTTTTTTTGCTATTTATTCGGTAATTTTTCTAATACCTTAATATCGCACGACGATTTATCAAAAACCACTAAGAGATTTCGAGAAAAGAAAGAAAATGTCAACTGCAAGAGACCCTAAAACATACGTAGTAGGCACCATAAATTCTTGGACTGATATAGACAAAATAAACTTGGTAATATATAACAATTTTTATTTTTCAATATAATCTTCCTTAACTTTGATACATTTATTACGACGATCAATTAATAATTCTATACCCTTGTAAAAATAATCTAAAGTTTTTCCCTCAAAATGTTGTATTACAGCTGCTTCCAACTCGCTGTCGTCCTTAAAACGACGTCCGCTAAGGTCTTTCTTTAAATGAGAAAATAAATAATAATCACTTGGAGCTATGTCCGGATTATACGATGGATGTTCTAATTCTTGAAAGCCACATTTGCGAATGACAGCTTGTGAAATGGCGGCAGCATAGATAGGTGCATTGTCGTGTAATAATCGAACACCTTTTATCAATTTTCCTCGACATTTTGCACGAATATTGTCTATCAATTTATGCAGTAAAGACGCATAATATGTGCTGTTGACAGCTGTTACCATTTCTTCAATAATTGAAATGTTTTGAGGAGTTATAAGTTCAATTGGCCAACCGGGGCGTTCATCATCTTCTAGGGATTCTTGCCCCAAACGGCAACATTTTGCCCACTTTTTCTACAGTGGAATATGAAGGAGATAAATTACCATAAACGCCGTCTGAATGTTATTTAATGTAATTAGGCGTATGCCCTTCTTTTGTTAAAATTTTAATGACCGCACGGTACGCAATTTTCGTTACCTGAGATATTTTCATGCACTAGTCACGTTGTCTGGTCGGCTGCTAAAGCCTACTACTCTTCGAGCCGTAATATATGCAGTGTAGGCCTCGCACATGTGCAACTATAACGCAACGGAGTTTGGACACGTTCGAACCTGTATAAGCCTGTCAGGCCGAGATTTACAGCGCCAACCTCGTACATGGAAAAATATTCGGCGACAAATTCTGCTCAACACAAAATTATGCTCAAGTATTCATGATGCGTCTCTTCAGTTCATATCACCTTTCTGCGAAATCTCACTGTTTCTTTAACGGCCGAGACCTTAAACGCCTTAAAGTTTTCGGCAATACATCAAAGAATTCTTGATATCAACTAGATTTTACAAGGTGGCCATCAAAATCGTAGCCAACTTTGATTCACGTTATTTCAATTTTTTAATTGAAACCCCTCTGTGTATTTTTTAAGAATCTGATAGAAAAACAATTGTATTAGATTTAAAAGGAACTATATATTTCGTAGTTTTTGAACAGTGAAAAATTTTTCGACGTACCCCTTGTAAGTTTCCAAAATTTCTTGTATATTAAAAAAACGCAAAATATTTGTGTTGGTATATGAATGACAGCAATTCTTCTTTATCGATCATCCAAACGCCTTGTATAACCAAGCAGGTATGTACTAACAATTGATTTCCTTTCACGCAACCGCAATACTATTATTACGAATCTGTTATTCACCAGATTCGTTTTGGAAACCTATACTCTCCGATTTGTAATTTGTAAAAAATTACAACTTATATTACCTAACATTTTATCGTGATTCACTGCCAAATAATTATAATATTACCCATGCAATAGATACTTCCATTCATTTAAAATTCAATTAAATGACATGACCTAAGCATTTGAGCATATGAGCATATTATGCTAATATGCAATTCTGCAGATTAATTAGACAACGTGTTTGTTTATTTAGAGCTGCTGATTTGCAGATTGGATAATATTGTACCATTATCAGAATGTACATTATCTTTTTTATAGTACGAGGATACATTGAAAAGTTTCCGGAATGACAATGAAAGCAAAATAAATCGGATTCAAGTTATATTTTATTTTTCAATATAATCCCCTCGAAGCTCAACACACTTGGTCCAACGTTTCTCTAGCTTCTCGATTCCCTCCTGGAAGTGAGGTTCCCAACATAATCGTTCACAGCCTCTATCAGTTCTTCATTCGACCAAAATCTCTTTCCACCCAGAAATGTTTTGAGTTTCAGGAACAGGTGGAAGTCCGACGGAGCCAAACCAGGCGAATACGGCGGATGTGGAAGGATTTCGAACTTCAATTCTGTAAATTTTTGCTGAGCGATTGCATTTGAATGAGCGGGCGCATTGTCGTGGTGAAACAACACTTTTTTCTTTACTATTCCCAGGCGTTTTATTGCTACTTTCAGTTTGTCCGAAAGCGTTGTGTCATATTGGCTAGTAACAGTTTTTCCTTTTTTAAGATAATCAATTAGCAAAATTTACCGCGTTCAATCCATTGTTTTGATTGCATTTTTGTTTCTGGTGTGTAGTGATGAATCCAGGTCTCATCCATGGTCATGAATCGTTTCTTGAAATCTGTTGGATTCCTCGTAAACACTTCCAAACAATCGGCTGACGTTCGAGCTCGAATGCGTTTTTGCTCCGAATTGAGCAAATGCGGCACCCATCTTGCAGAAAGTCTTTTTAAACCCAATTTATTATGTAAAATATGAACTACTCGTTCATAAGAGATGCCCACGGCTTCCTCAATTTCACGGACTTTTAATTCGGCGATCTGCCAAAACAATTTCTGGCGTGGTAGCCGTCCTGAACGTGGTTCACCACTTGTATGCGTGCGGCCACACTTGAATTCCGAAACCCAAAAACTCACAGTGGAAAATGCAGATGATGAATCCCCAAGAACGGCATCTAATCTGGATTTACTTTCCGTTGCGGTTTTCCCTTGCAGATAGAAAATTTGATGACCGCTCGAACTTCGTTTTTATCCATAATTGAAAACACAAAAAGGTACTTGACTTCAATGCTTGCCAAAACCAGACTATTTGACATTTGCAGTCAATTGATATGAAAGAGTTGCCAACACAACGACATAAAGTATTTGGAAAAAAGCAACCGCCTAAATGCGATTCCGGAAACTTGTCAATCTACCCTCGTATATTGATTATATATTTACCAATATATAAATATTACGGGAAAAAATGCAAATATTCCAAAACTAGATAGAAGTACAGTTAGTAATATTGATTGAATACTTAGCAATATAAGATAAAAACAAAATATCTACTTCTTGATCCCGAAATCCTTAAATGCAACTTTTGAAGTACAGACTAATGAATAAAACCATAAAAATAAATAAAATACATGCAGGTACTTCAAAAGTTCCAAAGTTCAATTCAACCATTGAGAGGGAGCATTTGGAGGCATTTTACTTTGGCATTGCAACTCCAAATCATAAGGTTTGGATTCTCAACTGCTTTTATTATCATGGCCAAATTTCATGTTACATTTCAACATTTTTCAAAAACTTCTACATTCTTCCATAAGTTTAACGTAAAACGAACTCAAGAGATTTATTTTTTAGTCTAAAGAAATTAAAGGTTCAAGCAAAGTTATGAAATTAAAGATGTTTAACAGTTTTAGAGCAACAGTTGATGGAAGCTTGTTTGAAATAAGCTTCAGCACCGACAAAAACCCATTCTATTTTATGTAGATGCAAAGAATTAAGGAAATCATTATATAGCATATAATCGTTTCTTATCTTTTTTTTCCATACAGCATCAAACATAAAGAACATCATTTGTGCAAAAAGCGATAAGTAATTACTGCAAGTACAAAAAAAAAAACTTACCCGGGAATAAAACACCTCGAATTTTGCCTAAAATAGTCGTTTTTCTCTTTTTCAGTTAACGGCACGAACATATTCCCTAGAACACTCTTAAGGCACTAGGTGTTCAGAAAATATTTCTCTGCTCATAATGCTCGTAAAATATTTTAATCAACCCTCACTTGCAACACATTGCCGAACACCTGAGCTTAAAATGTTACGCGAAGGTAAAGTGAATTGAAGCCCCAGCACGGTTTGTGCTGTAAACATTGATATCGCTGTAGCAACTGTCGCTTCTGCGTACCGCTCCCCAAACCACTATTCAAACTTATACTTGCTCCACTTGTACTGTTGTATATCCCCAAAACAATCAATTGTTCGGGCGGTTTGCATGGTTTATCAACTTTCGGTTGAATTGAATTAAAACAAAAACGAAGCCAATGAATGATAAGTGATAAGTGCAAGCAATAGTACAGTTCTTACCATAAAAAAATAAACGGAAAAAATTTTGCTTGTAATGGGTAATACTAATAATATAGCAACGTCTGCATTATGTGAACATTTTAATTATTAACTCACTGACCAAAAGCAATTTTGATTTTGATCTTGAAAATTACAGATGCATTTTGCGACAAATCATCTTATCATTTAAAGAATTTCCAGCTGATAATGCTATTAAAATAATAATAATAATAACATCCTTGTGTTTAGTGATCCTATATACCGCGTCAGTTCCGTAATAAAGTAAACCGCTAAAATATATGGACACTATTGCGCTATGAAAGTATAAAGGTGGGGAGTCGAGCGACGAGAATGATTCAGAATCAGTAAGAATTCAACCGCTGTCAGCAGAGCATCACGCTAGACTCTAGCCATACATTATACCCCTAGTTTATTTCTTTAATTGATCATCCTTGCCTCTCTCGATCTTTTCTTCTTGGTTATTTTTGATTTGTTGTGTCTAGTTATTTTATAATGAGAGGTTCTATTTATTTTTGGAATTCATCATTTTTCCTTTTTAATTAAGGACGTTTTTTTTGCTTCATGAAATAATCAGCAATGAAAGTCCATCAATAGGATAAAAATCAAATAAAATGTATTACGTATTTCCTAAAATCTGTGCCGATGCTGTTACCTCAAGTACGTATGCTAGGCGACTGACTTGCGAGTTGTGAGTGTGTGCGGTTGTCTAGAGACACTGAGGAGTGGAGAGGGCGTTCAACATTCATTATAACAATGGGACCAGCGCTTATAAAGGAATCCTTACCAACCCTAGTAGAAGTCTTAAACACTAAAGTATCGGCACACTCCTCACCACACAATTAACTTGTGTGGCGAGGAATGTTTGCCAAGGCTTAAGTTAGCATTTAAAACTTTCAACAAATTATTACACATTCAGTATTATGTAGGCTCTTGTTTAAGCAGTAACACGTCCTAATAAATTGAACTTGAACATATTTATTTTGATGATAGCGTTGACGAATCAAAGAAAGAAGTTCCATTTGTAAATTTATTTTAAACAAACAATAGAAAGTTACATTAATAAACAAATAAAACAAAATAACTCTCTTCGAATACAATGTGACTTTTCGCGCGCGCACTACTTACCGCCATTCCATCTACTACACCTACTAACGCCACTCGCGGCGCCAATTTGAATTTTTTAAAAGTTATGTTGGTTTCTTACACATTATTAAAAAATCTAGTAACTCCGTCCATAGTTGTACTGACAATGTGTTGCATGTTTGTATATTGCAGCGGTAGTGTGCATAATTTGTTTAGTATTTTGGTTGAAAGGAGAAAAATAAAACAACGTGAAGGACGTACACCCATGTTAAAACTTGCAGAATGAAACATATTTCAAACGAAGTTTACTATAAATTTCAATAGATTTATGGTTTTCTTTGTGTCTACCGCTGAATCAAACGCTCTCAAGCACATATAAAATTTTCAAGAATTACATTCAAGAAGAAATTAATGCTGTTGCGATTATGTCAATTCACAACAACTTAATTCACAGCAATCATTCTCAAAAGAGTTTGGACTTAAGTCTGTGCACAAACAATATTTTTTTCTATTTAACTTTTTTGCGGGTTTATTATTTTATGTCTAAATACTTTATTTTTACCGTTGATAACGTTAAAATATAGGAGAGTTTTAAAGGTTTTTTTTTTACTTGCCACAATATGTATTGGTTACGCCTTGAGAACCCCACAAAAATACTATCTAGGAACCTCCACTATACAGTATGTCCTCGGATTAACGCATGGATAGGTAAGGCAAACAGAATTTATTGAGTAGAATTTTCATCTTTTGGGGTTTCGTCCATGCATACACACTAAGTACTAGCATAATTGATTACATTGAATTTTGTTTTTTAATAACCCTTTTATCGTATCTCCTAGAGAAAATACATTTTACTAATTGAAAAAATTCCTTTTTTGTAAATTTCCAAGATATACTTGATTTATCGGTGATAAAATTATGGCATAAGTTACTTAATATTCAAGCATGGCTGAGCCCCAAAAATTATCTCAATAATTTTCTCTCTGCCTTACCTATCCATGCATTAATCCAGGGACATGCTATATAACTCCTAAATTATACGTTCTCGGAAGAGGTATTTGCACGATCCGTATATTGAGTTGCATACCTATCAGCAGTTATTTTTCGCATATTTAAATGTAAATTTTAAAATGTCTTAACCGAAAATGTTAAACTGTGAATCTTTTTTTTAAATTCTTCGTTGCACAAGAATCAGTCCAAATTTTCGTGATACAAGTAACTTTGTACAAATTAAAGAATTATTATCATTTAAACAGTGGATGTAAGACATCATGAGCCTTTACTGGGCCAATTTTGATTAACGTTAGTAATGTTAGGTTATATGATTTTTCCCAGATTTTAACAATTCTTTCAGAAGTTGTATTTGCTTATATCTATTTTTCAGAACAAGTACAATGGTTTGGATTGTCAGAGAATATATATCAACAATACAAAAAAACAAATGTATAATAACCAACATGTTATAATCATACAATTTTAAAATGATAAAATGTCAGCAAAACCTAAAAAAGTTGATCCAAATCATGTCAGCCAGCGAGTACAGCAGACCAAGAAAGAAATAGAACAATTGAAATTAGAATTACAAAAACTTATAAACCGAGGAATTGATTCAGAAAGAGCAAATACCAATACCGTTATTGTGTCAAACAAAAATGAAAACCAATCACATGAATCTAGAAATGTACCTAGTATTCCACTACAATCAAGTGCTCAACAATCCTCCTATGTCCTCAAGAAGCCACCCACAACTTTTATACCAAAAAGAGATTACAGTAAAGATGAAAAGGTTTCGGAAGTTTCGCCAAAAAAAGTTAAACACTATAACGTGGAAGAAGCAAGGGAATATATAAAGAAGCAAAAGGAGAAACGTATGGAGAAAATGAAGATGCAAGTGCAAGCGTCACAGTGTGTTATTGATAAACGGAAAGAGAAACTCAAGGAATTACAGAAAAAGAGTCTTGAATTAGTACAGAAAAACGTGAACTTGAAAAGGGAGAGATCACGTTCGCGAGAGAGGAAAACGTTGCCAGAAAGACAAATTTCTCAAAATGAAATCAAACTGACGAAAAAAAATTTCGAGACAAAGAAGAAAAATATTGGTTTGATAAAAAATTTAGAAGAAAATGCTCATAGAGTTCCTGATGTGATCATTAACAATATCAGAGAAGTTCCTGCTATTTGCTCAAATAAAAATCAAGATATTCAAACCGAACATGATTCTAAAAGTGTCCACGTTGATAATTTAATTAAACTCAATGATTTACCAAAGCAATATACCGATTTACATGAAAAGGCTGCAGTAAGAATTCAATCTTATTATAGAGGATATCGTCAAAAAAAATTATACAAGAAAAACTTAAGAAGCAGGAAGAGAAGGTTGAACAATGTTATAAATATCGCTAAACCTGCATTAAATGCTGAGAAGCCTAAAGATATCGAAGAACCGACCAAAAACAACGTCCCATTCTGGCTTCAAACTGCTACTCAACCATATCCTTACAATTTCATAACTGCTGTGAAAAAGAAATTGAATTTAGCTACAAATACGCCGATAAAAACTAGTTCCGATATTGGAATACAAATTTCAGTTGAAGAATCTGAAAAACTTGAAGGAAAAACTAAGGAGGAAATTAAAAAAGCCATCGCCGATTCTATAAAAGGGACAGGAGCTTTTACATCGCATAAACGTCTAGATCTCAGTTTAAAAAATATCAAAGACCTCCATTTATGCAATGAAAAGCTGCCCAATTCAAACAATGACTGTGATATTAAAAAACATTCTGAGAACTACTTTATAAAACCACCACATTCCAAACCCGAAGATAACAAGCATGTAAATGTATTAGCTAGCGAAGCAAGTGAATCGGATACATCTAAAAACATTCCAGATATATCAAGTGAATCCACTATATCGACTACACATTCCAAAAATCAAAATGAAATAGATGCTACTTCAGAATATAAACTAGATATAAATATAGATAAACTAAAAAATTTAAAAATTCGTGAAAGAAAATTTGATACTCTAGAAGATACAATGCTCCTTTTAAATGATAACAAACATAAAGACGATAAAATATTATTGAAGGGGATTCCCCAAATCAGTGAATATACAGAGAATTCTACCAAATCAAAAATATCTGAAAACGTTCAAGTAAATCTAGGCAGCAGTGCGAGTTTGAAATCGAAACCTGCTTCGAAAGGATCCATTCTACAAAGCAAGCATTCAAAATCTCATGAAAATATTAGAAATCATTCTATTAGTGAGCAAAGAAGAAATAAATCCGATACCAATATTTTGAATTCAAATTCGATTAAATCTAAATCAAATAATATACTTTCTCAGAAAATAAGCAGGTCGGAGAATCATATCTCAACAGATACAGATGTAAATAAACTTAGTGAAAAATCCGCTAATATAATCTCTGTGAAAAGTAGCAAATCTGAAGGTAACGTTTCAAAATTATCAGAGCAAACAAAATCCAAAAAGGATTTCCACAGAGAAATAGAATCTGACGATAATTTAAAGAGCTTTCTCGAGTACATGACTAGCCTAGAGGATTCTAAGAAATCTAGAAGATCTTTACAAAAGAAATCGACAAGTCAGAGAAACTCAAACTCATTTAAAACGTTGCCTAGTAAGTCTGAAAAAATATCAGAATCAACAGATAATTCTGTGAAAACCGAAAAGGGAAGCTCAGTTGAGAATTACTCTAGTAACTTCTCAAATTCTACCGCTAGTATATCATCTGCAGTGCCTTTATTACAACGTCCATCTGTTACTTTAACTACCTCCGAACACATTAAATTACCTGTAGAGGAACAAAGTAGAAATTCTATTTCAATTCGACCTGGAGAAATTAAATGCATTGAATCTAAGGTAACTTATTGCACATATTATTTGTATTACCATAATAATATTCATTATATAATTTGTAGACAAACACAAATCAAATTCATTTAAAATTCGAAGCAGAACTTCATTTATTAAACGACTTTAACGAATCTCTCAGACAATTTATGGCCGTGGAAAAGGTATGTTCATAAATTTTGATTGTTTTGATATCTAACAGAATCTTCTTTGCTATTTATGACCTCATTTTCTAGTCTCTATTCGAACTGCATGGAAAAAACCAGCAAAACGTGACGATATATCAAAATCAAGATACTCAAACGACAATCCCACTTTCACCAACAATTCTAAAACAATCTGACGACACAGTCGCTACCGAGTCAGTACGATCGCAAATATCTGAAAAGATTATGCCAACGATTAACTATCGAAGAGGGTCTGACATAATGGAAGGCGAAGAGAAAACTTTGGATATATTGGAAGACTTTCAACAAGATAATAAAAGTCTTAATTTAATAGAAAGCGGTCAGCAAGAGATTAGTAACTTCACTATTAATGATGATAAGAGCATATTGACTGGATTGGGGCTGTCTCAGTTAAACGAGTCAATGAATTCAACTATGGATGTTACTGCGTCCAATGTTTCAGTTCCAGATGTTAGTTTTAATAGTAACGTATATGTTGGATTTTCTGTAGGGATGGTAAGTACATATATTGTAAAGAATTGAGTTATTTTAAAGGGGAGTAGTTCAATTTTCTTGAAATAAATTAGTAGACTAACTGCTCATTGCTAAGTATTGTATTATTTAAAGACAATTGCAGAAATTTTAAATTACTACAACCGACACGTGTCATAAGGTTTGTTCGTTTGTCAATTAGTGCAATACGGAGTAGCTCGAATTTCTAAATTGCGCGTTCGTTTGTAAAAAGATCTGGCAATCCGATGTTCGTTTGTATATGTTGGGCAGCTTTCGACTGTTTTGAACTGCACAAACATACACCTCCTCAGGAGGTGGAGTAAGTTTGTGGAGTTCAGTGCAGCTGTCATTATATTATTTGCATAACCCAACTTTACTTAATATTCATACAAAATGACATCCCTTGTAAGCACTGAAAGTGAAACACAACAATTAATAAATAATAAGGATTTTTTAATGCCATCGTGATTGCCAATTGCCACCATTCTCAATCTTTCAGGTTATGTATACTATACAAATGCCAATTTGTAGTTTTGTACAGTTCATTTGTACCCATTTAGAATAGTTCTGAGCAATCAAAACGATCACGTGATCGTAATCCTATTACACTCTAGAACTAACCCGAGCAAGACAAACGAACAAACCTATAGTTGGAGTAAGATCGCGAATCATATCGGTGGAAGAACAGACTTGCGATTGGTTGAACATTAAGTTCTATAAAATCATAGACGGCGCAGAATAATTATGTAATTTTGGTTGATAATCCCGTCGCAGAGAGATTTTCCATGGCTCGTTGTGAAAAATGTCTATGTGGCTGTTAATTTAAAATCCCGGATCCGATGTCAAAGATTTAAAAAGTTCTTGCAGTTTTTATATTGTCCAGCACAACCATCACTAGAATATGTCACGTCGTTTACATTTGGAAAGTAATCTTTTAAATACTTACTTTACTCATCACGGTATAAACACAGACTCGCACAGATTGAACTAAGACAAAGTAACTCTGACAATAGAATATAGAGAGGGGATGGTATAAGCCAACATATGAATTAGACAGTATTCAAAATGAATGGGTACTTGTTGAATATTGTCTATTTCATGTCTAAACTATTACGCAGGTAGCTAAAATCCCATTAATTTTATTTCATATTCCGTTAGATCATACTTCAAGGTAACTATCCATTGTGTTATTCTTCGTATAATTTCTCCTGGTTTTTCCTCATTATGTGATCTGGCCATTTTAATCTTTGTATTTTTATATGCCTCACAATGTTTTCTCCTCCCAGTTGTTTCTCTATTTTTGCATTTGTCTTCCATCTTTTTTCTCCATCTTGTGTCACGTTTAGTCATAATATCGTCCTCATTATTTTCCTTTCCATTATTTTTAGGTCCTCTTCTTCTTTTTTTGTTATTACTGTTGTTTCCAGTGCGTATGCAGTGATTGGTCTTATCAATGTCTTATATATGTATATCTTCGTTTTTTTTTTGCTAATACTTTGCTCTGCAGTAATTCTCGGTTTCTGCCATAGGCTTGGTTTCCTTTCATGGTTTTTTCTCTCACTCGATCTTTATCTGTTTTTCCAATTATCGTCCCCAGGTAATTGAAGGAAGAACTGTTTCAAATTTGTATCCCTGTGTTTTTAGATAGGTTGGTATTATTATGTTTTCCGTTCCAATTTTCACGTATTTTGTTTTGGATTTGTTGATTTCTATTCGAAAATGTTTTGCTTCTTTTTCCAGTTGTTGCGTTGCTCTTATTAAGTCTTTTCTCGTATTTTAAATAATGGTTACGTAATTCGCATATGCAACAAATTGCGTTTGGTTAACTATTCTTGTTACCCAGATTTGCTTTTCTTATGCTTTAGATAGAGAGTCTCTTTGTTTCACTCCTTTATTTGTAGGTAATTTTTCTGTTGTACGTTCTTGAAACGGTATTTTTATGTTCGTGTCGCTTAATATCATCATAAATATTGTATGTATTCCCTACTGTGCCCCCATGTCTTTTGCAATATTTGATTCAGAGTGTGTATTGCATTTATAATTGATCTTCCAGGTCTGAATCCATTTTGATACTCTCCAAGGACAGTTTGCGCGTGTATTTTCGGTCTGATGTACGAAAGAAATAATGAAAGTTTTAAAACTACGGAATTTGAAACTTTAGAGCAGGAAATTGAATCGCAACCGAGTTTTCCCGAGTTCAAAAAAGCTTCGAAATTTTTAATAGTGGTCAACAGATGACCAACTTACAGAGCCTAAGAAAAGGTTTCAAGTTAATCTTTTACCTAGCGCTGCATAGATATTGTCACAAACTCTGTCGAAGAATGTTTTAAATTACTAGGAAAGTTTTGTTCCATTTTTTAGTCGTGTTTCAGTCTATGAACACAGAATCGTTAAAAATATTTATGTTAATAGTCGTAAGAACGTGTCATAATAATCAAATTAGGTCATGCAGTTTCCAATATGCACGAACGTAAACGGCAATTGCGATTGGTTCTTAAATTCTTCTATATTTTACCTGTTGTACGTTTACCCGAATGATTTTGTTTTTCGCTAGAATGGAAGAATATCTTTAATTGTGTTTATAAGAAAAAGAATCACTTGTCATCTTTATAAATCGGTTTGTCCATTCCAACGCTTGTTTGAGCATGCATGCATTTTGTACACTTATTTTTCAAAATATATGAAAGTATCCAGGAAATTTCATTAAAAAACGAGAAATTCCATAGGAAAAATCATTGGTTCTCTAAGTTGCGTCCGCAGTCCCAATAATAACGAAGTTAGCAATTGTGGGCAAGTAACTTTGGACACAGTGTATACCTAGATGAAACCTAACATGAAACGTATGTTAGCAAGTTTTTAAATTCAATTCTGCTACTTAATCAAATATATTAGATAATTAGAGCATATAAATCAAATTCTCGTATGTACTGCCTATAATTTTATAAACTAATTATATATATTTATTATTCCTCTGAAAGATCTATTTAATTTGTTGTACTTTTCGCGTTGAATAGATGTTTTTGTGTTAAACAATCGCTTCTATTATCTTTATCGCTTCCAATACCTGTGAAATAAAATACGTCTATTTATGAGGTGCATCGTGTTTACGCTCTTTACGAATCCGATAACATTGTTAACTACGGACACGATTTGTATTGTAAAATTAACAGGAATTTCAGGCATCTAGAGAATGCGCGCACTTAATGCAACAATAGATAATGTACTTGTTTACACAGTTAGATAAGTGCGCGACATCGAAAATAATTTTTAATTATAACGTTCTGATACAGTTCGATCAGCTCATCAAAGATGAGGACGCTAGGATCGAGAATCTGAAGACTATCCTGAAAATAAGGGAGAAGGCTCTACTGGACCGCACCAAAGGTGAATTGGCTTGGTTGGAAATACAAAAGAAGTAAGTTTCTCCCCAATATGTTACGACAGATTTTTCTAATGATAAACGATGAATTTAATCGATAGGCAATTGATAGAAACTGGACAATTACATGAAGCTTCCCTGTTGAAAAAGAAACAACGAGGAATCATCATCAAGCTTCAACATGAGAAACAAGAAATGCAAAGGTAACTTGGATTTTTTTCACACGCCATATTTGAAATTTTATTAAAACTGTTCTTTTTTAAATTATGCAGACTGAAACAAATCCAAAAAGCCGCATCGAAAGAACGAAAAATCATCCTGAAAGAGCAACGTAATATGATAAAAGCTCAATTATCCAATAACAATCAGATACCGAAGATTCGCCGATCGGTTTATAAGGAACGAAGGCAGCTGGGGCCAGTTAAGGTATATAATCTCCACAGGGAAACTATCAGCACTGAAACGTCAATATCTAGAAGAAGTTCGGTCGCGGAAGAGATTATTATAACTTCACGATCGGAATCTATTGTAGGTCAAATATCCGAGGAAGCTGCTGGGGATCAGGACGCTAGTATGACATTGAATACTTCGTTTAAAGGCGCATTGAATAAAAGAAACGAAGAAGCAAAAAAGTAAGTGATACACTAACCTCTTTTTCTTAAAAACAAACTCATTTACAGTTATACAATTGTTACGATTAACCTTATAATTAATATCTGTATTACAAGTGATTCTTAATAGCGCTTTTAAAAATTCATTATTTCATGCTAAAATCGGTACAAACGTTTTTAGAAATGATTGTAGCACGATTCTTGATTACTTTGCAATGTTGGCAATTTCATGGAATCTATGCAGTGTTTACTGCAACAGCAGAAAGATATAAACAATCAAGCAGTTTAGAAAATATTACGAAAGATCATAGTAAATATTCTTTGAAATATGATCATAGACACCATTTCTAACGTAAAAACACTGATCACATTTTAGAATTTACTAAAATTGTCGTAAAAGTAGAATGAACATCCTTAATTTTTTTTTTGGCATTGTAACTGCAGTAGGTGTTTGCGTTAACAGATAAGATAGATTGGCGTCATTACGACGTCAAATTTATTTTTATGTACAGATATAGTAACCTAAAATATGTATTATCTTAACTTAGTTTGCTCTTAAAATGGAGGAGCAGCAAATTCACAGAAAGAAGAGAAATAGTAATTTGGAAATTTTGAATTTATAGCCTGTTATAAGCTTCTATAAGAGTGAACAAAATATTTTCTTTTTGTTCCGATCTTGCCCCAAGAATAAATCCATGATTGGTCGTCGACAAATACTTATACTGCCTTAAGGCGCATGCTCAATCCGTAACTGGTTAGAAATGTCACTAAATGATAGTATCACCAACCGTATGAACTAAAAATTCTCAAGGACTTCTCTAACATTTCCGTTTGTTATGTAAAAATGATTAAAACAGAAATATAAGAACGTTTTTTTTATTCACCAAACAAAAATGGTTTGACTTCTAGGTTAACATTAAGTTTAGGTGCATGTATAAAACTTGTGTATAGGAATTCATGTTTAAAGCTATTCATTTGCGCTAACAAGAATAGTAAAAAAATGGGTATTAAAATTCTTTATTAATGCAAAAGATTTCGTTTTTCCCTTTTAAGTACGAGGTAGGCGCACTAAATTCTGGGCCTGCTTGGCTTATACAGGTTCGAGCGTGTTCAAACTCCGTTGCGCCATAGTTGCACATGTGCGAGTTTTTAGTAGTCAGCCAAACAACGTGACTAGTGCATGAAAATGTCTCAGGTAACGAAAATTGAGTACCGCGCGGTCATTAAATTTTTAACAAAAAAAGGGCATACGCCTAATCATATTAAACAACGTTTAGACGGCATTTATGATGATTTATCTCCATATTCCAGTGTAAAAAAGTGGGCAAAATGTTTCCGTTTGGGGCAAGAATCCCTAAAAAATGATGACCGCCCCTGTCGGCCAATTGAATTGATAACGCCTCAAAACATTTCAATTATTGAAGAAATGGTATTAGCTGTCAACAGCACATATGCGTCTTTGCTGCATAAATTGGAGGACAATATTCGTGCAAAACGCCGAGGAAAATTGACAAAAGGTGTTCGATTATTGCACGACAATGCACCCGTCCGTACTCCCACCATTTCACAAACTGCCATCCGCGAATGCGGCTTTCAAGAATTGGAACATCCACCGTATAGTCAGGACATGAATTATTAAACGATCCGTGTAATAAATGTATTGAAGTTAGGGGAAAATTATATTGATAAATAAAAATCGTTATATTTTGCCAAGTTTATTTTTTCTATAGCAGGCCGAGAATTTATGGCGCCTACCTCGTACCAAAAATCACGGATAAGGAAAGTTTCCTGCAGTTGGCAACACTACTTCTTGATGGAATATTTTTGTAGTACATTAAACTGCGACTAGATTGCGAAATAAGTGAACATAATAGGAAATCTAACCTAAATAAGAAGTCATTTTAATACTAAAAATAATATTTAGTATACATTGACTCACTTAATTTGCTAGAGATTTATTTAAATTATAGAGCATTTAGAAATTTAAATGCATGTAGTTTAAGTTAAAAGAAATGAAACTGCAGTATACAATTGGCTAAAATGTTTAGAAATAAAGAAAACTATTGTAATAAGAACGGTTGTCACACTAACGATTTGTTCACGTTAACGAGAGTCTTATTTGATGCTTTAAAATCATAATAGCTAATACATTGAAATTTAATTACATTTAATTACTTTTTTATAAACAACAAAAACAATATCCTGAAATATTTTATGTTTATTGACATTTCCCATTACAGCTTTTTCTCTCATTTCTTTTAGTAATTGAATGTAGTTATGATTAACCCCACTTTCTTCTGTCCGTTGAATCGAAGTGTTTAATGCATTGATTGCACTGCTTGGAGTAACTCTTTTTTGAATTTTCCTCAGTTTTAGTTTTTTCTTCGTCTCTGTCTTCGTCAATATTTTCCAGTTGTGTATCTAATTTAGTTCATTTAGATTCATCTGTGTTAGTAGCTTCAATCTAAAATTGTATAGAGTATTCATACATCTTTTAATGTGAGATCTTCTGATGTACCTATGTTGGAGTCATTAGTAATAGTATTTCAAAGAAGGTTACTTTTGCAGTCTAATTTGGCGAGCGTGATCTCTGATCCATTGGAAAACACAGCCGCACCAATCATGTAACGTGTGCTGATCCAGTACAATGTCTAAAGAAGTCATATAATATTTAGATACTTTTGTAATTAAACGAAATTACTGGCAATGCTTGCTGAGAGCCATAGTAACCAAGTAACAAGTCCAATGGAAACCATTTGATCGTAAAAATTAGGAAGTGACATCACTGATGAATAGAGTAACCTAAACTTGCGGACTCGCATAGGCGTCGGTATTACGAGTTAATATAAGAATACGAAAAATTCATAAATAAACTAAACCGGTAGAGAAGCAGGCACGTAGTGTCGACCTTGAATATAAATCATGTTAAACCGCGCTGAGAGAGATTTCGTTTTAGTACCGGTTGAGCTGTTGCAGAGATTAGTCGAACGGTCAAGGTTATGTACTTACGTGTCGCTTTTGAAAATATAGCTGGTGTTTTTTATGCGTTGTAGTATTATACTAAGTACATAATTAGTGTATCGTTTCATATAGAACTAATAGTTACATACCTAAGAAAACAATGCCTCGTAATAGATTTGCTACTAATGTACATAAGTATGTGTCACTTTTTCCCCATTTAAAATATGACGGTAGTGCAGTTTTTTGCTTAATATGCAATGTTCGTTTGGCTGCATTGGACAGAACTGATTGCCAGAGGCATGTCAATGGTATTAAGCATATGAGAAATGCAAGAACTGAAATACCTTATACACTATTCCTCATACATTTATTAATTATGTTTACCTCTTGTAATCTTCCGTTGTCGTTGGTGAGAAAAGCAGCTTTTAAAACGTTTTGGCGACAATACGTTCCAAAGTACCCATTACCCTCCCAACACAATTACAGAATCATTTGCCGCGAATGAAAGAGATGTTAGAAAATGTGTGTAAACGTGATTTGTGTTCCAAAAAAATATGGATTACCGTGGATGAGACGACCGATATAAAGAAAAACAGTATTGTGAATGTAATAGCTCGCGTTTTATCTAGCGAGAACACAGCATCTCGATATTTGTTAGCTTGCAAACGTGTTCAACAATGTACCGCGGAAAATATTCAAAAAGTGATAATGAACGCTTTGAAAATATTTAAAATTGCCCAAGATCAAGTTGTGATGATTGTGACAGATAGTGCAGCAACGATGTTAAGTGTTGGGCGATCCTTAAAACATATATTTCCTAACTTAATACATATAACCTGCGTGCTGCATGCTTTGCATTTAGTTGGTGAAGTTGTTCGACAACATTACGGAAACGTTGATCGGATGATTGGAAATACTAAAGCAGTGTTTCGTAAATCTCCTAAACGTTTAAAAGAATTTCGTAAATTTTGTCCAGGTATTCCAGAACCTCCTGAACGAATTTTAACGCGATGGGGTACTTGGCTAACAGCAGCTTCTTACTATTTGATCCATTTTCAACAAATTCAATCAGTTATAATGCGATTTAATCGGAATGAATCCAAAGCAATTAGAGAAAGTCAAAGAGAATTTCAAATTCCTCAACTTTTAGGAGATTTAACAACAATATGTACCAATTATACAGTATTACTAGATGCCATCAGAAAACTACCATGTACTGAATTGTCATTGCAGGAATCATTAGACATAGTGGAGAGTGTAAAAAATAAATTACATACATTAAATGATACGCCAGGATTATGCGCTAGTCAAAAGTTGGCAGATGTTTTAAGGAAAAATCCCGATTTTAATACTTTAGAGGCCGTTTATAATAAGCGTAAGAATAGTGAACTTTTAAGTGATTTTGAAAAACAGTTTCTACATGCAAATGTAACTTCCTTAGATGTGGAGAGATAGTTTTCTATGTATAGTAAGTAACTGTGGAAACATATGCAGTGATGCATGTTTACAATACTTCACATCCTGATGCCTCTAATTTGTTGAATAATTAGCAAGTAAGTTTATTTATGAATTTTTCTTATTCTTATATTAACCCGTAATACCGACGCCTATACGAGTCCGCAAGTTTTGGTTACTCTACCGATGAGTTAATGCTTTAAAGCAATGTATGGTAGTAAAAGGACGCTTTTGGTGAAATGTTAATTGATTTTTGAAATTTTTCTAACATTTATCCTAGAGAATAGTAATCAAGAAATATTAATTTTTATTATTAGAATCCGAATGACAATACTATCAATAAACTTCGCCATATTGCAAATTATGTAGAGAATAACATCCGTAGTAATTTTGTATATAACATATATTTAATATTTTTTACATATTTCATGATCTTTAAGAATTTGATGATCAACTTAAAGGAAGCAGCTTTGTAGTAAAAGAGCGAAGTCCAGAATCCATCGATATACCTTTAGCTAGATTTGAGACTTATTGTGGGATTGATGTAAATACGCAAACATAACCTAATCCTATCCCTTCCTTCCAATTTTCAAATGCATCGGAACCATCAATCCAAACAATCGATAGATTCGATGGCTTAGTGGTGGCCTGATCGATAAAAATAAGAACGCGGCAGTGATTTCCAATATAAATTTAGCCCTGAATATAGGAACGAGCCATTGTTGATTAAAAGAATTAGCCTAGACTTCAAAATCCTTGGACCTGCTTGAATTATCCAAAGATTATAGTTATTGAACAGAGACAGTTCTATTTTGGAACCAAACTTATAACGTTTAAAATCATATTATGTCCAATATTTTTTAAGGTTAATTGAGCAGAAATATCATTAAAACAAGAAATAAATAAACTCGATAAAATCTAAAAGAGAAATTAAACACAACACGATTTAAATTTTCAGTATTTGTTTTTTAAACTTGATCATATTTCTCATCCTCTTCCACAATCACATCTTTGCCTTGGCATCGCTTATATTTTGATATGGCGTAATAGTTTAACCTATATACATCAAGCGGAGACGCTTTATATAAAATAGCGGCGACAGTTCATTTCCAACACCTATATATTACTCCGAATTACAACGCCGAAGAGTCATTAACCACGTCCATTTATAAACGGGCGGTATACGTTTTATCAATCGTAGGTATAGTTTGCTTGCGTATAATCTACGGTAGGCGCCTACATCTATAATACGGGCGGAAAGAACGTACGGCAAGAAATGAATGGTCCGGGTTCTATTTTTAATGTTAGACGTAGCTCCAGTCAGTCGGATTTCGTAAAGAGATGAGAAGAAAAGAAAAAACACTATTTTATTTTTAGCGTCAAAATAATACCTTGTATTTTATTTAACTTGGAGCGGAGCACAGGCGTAATTAACTGGTTAATTTAGTCGTTTTATTGAACCAAATTATGGGTTCTAATTTCATCGTAGTTACGGAGGTTGTGTCGATTAAGTAAAATTACTTTTCTAGAAAATAAGGATTGTTACTAAGTAAAGGGTATACTTTAAGTTTTTATACGCCTTTAGGAAATTTAAATATTTGCAAGTAGGAATTAGATCTTAGTTGCTACAATAATGGGATTTTAATGTACTTATGTAAAACAAAAAATTCGTCATGACAACTGCTGTCACAAGCGCCACAACAAAGCGATTGCAATTTAATAATTTATTCTCAAAATAAAAATGATCTTAACGTTAAATGTTGGTTTACGAAGATTTCGTACGAGAATGGGTTTGAGAGCAGGCCTCTGTAAAATAAAGGCGAACCAGAATGTGATCAGCAAATTTGAAAGAATAGAGTGTGTAATTGACCTCCTGGAATTAGGACGACCAAGAATTAGTGATGGCCAAGTTATCGAAGTTCTTCCCGAAAATCAAAACTTAGCCAATACTAATTCAGTATTGTTAATGCAATGTCAAAACGACTGTGAATACCATACACCTCGGTTTCGAAAATTTTTAAAATGTATCCTTATAAACTCCAACGACTGTTTGATTTGAAGGAGGTAGATTTGGCAATCAGGTACGATTTTTCTTTCCGAATAATGGCTCGGGCCGAAATTGAACATGAATAGTTATCCTCCTGTATTTTATGGACAGATGAGACCCATTTTTCCCTTAATGGTGGAGTCAATACTCAAAACTGTCGAATGTGGTGGCAAACTCCACAGGCAATCATTCAGGGAGGTCTTCATGATAAAAACTCACTGTTTGGTGTAGTTTTACAGCATTGGTCCATCTTTTTCGAGGAAATACAGAATGACGAAGTCGTAATCATCTGTTACTGATGAACCATACCTGCAAATGATAAGAGATTATGCAATTCCACAGTTGCAAAACGAGGACGCAATTGAAAACATAATGTTTATGCAGGATGGAGCATCCTCGCACATTTATCGACCAGTTAAAAACTTGTAAACTGGTTTTTCAAGCTTGTGTTATAAGGAGATCGCCTGATCTGATCTCAGCGGATTTTTGGCTTTAGGGTTATTTAAAAAATTTAGTGTTTAAAATACGACCAAAATCGCTGGACTAATTAAGAGACAGTATTTGAGAGCGAATGGCTGCAATTCAACCCGAAATGTTGTATAACGCGATGTACAACTTGGAGGAAAGGTTTTTGCTTTTATACTACCAAAATAGACGTCATTTTGAACAGTTGCAAAATAAACACTGGCGGGCATATTGTTCAAGAAATTCAGTTTCTATTGATTTTTGTTGTTGGCTGAATTTGATGAAGTTCTTGATAACCTTGTATTAAATAAGTTCATCTACCTTTGGATTTTATATTCACAATTTTACATACTAAATAAAGATCCATTAATAAATAATGATTAAAAATATTGTTGAAAACTAAACGCTAATTGGGAGTCATTTAAATTATTTATTCCATCCTACTATGCTCCGCCATTCGTCACCCACGGGTTGCAAAGCCCTCTAGATAATATCGTTCGCTTCTTCGACGACAGTTTCGCACAAAAAATACTAATTTTGTACTTTTTTAAACCTTTAATATGAATCATATAAAAATAGTGATATTTCGAAAGTAAAGAAAAACAAATCGATGGATACGCAAAGAAGATTCATTTAGAGAAATTTAAAAATACAAAACAAATAAAATAATAATCTTTAAATAGAAAAAATTACAAACAACGAAATGAAACATTTGCAAGAAATTCCTGTGACATTAAAAAGCTAATACAAATATAACTTAAAAGTGTGAGAAGTCCCTAATTCACAATGCATTACCCAAAACCCGGATAGAGCATGCGCAGCAACTCAAACTGGCAAAGCAGGCGGCATAAATGTTTTAAATCACGTTTACACAGGATAAGTCGGGAGGAACAGACCAAATTTCAGTAGTGTATTGTACACGTGAAAATAATGTAAAAAAAAAACTCATTTTTTTATCCGATTTTTACTTGTTTTCAAGTTATAGCGTAATCAACAAATTTTAATTAGCGTTCTTATAATATAAACGGTCCAAATTTTCGCTTGTTTTTGAGTTAATACGTCTTAAATAAAATAATTTCCTTGCCTTGATTACCCACGTAAGACAAAAAACGTGCAACATTAAAAGTTTTTTTCGCTTCTTATCACATATGACGTACCGGCTATTTAATCGATCCTTTCGAGACTCAAAATCATTTCAATAATTTTGTTCTGATATGTGTTCGTGTCAGTTTATTGTTACAGTGATTTAACGTTTATTTTCGTGTTTGTACGTTATTTTGTTAGAAAATGCCACTCACTTATTCAAATTTAGAATATGCAAATATGGTGTTTGTTTATGGTTTTTGTAATGGGAATGCTACAGAATATCGTCAACGGTTTCTACATCAGAGAAATCCTGGTAACAATGTATTTATTAGGCTTTTCAAAAAACTGTGCATTTCTATCTTAAGTAAACTTCTACATGTTAAACAAGATTTAAAAGAATAATATAAGTAGCAGTACAAATTGGTGTCAAGGACCGGAATACTTCCCAGTGCTAACGTAACTTCTGAACGAGTTACTCGACAAGGTTTAGAAGAAGTAGAAAATATTCTGGATTTAGTAGAAGGAGATGCAACGACCAGTTCACGAAGAATTGGTACTCAATTGGGCATTCCACAAAAAGAATAAACACACTCCACGAGCAAGGCTTATATCCATACCATATTCAGCGTATACAGCACCTACAACCGAAAGATTGTGCTAATCGTACGGAATATAGGTACCCCCTCTCCCCCTTAGGGAACACACTGATTTCAGATGAAATCACATCCAGGTTAAATAACTTCCTAAACCGTATAAAACCCACCCAATTTTTTTTTCAAATAATTTATCTTAGGGGAGACTGTGGGCATATTAAATTATCAGTATGTTGTAAATATTTAAAAAGTGCCCAAAACTGTAGTTAAGCAATCTACTGTAGCCGATGTAGAATGATATTCTTTTCGGCAATGGGATCCATTTTAGGGATGAAGCATCCGTCAAAAATTGCATCGATTTTAAGCTTTTTCGATGTAACTCTGTAATGTGAAGCGTGAGACATCAAAACTATATATGAAAATATTCCTTGTTTCATTGCATATCCGATATATTGCTAATCAACCCCTTATTAATAGATTATCTGGTTCACCACAGAGATTTATGCGTATTTAATAACATTTTTATCTACTTATATGGATTTGCAAGGAAATTATATTGAAATTAGAGTTCAACAAACTTTATTTCAAGCCAAAAACGTTCGTGTAGCGGCATCGGCATCCGGTAAGCTTACGTCTGAATTATTCACAAATTGGTTTACGGATATATATCTGCCAAATACTGGCCCTAAAAGTGTGTTACTATTAGATTCATGGACGGGTCACTGCACTTCCTCGTTGAAAAAATATATATCCAGTAACCAACAGAAAGACGTCCAAGTACTTACAGTACCTAAAAAAACAACAGGAATAGTACAACCACTTGATGTGTACGGCTTTCGTGCCTGGAAAGAATACGTCAGAGAATTTTCCGACCAAATTATGTTGACCTACATGCACAAAACAACATCATTAAATTACAGTCATTAGTTCATAACCAACTGTCCTCTCCAAAATATACGAGTTTATTTGCATATTCATGGCATAAAAGTGGATATGTAGATACGAAACCTGAACATTTTGAGCACCCTGTAACTTTTGCGTTTGCCACTTTCCAGGATCAGTACAGTGTCAGATGTTCAGTTTGTGGAGAAAGAGCACGAATACGCTGTTCATGGTGTAATGAAGCCTTTTGCTTTAAACATTTTTTTGATGAATACCATTATCATAGTTCATAACTATTACACGCATAAGTATATAATAATTTCATTACATTTAGGTAATTCTGCATTATACTAACCTTTGTATATGTACTCTTGAATTATTTGTAATAGTGCATTAATGTTACTACATGTACTACATTTTTAAAGTCGATATAGTAATTCGTAAATAACAACTAAACATGTATTCACTTTCAGTCAATTTAAATATATTCGCCTATAATTAAATCAATTTTTATTTTGATGCCCACAGTCTCTCCTAAGATAAATTATTTGAAAAAAAAATTGGGTGGGTTTTATACGGTTTAGGAAGCTATTTAACCTGGATCTGATTTCATCTGAAATCAGTGTGTTTCCTAAGAGGGGGAAGGGGGTACCTATATTTTTTTTATTAATGAAGGGGGTCAAATTACCGATATTTTGATAGGCAATGAAACGAGGAATATTTCGATATGTAACTTTAATTTTTTACTCGTCGCATTGCTGAGTTATTGCAAGAAAACTAAAAATCGACGAAACTTTGGACGGGTGTTTCACCCCTAAAATGGGCGCCTTTGCAGGAAACGAAAGTGTCGCTGTACACCTGCCATAGTGGACTACCTAACCGCGAAGTTTCAATTTTTTTCGAATTTTCGGGTTGGGGACCCTTGTTAGAAGACAATTTTCAAATAAAGAATGTTATAGTCATCTACAAACATGTAATAATATACGTAAAAGAATTATTCATACATGTTTTTTTTATCAAATCAAAAATTTGCAAAACTTCATCACTTGCATATGTAACATGTGCGTATATAATGAAATCTCCAACTCGGCTACGCTTTCGTTTAATAATAAATCAACTCGTTTACATTAAAATCTATATTTAGACAAATTAGTCCTGACACTTAACAACTACAACACGCGTGTCTACAGGAATAACGCATTAATTTAGTTTATTAGACTTAATACTGGCGATTTAGCGAAATTGAAACGTTTTCGCGGCCGAATTAATTTCGGGCTGTAACTTTTGAACGTCTTCCCTAGTTTAACGTTTTAATTTGTCGAATATCGAATGCTAAGTAGAGTAATTATTTAAAATATTAAGGGCATTCATCATACCGTCATGCAGTAACCGTATCATTTCGCCAAAAAACCAGTGACCTCTTTACATATATTTTTTTTTATAACTTAATAACAATCACATGTTGTGTTGAAGGTGTAACCATTACAGAAATGATTAAAAACAAACTACCTAATATTAGATATCCTGTTGGAGTTGTTCCAAAAACGTGTTTTTACATAGGAAACTTCCTACTGAAAGGAACTACGTTCGAAATTGCCATCATAGCTATATAGTCGCGATGTTTATAATGTTTACAAACCTCTTGACATATTACATCGCGCAATAAACATGAATTAAAGAGGCGCATCTTAATTTCATTTAATCGTTGACCGGTACGATGTTTTCATTTACCTTTCGATTTGCGTGTTTTTTAATTTTTTTTTCTTTTTTAATTTCTAGATCATTATTGATGAGAGAAGCCGCTTTGCAAAAACGGAAAAAAGCAGCAGAAGAGCTATTACAATGGCATCAGAGACTACTGGAGGAAGAACGAAAAATTGCCGAATTGGAGATGGCAGCGAATACGATTATCAAACAGGTGCCAGTACATGTTGGAGATAGTCTTTGCAAAAGTGACGATGAGAAATACGATTTTAAAGGCACCCAATTAAATTTCCTCTGGACGAACATGACTGGCCGAAAAGAAAAGAAATTTAAGGACGAGGAAACTTACTCTTTAAATCAAATCACTTTAGAAAAGTTCTGTACTGACGCTAAAAGAAATGTGACTGAAGATAATAAACACTGTTCTGAGAAAAATGAAAAGAGTACCACTAGCATTAGTAATAATTCTAGTATAAAAACAATTGTCGATGATTTAGTAAAGGATAAAAGTGATTTTAGATCCAATTCTCTTTCAAAATCAACTAGGATTGAAGATACTAAATCTTGTAGCGATTCCACTGAAACTGAAGGTGGAAAATCTATTTCTAATGTTGATAAATTTAACCAAAGCCATGAAAATACTTATAGTTACACGTCCGAATTTGATTCTCCTGAAATTATCGAAGAAAATATTGATGTTGAAGAGGAAAATGAATCAAACAAGAATAAAACAAACACTGAAATATTAGTAAACGAAATCGATAGATCTAAATCGACACTAAACGAAATTATGCAAAATATAAGCAATATAACCGACGAGATATCCGCGATATATAAACTATCTTCCGTCGCAAATACAGTTAAAGACGAATCCGTCCTTCCGACCGTACAAACAGAAAATGTTAGCATTAAAACGGAGGTAACAAATAATGATATAATTAGAAAAGACATCGACGATATCCCTCAAGGAGATGAAAGCGAAGATGATACATTAAAATCAAGTGCGCAATCTGAAATTGTTAAGTCTTTGACGGAACTAATTAGCTCTCAAAATGCATGCCAAGACATTAAATCAGAACAGAAACACAACATAATTGAAACACCTGAATCTGTGCGTTCTAAAAATACGCTCACTGATTCACAAGGTACTTTAGCGTCAAACATTGAATTATGCACCAATTCTAATAAGCCAAAGGGCGACACAAACAACATTGTAACAAATGATGAGGGGAGTGTGGTGTCGTTACATACAGATTTAAATAAAGAATTGCCTCGAGAAAATGTCAACAACAGTGTTGCTAGTGTTGAAGAGGAGGAAAAGTACACGAATAGCAGTAAGGCTAATACAGCAGTTGTTTCGACAAGCAAAGGATCAGGTGATATTATTAATGATCTTCGCCAAGAGAGTGATAATCGTAGTGTCATGACCGAGATGTGTTCAGTAAACGATACTTCAAATATTATTAAAAATGATATCGCTGCGAGTAATGAAGAATCTCCAAATGAAATTAGTGAAAATATCTCATCGAAAAGTGAAAATCGACATGTATTAGATTTAAGTTACGGGTTTACTGGTGTTCGAACTAATGTATCCGAAACCATATCATCTAGAACGAAAACTAAATTAACTGAAGACGAAACTGATGTATTGAATGGATTTTACAATGTAGATATCGAAATTGCTGATGATAATATTGCTGAATCGAAAGAAAACAACTTTGTAAATAAGAACGATAAATTAAACGAAAATGAAAATGAAATCAAAAGTGTGTTAGAGACTAACATTAAGAATAATTCCATTAGTGATAAATTAAGTATTGTAAATAGTATTTATAGTCATGATCTCAATGCTGATTTTAATAAATCGCTTGAAGAAACCACTATATCAACAGAATCTGGTTTTGAAAAGTCCATCCATGTAGAAGAGAAAAATGAGGCAGATCTACACAATGAAAACATTGAAAATAACGTGGAAGATATTTCAAAAACAAAATTATCTAGTCCTGTAGAAACTAGCGATCTTATAAATAATAATAATGATAATAAAAATTTGATTGATGAACTTGAAATCAGTGAAAATAATCTCGAAGAAATTATTGAAGAAAAATCTTCTGTAGATGATATTAAGCATAGTGCTAATGAAAGTGTTGATAATAGTTTCGAATCAATCGACATAAATGATAGTATAAAATCGGAATCTCCTAAAGAAAACGAGATTATCATCAATAGAGAAGATGAAGAGAATATTTCCGATTTATCTGGCAAATCATCGGATAGCATTAGTGAAGAAACAAGCCCTAAAATAAATCGGGATAAAATTGTATTAAACCTCGAAAAATTATATGATATTGAAGAAATTAGGCCTGTAAATTTAACAAAAGATAATAATGAAAGTTCCGTAAATATTAAGAAACGAGTATCGGAAATACTTGCGGATACTTCATCTGTAAGGGAAGATAAAAGTCCACGATTGCAAGATATTTACACGACCACCTACGATATATTATCGCCAGAACATTCACCTGAATTAGGTAAGGATGTCTTGAAAAAGGAATATTAAAAGATATTTTGTGGTGTTATTTGTTTTTGTAGAATCTCCAGCGAATAATGAAAGGAATATAGCTGTTGTCACGCAATTGTATGATGAAGAAGCTGAAGCCTTGTTTAAGAAACAATTAGCAATAGAACAAGAGGTAATTATCCTTATAATTTATTGCTTTTGAATTTTTAAAAACAAAAATATTGATTCAAGTTATACAGTCGCGTGCAAAACAATGTTAAAACGAGTAATTAGATGCTTTTATTGCTCAAAAAGGTACATTTTTTCAGTAGAAATGCAAACGCGTAACACCTTTATTAAAAAAAAAAAACAAATATTTAAGAAGGTGGTGTACTGAACTGTATCCTTGCGAATATCAGTCTATTTATAATAGACTGAATAAATGCTTTTTATTAAACAAGTCTTAGTTCTTTTATTGTAGTTGTAAAAGCAATTGTAATAATACCTCTGTTTGTACCGATATTCTTGGTTCCCGTTTTATTTTTTTATTCCATAGCACAAAACAACCGACGATATTTTATATGAATATGTAAGATTTTCCTTTGTTACCTATTTTTTAATCAGATTTAATTTTATCCAGCAAAAAATGTTAAAATGAGACACGCCTATCAAAAAGTGAGACGTGCTGTTTGAACACCATTATGTGTTTATATGCAGGGTGTCTCGTTATATTTTGACTGATTTTGCAAGCTTATATTTTCCGAACGGCATAAAGTATTAAGATGCGATTTTCACCATTGAGTTTTATACGAATCCGTTTTTCAAAGGCTTTTATGAATACGTCATTCCTTCTATAAAAGCCGATATAAAAATGGTACAATGGTATTTTTCTGTAGGGCTATGTTAAGGAAAGAGCTTATAATCCACTTCCGGAAAACATCTCTGATCTAAAACACAATATTCAGAATGTTATTGAAAATATTTCAATGGAAATGCTAAATAGAGCATTTGATAACTTTCTGGTGAGACTAAATACCTACGTACTGGAAAACCGCAGGCGCATTGAACATTTGTTATAGAGATGTACTTCTAAATGATTTTTTTGTTTTTAGTTAATTGTAGTGTATCATTAAGCTGTAAGTAAACGTAATTTGAATTGTAGCTGTGTTTATTCCTCTGTTAGTCATGGCACGCTGGATGTTCTGTTGTTTCCATTTTTGATTTTACAGTGGTATCTTCATAAACGTTTATCTCTGTTATTTCTTAACCGATTTTAATTTTGTAAATAACATTTAAAAGCTGAAAGAAGTGCCTTTTCAAATTACTGAAGATAAATAAAGCATTGCATTAAAAAAAATTCAGTATATCGGGTCTGCAATTATGCCGTTTCCATTTCGGTTTTTATAGAAGAAATAACATATCCATAAAAGCCATAAAAAAATTTGGACTCATATAAAACTCAATGGAGAAAACCACGCCTTAATACTTCATGCCGTTCGGCAAATATAAACTTGCAAAATCAGTCAAAATATAATGAGACACCCTGTATAATGTCACGGGATAAAAGTGAAGCATCGCTGTTCAAAACTGAAACATAAAATGATTGTTTTTAATATATTGGTCATAAGAAACACATTTTAAAGTAGAAACATTTAACTTTATGTTTTAACAAACAAAATATTTATCAAAATCTACAGGAAAAGCTAACATTTCCGAGGGTCTTGGTGTTCCACTGTGTCCCGATGGAGGGAGAAGTTTGTTTAACTTCTTCGTTTGTAAGTGCAAAGCCCCATTTACCTAATTTTGCTGTTAAATCTTCTTCTATTTCCCACGAAAGACCTAGGTGTCGTCCCTGGGTAGAAGTATTTTTCTTGCTCATGTTTCGACTAAGTGTTGATTTGATTGATCAATGTTGAAACTTTTAGCAATTATTCTTAGCGAATGTTCGCCCTCTACTATGACGGCGGCCGTTTGTTTCATGTCATCTATCGCATTTTTTTTTTTATTTACACATGCGCGAGGTATTTTGATCACACTCTGAAAATATGGAATACTTACTATTTCAAATTTACACTACGTATCTTATCTTTACTTTGAGATGTGTCTCAAAATTATCCCCCGAGTTTTCCACGTTGCTTAGGACTTTGCTGAATGTGATACGAAGCGGGTCGAGCCTGCACGACTTTTTCTGCTTCCCGGGATAAAAGTTTTCAATGTGCGAAAAGCAGAGCGTAGAATCGATTAATATTTAGTTATAATAATTAAATAATTACTTTAAACGCATTGTGCATTGTTACAAAAGCTATTTCTGGATGTTTAATTTTTTTTTACCAACATAGGGGGTGCCTCATTTTTACACGATTTGATCCTATCAGTTATTCTAACTCATTTCTTGTAATGAATCACTCCACTTAGGATTTTTTGCTATTTACTTTTCTATAGTTTTTCGAATTCCCTTGCATTTCGTGCAATTCTTCACAATTTCTCCCGATCCTGGATGGCTTCCTACCATCAGATCTGAGAATACAACTCAGATCTGTAATGTACTTTAATACTCGATCTTACCACTAACACCTTGGGCTTCCAGTCAGCCTTCTTTTGGTTACTTTTCATCCCTTTCTTGTCCCGTCTGCCGTCTTTCATTGTTTTTATGTGATTGCACAATATTTGTGCTTTCATTGTTCTTTTTGCTCTAAGATTTTTTAAATATTTCCAGATTCTTTGTGTTCCTCCTTTACTGTTCTTGTTTCTTTAGGACGTATATCCTTGTTATTATGTTTTTATCGAATCTACGGAGCCTTTCTCCATCCACGCTAATCAGCTTCACACATAGGTAACTACTGGTGTGCTATCCAGTGCTACTCCCAAGTAATTGAACGTGCCTATCGCATTAAATTTGTGGCGATCGATTTATAGTGGTTCATATTAGTGATGTTATATATTCAGAAATAGTGCAATCAAGAACTGTGATTATTAAAATATATTCATTTTCAACGACAACGTTAATCTTTTCAACTAATTCAGACGAATACAGTAAAGTTTCCCGTCACTGTTATTAATTTAAACACATAAATTGCGAAGGTTCACTTTAAATAGCAATTTAATTCGTGTTCTAGAGCATTGTTATTATAGGCGAGTTCAGGTACTCGTTCGGAGTAACTCTGTTTACTCCAAGTACGCTACTCGCGCTCTTTGACGTTCGGAAATGTTGTAGAGTTACTCCATCCATTCGTTTAGGAGTATGGCTTCAGTGATCCACTCTTGCTCTACTCCTGATCCACTCCACGTACTCTGTACTCTTGATCTGCTCCGAACGAAAACCCGAACTCAGCTTATATTGCACACGTCTATAAACAAATAAAAATTAAATAACTTTACTTCCTGTTGTTTTCAGATTAAACAACTTGAACAGCAACAAAAAGAACATATTCCGTATATTTACATGCGAGAAATTCCAAACAAACCACCTCCACCATACACGCCACCTAGTAGTCAAATTCACATCACAAGCGTGCTGCCCTCGTCCGTGGAACAGCTCCAATCTGTGATTTCGATCATATCCGATAAGTTATTCGAAGCATACGAAAGCTCAAACCTCGAAAATACTTCGCCGAATACCTCCGAAGAATTAAAACTTTTATCTAAAGCGAACATAGATAAGGAATGTTACGAATTCGTCTTCGATCTATGTAAAGAATTCGCCATCGAACATTACAAACAATTCGTCGAACAGACTGGTCCCTCTTGGATGGTTGTAAATCAGAAATTCTTAATTAAGCAGAAACCGTTTGATAAGGATGAGTTAAAAGCTTACTTGTTCAAGAGGAGTAAAGAAATGTTAGGATTTGAAAAGGTGGTCTTCAAGGAGAAGATGATCACGAAATGGAGTCGGAAGAAGAGAGACCACGTCGACGAAATACTAGTAATCGAATCTCAAGCGGAAGAATCCGAATGGACCAATTATGACGATGACGAAATGATCGTCAAGAACGAACTCACTAACGATATTATGAATATGTTGCTCACGGAAACGGCAAACGTTATTAGTAAAATATTCAATAAAAAGATGAAACTTTCTTAGTGCATAATTTGCTCATTCTTGTTTTTGATTTGTACGATACCAGTATTTTATATTGTATGTTGATTTTACTTGTATTTTGCATAAGGTCGTCATGTATTTTTGTACTTCTATCTATTTTTGTCAATAAACATTTTTATAATAAAAGAACTTTAATTTCTCAAGAAACGTAATTCTTAAAATCAAATTAATGAAGTGCTGACAGGTGCTAATCGGCCAAGTACGTTTGTTTCTACAGAAACTAAACAGTCACAACGTATCCGATTAGATAAGCAAAATGGCAAACCAATGTAATTCCGAAGGCAATCCTCAGCATTTGTCTTAATTCAAGCAATTCTGTAGTTAGTTTTGGTTGCATTGGATGCACGCATGCTACTGGCAATATAACTGCACACGTAATTGTTTATTTATTCGCTGAAGTATTACAAGCAAATGATGAAGCTGTGACGTCATAGAGTTGGTCAGAGTTAGTACTAAAAGAACTGAACTGGTTCTTGAGAACGCGTATCAGCTAGTTGTTCAGTGAAGCGGTTCTCGTAAATGAAAACCGTTCCGAGTTCATTCGTTTATCAGGTCGTTCTCACTGTTTCAATAGAATTACTGTAGAAGACAGTATACAAGTATAACGCATACGGTTGACTGAGGAATTCACTGAATTTCAAATAAATCGTTTTTAATATCTTCGAATACTCGCCTATAATATCCATTAGGGAACAATTCAGACTTAATGCAGATTTCTAGTATTTACGAAATAATAAATAAAATCTGCTGTTATTTGCATACAAAAACTTTTTTTTTGCCTATAAATAGATAAATATCTAGTGATTGCAAAACCGTAAAACGCAAAACATGGAAGATATTGAGGAATAAAGAATTTCTGGTTACATATTAGCGGTACATTTAGATATAAACTCAAAGGAAGTTTCATTGATATGATAAATGATGATATAACTGGGTTGCGAACAGTAACTGGTATTTAGAATAATACCTTTTCAGTACCAACTCTACGTCATAGAAAAATTGCAATACAATGTAATATGTTTTATGCACGTGCACAGAAAGATCATTCTGGCTAAACTTATATTATAGCTGCGTTCGAATATTTTTTTTTTTATTATTATTATTATTGGCCTCGACTGGAAATCATTGGCCACATACATAATTTCCTAGCCAACCGAACGGAGACCAGGACAAACAGAACACACACTTCACACCTAGGGCCGATCAGGTGACTAACATGTCAAACACAAAGACAGGTAGGCCACGGAAAAAGGGAAAACCCACACAGGAAAGACACAAAGGATCAATCTCTAAAACGTAATATTGGTGACGAGCATATATTTATAAATTCTATAATATACATCGATATTTTCCTGGGCAATTAGATAATTAACATTCAGTGGAAGTTGCATGTTCAATTTTACTAGATCATCTATTAGTTTATTAATTTCATTTATCTGTACTTCGCATCCTAGAAAAAGATGGTTGATGTTTCCACACTCCTTCCGACAAAATCTACAAGCTACAAGTGTCGTTCTCAGACAAATTAATTCTGTGCAGATGGGCCGGAAACCTCCCATGATTAAATGCAATCCTTAGAATTTGAGCAAGCATTCTCTTTTTGACATGGATTTTTTTATACCATCGCTGTCCACCGACTTTAGGAAAGAGCAGATGATAATTTGTAGCTTTGTTTATATAGAAGTTGGTATATAGTGTCTGCCAATCTCTATGCATCTCCTGCTTCAAAATTGCAAAGATATCCGTGTGTGGGATAAGGCACTCTTCGGAAATATCTTTCCCACATGCGTTCTTAGCTAAAATATCTACTTTTTCATTAAATTGAATTCCTGAATGGCCTTTTATCCATACATAATTGATGTTCGGATATTTGATCGGAGAAGATCGAGAGTAAAAAGCATGTGCAATGGGTTGAAGGTAGTGCAAGAGTGGATCACTCAAGCCATACTCCTAACTTCAAATATTGCACTTCATACGCCACCAATGCCACCAGGCTTATAAGTGAAAACCGACTACTCTCTTTAGCAATGCTTTAGCCTACCCGAACTTTGCTAGAGTAACTCTACGATATTTCTGAACGTCAAAGAGTGCGAGCAGGGTAACTAGAGTTATTCTGAACGAATATCCAAATTCGCTCTATGAAACTACAAAAAAGGTTCTAAACGCATTACTTTCGATTATGTTACAATTCCTGCAATAGATTTCGCAAAATAATTTTTTTAATTTTAATCTAAGTATGAATGAAAAACACATTTTTCTCCTTTCACAATATTGATTGAGTTGAAAAGTATGTATCCTGAATAGTTTTGATGCCTCTCTCTTTACATTATAACAAAAAAAGTTTAATTCATAATAATAGAAGGAATAAAAGGTCTTCACTCACAAAATTCTATATTGACTTTTTATTAAACAGAATTTTGTGAGTGAAGATCACTTTTATTTCTTTCCTTATTGTGAAGAACTCACACAAAGTTACCATGGAACGTTTGAAAGTTTAATTCAAATTATAGGATATGGAACTGCCAAGGTTGAATTTTATATTCGTAATTTACTAGGGAAATGTATACATAACATAGGTATTTGGAACATTCAAATTTTCATGTGAATTCAATATATACGCAAAAATAAGCGATAAAATGATTAGTAAACAGATAACAATAATTTTCTTTGAAATAATTCGTAGGTTGTGCTAACATGCCAAGGAAATATTTATAATTCTTAATAAAAGATAAATAAAGACTTCGCTTCTTTCATATATATAACATATAACTTACCAACGTTACACAATATTTCAAGAATTTCTAGAAAATGTATATCTACACGAACAATTAGGCAATGTCTTGTTTTTAATAAAGTAAAAAGCAATAAAATTAAGTATCCTAAGCACAAAACGGGATAATAATTATTATATTCACTTATATAGTATACTTACAATGTGAAGGTACACAACACAAGATGCACAACCTACTAAAAGATCAAAATACATATACCGAAATTAAAAAAGATCCGACAACCAAATATCAAAATAGTGTAAATGAATTAATATAAAAATAGTTATATATCTCCTGAACTAGCTAAAAAACTTAAAATCCATAATGCACATTCTCCAAAAATACGTGGCCTTCCAAAATTACATAAACAAAATATTCCTCTCAGACCAATTGTTTCTTGTGTCCAGAGCCCACCCTACAAACTATCAAAATACTTGGCGGATTCAATCTCAAAAATCATAAGTAATAATGAGTACTATATAAAAAATTCATTTGAATTTTAAAAATTCATTGACAATGTAAAAAATTAAAAGTTCAGAAAAACTAATCTCATTAGATGTTGTCTCTACGTACACAAACATTCCAACAGATCATGCAATAAATGTTGTGAAAAAGAATTGGGAAAAATTAAAACATCATACTGATGAATGAATTCTTGGATGCACTAACATTAACCTTATCAACAACATATTTCCAATTCCAATATAAATTTTACAAGCAAACTTATGGTTGTGCAATGGTTTTTTTTTGTAACGATACCTATTCCCTACAATCCTACAATGTTAAATATCAAAATCTAATCCAAATTCTAAATGGCAGGTTTATGGGCTATTAATCTAATGTCTATCTAAGGACTATCCTTAGTAACAATTACAATATCCCACGTAGGAATTTCATACGATTATGATATACATTGGATTTTCTAAATAATAACATTTACATTTATTAAAGGAAAATAATTGTCCATATGTAATGTGTAAGTACAATTAGAAAAAAGTTAAATGACATCGCCCCTGTGGCCTAATGGATAAGGCATCGGCCTCCTAAGCCGGGGACTGTGGGTTCGAGTCCCACCAGGGGTAGGCAATAATTTTTTCTTTAGAATTATTAACTGTATGTTATATTTTAAAATTAAGTATCCTTTATTATTTTGTATACAACATTTAATAACTAATCTCTAAATTATATGTACCATAAGACTACCATGTATATATAAATGCAAATATGATGATTTTATTTATAAAAATATTAATGAAAATTGAAATTTTACCTCAGTATATTTTACTATAGAGTTGTCTGCACTCCATATTTGTGATACATTAAAACCCAATTACAGAATTAGAATATTATAGAATGAGATTGAACAATTGAAGTTTCTTGTGATATTTTTACTCCTTTACAAATTTTCGTCTTGAAATCTTTTCTTTGGACAATCTATTTAAATACTCAGTTGCTAATTTTTTTTTGTAATTTTTTACATCATTTATTGTATATAGTCCATTGATCTTTTGTATTTATTATATTTTTTATTGATTTACTTTGATAAATGTATATGTATACAATAACATAAATATGGTTACGTATGTATATTTCAATATTCTTTCTTGTAAAATTAAATATTTATTTGAATTTTGGTTTATTTCATAATAAAATTCAAATATATCGCACCATCTCACCGTTAATGATGAAACTAAAAGCTCATACGTCTAACAATATTGAATATAATAGTTTACTATCTTATTAACAAACCACTAGCACATATGACCATATGATAATATGATTGTTTATTTTGTAAGGTCATATAAGTCATTGAAATTCAAATAATGCATTTGTTTTGTTTCAAGTAATAATACTTTTCACGATAATCTTACTTTTTTAAATCTTCTCAAGAACCGAACATACTAATTCTTTTCTGTGTTATTTTTGCTGTATCACTGGGCACAGTATGACCCTTTACAATATGAAATAAAGTACTATTTGCTTTGAATTATATTATGTAAATACAAACAGGACTATGTAGTATTAATATAAATAAAACTAAGAATTTAAGGTAATAATAATAATTACACAATCTGTCAACCCTATACTAAAAAGGAACCGTAAAGGCACAACCAAGTTTTTAAAATAAATCACTACATCCATGGAACATCTAAAAAAATAAAACTATAGTAATATACAATTCGAAAATTATTTAACAGCTCTATTTACAAAATGGCGATTTCGTGCATGCCTAATAATAATAATTTTCGAAAATTTCCTATCTATATTTTATCTAATAATCTAATTTCTGTCTGGTACGTACCTAATAAGGTACTTTTTGCAGAAGGAAAAAATAACTTATTAACAGAATAAGGTGCTCTTTAAAAGATTGGGTAGGTACCCAAATAAAAAAAAAATAATTGTTTAAACATTTAAGTTGATTAGTGTTTAAACAGCCCTAATAAAGATGTATATAAAAACGATCTGACATGGTTGGACAATTTAAAACCAAAACAGAAATTAATTCATTTTAATGGTTTCATTGTCAATACATGTACGCGAACTGTAATTTATGAAATGTAAAATGTGTGACGTGACTATTCTCATCAACGTGCAGCGCAAACATAACTATAAGCACCCTAATTAGGAATGAAAGTTTTCCATAAATTTCAACTTCTACAAATAATCTATAACATCTACATATATCAAATCGAGAGTTGCAATAAAGAGCAGAGATAGGAAAAGATCCCTCAATTGTTTATTGTTTGCCTGATCTAGAATTTTTTGAGTAATTTATGTCTGTCTACGTGTCTACCCATATCTTTTCATTATCACTGCATGTAATTATAATATATCTTTTATCTTTTATAAATAAAGTGATTTCAGAAAAAAAAGATAATTTTCATTATAGCTTGGGGAATTTCACACATCGGTGGATAAGTAAATTATTAGTAAGTAGGTCTATTATATTGCAAATGAATGAGTTTTTTTCTTTTCTAGTAGGTAATTTACATTAATTTAGTTTACTGAATTGTAAAACACGTGCCATTCAACGTTTTATTAAATTTTTAATAAAATGTTGTAAATTACCTGTTACACCTTACGTATTCTTACGAATTGTGAATAAAAAATGCTTGCTCCCTTAGGGCACTTCGAAAATGGGTCATATCCAATATGACTTCCTGGTAAGCCAATCAAAACTAACTCCAATTGGTCCACAGAAGTGAAAGCAATGTATGTTGCATATGTCAACATTCGTACTGTTACAAAACTTATGCATTGTAGCATGCCTCACTTAAGAATGTAATCCCTATGTGGTCTTGTAGGGTTTTTTCCCCACTTTAACGAAAATTTCCGCAAAAGTAGAATACATTATGGTTTACTTGTGGCCAGGAACAAATGTTCAGTGCCTTAGTATTGAAAGCTTCTTGCAAAATTTACAACTCGCTTGGATTTTTTAAAATTTCGTGGATCATTTAAGTAGCGGTAGCTCCCGCAATAAGGGATATGTTTGCTAATTTCGCAAGATGCATGCAAAAATAATTTTTATTGCCGGAATTACCAATCCAAATTATCAAAATTTAAAATGTCAGGGAGAATACCATAAGTCGAATTTTAGAATATTTTTAATTAAACATAATTTTAACAAATAACAGAGCAAGATTTATTGTTATAAGTACATAGTATAATTCAGATCTTTTTATTGAAAATTTGTTAACCCTTTTCAGATAATTTAACTTTCACAACACTTTTCATATAAGCCTTTGAAAATGTGTTTAATCACCACATTTCAAGGAAACAGAACTAAAGTTGATTGATACTGCTTCAAAATAATTTGTTTTCCTAATTGCTGTGTCATATCAACATTTTTTATGTAGGTTTCTGAATTAGAAAAGCTATCTATTATAATATAATTTAATTAAAAAAATAGCGTATACAATAAATAAATTTTATGTAAACAGCAAGTACATTGTAAAGTGAGGTACAAATTAATAAAACTTGTACATAAGTTGTTACAGATTTCAAGGAAATAGCCTAAGGTACAAATTATGTGTACAATATATTCTAAATGCATTAAGTTAATTATTACCTATCTACATGAAAGCATATAAAAATAAACTAATCACTTATTTAAATATTCTGTAATAACATCAATGCACATTTAGTATACTGTAGAAAGGGTTAATACTATTCTTACACAAAATACTATTTTTATATTTGTCACAGATCACTCTTGCTTGTTCTTGGAAAAGTATTGATTAGCCATTGTAACTAGAAGTCCTACGGTTAATGCACCAACTGCAACTCCCTGCGCACCTACTCTCAGCTGCATAAGAAACACGCTGGGGCTCATTTTCCCACGTTTATTAAATTTGTATGCTCCAAAGGCAACAGCAGCAATTAGACCACCAATCGCTATACAAAATATTATTGCCTATAAACAACGGGATCTTTTTATTATATGAAAATATAGTTACCTATTGGGAAGATGGGTGTTTCCTTCGATTTTCTGAGTAACTTGTCTTTCTGGCTTTCTTCTTCATAAGTAAAAATTGGTTTATCTCCCATATTTGTATCTATTGATTAAAAAATAAAATTATTAGAAAAACATGTTTACTTTTAACACATTAGGGAGAGGTCAGCGTAAAGTCAAATTGTTAAAGCACACACTAATTATCTAAATTATAAGTATGTGACAAATCTAAGAATCAACAAGATTGAAAAAAAACTCACTTAAACTCATGTTTAACTAAAATCAAAATAATTGACCACTGCCCTGCTAATAGAAAGTATAACCAATTTGTTACATGTAGAAATACAGAATTTTCCGAATTCCCACCTTTACTAGATAAAATGTGGCGAAACTTCTTATTCAATTTAAATTTGGTAGATATCTTGCCGTGGTTATGGAGGGGTACACTAATATAGTACAATTCGTAGACTGTGACGTCCAATGACGATTGTTTGAAATCACGAGGTAGGAGAGGGGAATGGATGGAGGAATGATGGAGGGCCAATATAGAAGCGAAGTTGCACACGAATTGTGTAATATTGCGTTATTATTTTGAGTATGTTTATCAAGTTTACATAGTGTTTTTTTTACAAACACAGCCATCCAGACTACATAATAATTGTTATATCCATTCGATTTGTTACAATTAGCAAAAAAATGTCCGTGTTGTTTAATTTTAACACCGGATTTTGTTTTTTGATTTAAAATTGGATCACAGTAAGTTACATGTCATCTAATCTAGCTTTTCAAAATTGAATAATGTTGAATATGTTAAATAATTTTCACTGGTAAAATTACGTAATTGGTTCATGATTTTTCTGAGACTACTATTAGAGGAACTATATCGTTTCGTTGATGGAAAAGTGACACATGTCAAAATAATAACTTTTCAGGAGAGCCATTTTAAAAGGTTTCATTACATTACAGTTAATGGACATTATGTTTGTATATTTCGTCAAAGCATTAATGTACCATCGCTTTCATAAAAATCTGGGACAAGGGATACTATTATGAATTATGACATCACCCGTCTTTTGTAAACTATGAAAAAGTATGCCAAATTGTCTGTCAGTGTCAATCGTAAATGGACAAGTCACTTTTCTATCAACGGATTGCCTTTCCACGTTTGTTCTTTTTTTAACAAAATGCAAAAACAGATCAATTATTTATATATTATTATTATTTTCTATAATTATGTCATGATATTGAACGAAATTATGACACATTGATATATAAACAAACAGGTATGTTTTTCATTACCTCTTTTCTGTTATACTTGGTTGTTGTATTTGGTAAAAATTGTTGAAATTCTTAGAATCAGTATATTTCTTTCAACCAAACGGTGAATTTTCGATGGGTTAACAATCAAGTACCGTCTCGGTGGTTGGTTAGGATGAGGAAGTAAAACCGTAGGCCCCGTCTCAATACAATGTTTGGCACGTCAAATATCCCTATCGGAGGTTGGCACATCTCTGGATTCGGCAAAATTCTAGTAGGGTTCGCTAATGATCACAGTAATCGATGCCTAGAAGTACGAGGTGTATTCCGTAAGTTGACGCTTTGCCCAATAGTACAACAACAATCAAGTGATGGATTGCTAATCGAGTCGCAAATGTTTGGGTTGCAAAGACAAGTTGGTAGATTGTATGATGAAATAGGGTATATGCCTAAGAAAAGTATACACTCAAAATAATTATTGATAATATGAATAATTTGCTAATTTGATGGATGCCTCTGTTGAAGAAAAAGACGCACGTTACCAAACTAAATCAAACGTTAATTAATCAGGATTTTATGAGAATATTAACATTCATGGATAATTTTTAACTATAAATTGTTGAGTTATTTAACAATTGGCATTGATAAACTAACATAATATGCGCCATCTAATAAGTGAAACTGGAACCTTATACCTCTACGGAGGGAAAAGCGTTTAGATTGTTCCCATTAAAGCCGAACGGGGCTATGTTCTTTATTACCTGAGCTATCAACCATTGTCCGCGAAATTTAAAAGATGTCAAAATATTGTCATCTTAATGCAGATAGCCTATGTCTTGCATAATTCCGCAGAGGATAGTTCTGCATTCAGGTTACGATATCTGAACTGTATAATATTTATTGTCCATAGCGGAGAATTAGTTAATTATCAAATTCAATGGTATTTAGCTACACTTTTTTCCATTATATTTTGAAAAAAAAGTCGTGATACTTAAAAAAAAAAAATTATTGCTTTACTAAAGCAAATGTTCTTATAGTTGGTACTTTCTGTGTTCAAATTCATTAATTACGTTGTGGTATTATAGAAATAGAGCACAATTTTCAATAGTTAATTCAAAATGCTCTTTAAACGAATACAAGCAAAACGTTGCTTGACAATTTTAACACGTCCTCCATTAAAAATCAAACACAATATGAAAGCGTATTATTGTTTTCTAGGAATAGGCTTGAGAATATTGGTTCAAAAAATTTCGTAAATTTTTTTGATATAGCGCATCTAAACGTGTGCTGTGTTGAATGTCATTTGCTTGACAAAATTGCGTAAACGCAAATTCATTTGTGCACTTTGTTCACGTTATAAACGGCGTATTCGTTGACGTACACGTGCAGGCCACGACTTCGCTCTGGCATTTCTGAAAACACCTTGCTCACGTTATAAATGGTATATTCGTTCACGTACACGTGTAAGACACGACTTTGCTCTCGCATTTAAAAAGATTTTATTTAACTTTTGGGACATAGTGTATAAAGTACAATTACTGAAAAGATCCAATAAATGGAGATTTTGTTTATCAAAGTAATATTTGCATCGTATATAGTTGCGTTTTCTAATAATTTAATATTATTATACAAAGAACTTTACTCTTTCCTAAATTTGTTCATTTTCATAAACGAAGTCCTGAACCTTTACTATCAGGATTTGTTAAAAAAAAAAATACGAAAAACATACATTTATGTTACGCAATATACACAGTTGATAGTCCCTAAATCGTACTGTGAATGAACCGGTAATCTGGGAAAAATGAACATACGAACAAACCTGGTGATTCAGCTGGATGCAAAGTTCTCCGTTTTTATGACGTTTACCGTATTTGGATTGCGTTACATATTAAAGATAGAATAAAGTGAAGGTGCTTAAATTTATGAATAAAAATGCAGTAATTTACTAAAAAAAGTGTATTTATGTTACTTTTACAAATAAATAGATATTTACACGTAATAAATTAAATTATTACAAAAGCTTACAATTTTCTTCTCAGTCGTATCTGTCTGTAATATACAGACTTTAATCACATTTCTCATTATTCCCTTGCTACTTGACCTTAATACATATGGAATTCATGTATAAATACTATGCTTGAAGAGCAAACTAAATCTTTAGCAACTTCACTTTTATTTAACACCCTCTGTTACCCGTTAACCACAAAACGCGTTATAATTTAAATACAGTCATTCTTCCTCATTCACAAGCTTGAGATATACATATCACCTTTTCATTCCTTCTCATTTCACTTATTGTTTTTTCTTCAAAATGTGTTCGTTGACCATCGTGTAAAGCAGACCCAAAGTTAGGGCGCCAACAGCAACCCCTTGGGCACCAACTCTGAGTTGCATTAGGAATACACTTGGACTCATTTTACCTCTCTTGTTGAATTTGTAAGCTCCATATCCAACTGCTGTAACTAGTCCTGCGATTGCTACACACAGAAAGAAAATTGTAAATATACTAATAAAAAATTGAATTTTATAAACATTTTATTACCAATAGGGAATATTGGAGTTTCCTTGGATTTCCTTGCTAATTTTTCACCTTGTGACTCCTCTTCGTACATAAAAATAGGCTTTTTCATTTCCATACCTGCTAAAATTAAAAAAAAACTTATTTTAGATTTGGTGAGTTATATAAAACGGCACAGAAAGGTCAATATAAAATAATATACTGCTCGTGTTCTAAGAAAAGTTGGTGCCAAATAATATATTTATAGTAAACTATAAAATTTTAATGTAGGGAGAGCAAAATAAACAAAATTAATTTACATAAATTGAAGAGTACTTACCGACACTCATGGTGGAATCCTTTGTACTTTAACACTATTACACTTTCCGCTATAGTCAAAGCGCAATTTAAATAAGCGTAATACGGGTCGGCTAAGTTTTATATAGAAATTTTACCCGCCAATGACGTAGCGTGCGTGTAAAAAGTCGAAGAGCATGCGACTCTGACGTGTTGGCAATCACGATTTATCTCATGCTACGTGCACTAAAATAGGACGAGTCCGAGATAATTTCACTTCTGAAGAGAGACTAACGAGAAAACGATTTTAGCACGTTCATGCAAATTTTTTTACTCATTTTATTTTTGGAAAATGTTGATGTTTTGCGTAAAACAGATTGAAAATTAGTTTTTCGGATTTCTTAAAACCTTATACGTACATACATATATCACTATTTGTGTTAAACAATTTGATTATTTGCATTCTTTATTATTTAAAAACGATTATTTTTTTCTGGGGTGCTAGAGATTTTTTTTCTATTTTAACATTATGGGGTTAAACATTTTTTTACTGATTAGGAATCTTTGGATGAGAGAATCACTAGGAACAATCTACGTGCATTAAAGTCAATGGCAAAACATAGGAAATCAATAGTAAATAAAAATAAAGGTTAATGCAATAAAAAAATAGGGCATGGTTGCAATTTAATCACAATGTCAAGTGACGCCATCTAACACCATCACCCTAATCAAAGTCTAACATATGGTAAAATGTCATAATTTGACATAATAATAGACATCTAACAGTTTTCCAGTGTTCTTTGATTTGCTTAAAAGCCCATTGAAAGTAAACCTATAAATAATAATTTTATGAACTGATACGAAAAGAAAATATTTTAAATGAATGATCTGTTTTTACCATGGCAAGTTCAGATTATCAAATGGCTTTACTTCTTCAAAGACAATTGGAGCACGAATCTTCGTTTCGTAGTGATCTTTCCTTAGCCCAGAAATTACAAGAAGATTTCAATAATGAGCTATCAACAGAAAACCCTGTTGGCTTAGTTTACGAGAATAAGGAGAAAAAGAAGGATGACACAAGGTCTCTAGTCGATCCTTCTTGGGAATTAATAGATCCAACACCAAATATATATAATCTATTTGTTGCTTTTGATCAACGTTTCTTCTGGAATAAATTACTAGCCGTCTGCGTATCATGGAGTAAAAGAATGACCAGTTGTGCTGGAATTTGTTCTTATCAAGGAAGAGGTGGTATGTGCAGTATAACCTTAAGCGAACCGCTTTTGAAATTGAGACCTCGAAAAGACCTTGTTGAAACTTTACTTCATGAGATGATACATGCGTACCTGTTTGTCACACATAATAACAAAGATAGAGATGGACATGGACCAGAATTTCATAAGCATATGTATCGTATCAATAATGACGCTGGAACAAAGATAACTGTGTATCATACATTCCATGATGAAGTGAGATTGTATCAACAATATTGGTGGAGATGTAACGGGCCTTGTCAGAATAGAAAACCTTATTTTGGAATGGTTCGTAGGGCTACCAATAGGGCACCAGGACCCAATGATCGATGGTGGGATGAACATACAAGAACATGCGGTGGAATATTTACTCAAGTAAAAGTTCTTTTATTTATTATTTTTTTAGCATTCATTTAGGGATGTATTTAGAGATTTGCGCATTGCAAAGAAAATTGCATTTGCTTGTTATTTTAATTTAATTTTCTGACAGCTGTTAGAAAGTAAGAATTATTGAACAAAGTTTTCCTGTTTCCTGAGTTACACAGCTGACATTATTCAAGTGTTTATCTATTGGTCTTTAATAACTATTGCTTCTCTGCTTTTCATGCTACGCTATCTTTGTATGTTTTAATTACTACTATTGAAATCCATAAATGAAAATTTGTTACAATAAATGTGGTAGAAATAAAATGATGCCTTTGTGAATAGAGATTTTTCAAAACTACTTTTTGCTTATTATGAGGTCGGTTTGATTTCAAATAAAAAAATACACTAAAACAAGTTCTGCACAAAAAAAAGTTATCCACAGATATGCAGGATGTTCAGTTTCCGCTACATACGATAGATGTTTCGTTTTTTTAACCCTTTCCACTCCTATGTCGAGTGTGGCTCGACATCGTATTTCTTACACCAACTCCTATGTCGAGCTAGACTCGTCATTATATGATATTTTTTTCTTTCAAATACTAAATGTGTCGTATTCCAAATACTTAAATTCGTAAAACAGGTCAGAATTTGTCATATTCCGCCTTTCTAGGAAAATATATATACATAAATTATTTACTACTTAATATAAAGAAATATTAATAATTACATATTTTACATATTCCAATAGGAGTTTTTATTGAGACCACTTTTTATGCCCTTTTTGCAAATGAATTAAGGAGTTAGTGGTAGGTAAAAAAAAAATTAGGAGTGCAAAGGGTTAATGGATTTTAATTTGCGTTTTTGGGTGCCTCTCTTCAAGTTTCTTTAATATTACCTATACTTACCTAGCTTAGTTTTTAAGATAATTGAAATAATTTCAGAAACGCCGTTTCTAAACATATTTTTGTTAGGGTGCGTTTACAGTTAAGCTGCGACGAACGACAAGGGCAGCAAGTTAGTAAAACGAGCCAATGGGTGTTTGTTCTATTTTTCCGTAACCATGGTTACAGCAGTGCAATGCACACCTATTGGCCCGTTCTCACTGCATTTATCGCAGCTCCACTATAAATAGACCTCTAGTAATTTTTAAAGTAGAACACTCTGCATATTATTTTAGTTTTTCAGCAAAATTCTAGACAAAAAGTTACTTAGATGTTCTATGATGATAAGACTAAAATCCCATTTTTTCGTTATAGGGATTTTTGAAACAGAACTACAGTCAATATTTCGCCAGTTTGCTATGACAGAGTCAAATAAGCCATTGGAACATTTGAGTAATAACTAGTCTGGGCAAACAGCGGTAACAATCAGTGTAGTAGATATGTGGTGCGGAGTCGGCGAGTAGTTCTGTGTATATGTAGGATGTCGTAACTTATTTCGTAATGGTACGCTTATGTTTGCTTTAAAAATGTCGCAGTTAGGTACGTCGCGAAAACGACCAATGGCAGACACAGTTAAAAACTTTATAGTGGACATGCCGGACTTAATTTTTGATGGCGCTAAAATTCAATGTCTAGTTTATAAAATCCCTCTAATGTGTTGATCCAGATGCCATTGTCAACGCCACATCGAAAGCAAACAGCATTCTTCTGCAAAAAGTGGCATACGAGACCAAGAAAAATTTACATTTGATTTATGTGTTACTCTTATTTTATGTAATCTATCGTTTCGTTTACTAGACAAAGAAGCATTTGTCTCCTTCTGGAATAAATATGCGGACTGTAAATTACCTAGTCGGACATCGATACGAAATGTAGTGCCATTTGCTCGTGAACACAAGTTGCAGAAGATGATTGTATCAATATTGTCATAAAGAAACCCTCTTCGTGTTTTAGTATATCCATGTTACTTCTTCGGATTAAATAAGTAATAAGTAAATCGTCATTGAAATTATTATTTTTTTAATATTGTAAATAGTGCAACATAAATTAATTTGTTTGCATCCTTTGAAGTAGGATTGTACAGATTTGGTCATCTTCTTCTCAGGCAAAACGGCCTTGTCGAGTCAAATAGACTTGATAGGCCGACAACCAGGCTGGTGGACAAGGCTGGCAAACCTGACGGGTCGAGCCAAGCTGTGTTAATAAAGTGTCGGGCAGGGTCTACAAAAATCTCAAAATGCTCATATCTGCCGCCTTAATTTTGAAAGCCTTAATTTTAGGACAATAGTGCCTTATTACTTCTTATATCATAATTTGAGGAGTCCAAATTGCATTAAAATATACCATATTCCATTTAAAAATATAAATATAATTTTATACCATACCTCCAATCAGATCTCATATTAAGAAAAAAAAAACCGTTTTGAAAAATTTTTATTCAGAAACGCACACGGACAGATATCTCAATGGCCTCTCTCACCATCATCCTCTCACACCATCATCCAACTTAAAAACGCAGTGTTATCAATTCCCTTATCCAAAGGGTCATTTCTATATCTGAACATTATTGAAACTCATCGGCAATAATTATTCTAGGAAAGATATTCAAACTACCATTAACCGCTACACCAACCCTTCTCCACAGCAACTCCCCCCATCTTACCCTAATTTCCGTAAGCAAGCGTAGCTACACTATATTCAAGGTGTCACCGATCGCTTCAGCAAGGTTGTCTTCAGGAACAACATAAAAACCATCATCAATCCCAATTTCAAGCTTTCAGACTACTTTCCCATCAAAGACCGCAATCATCTGCAAGCCCCTGGTGTCTACTAGATTCCATGTTCGTACGGTAGGTAGTGTGGGTGAATTGGTGAATTGGTGAAACAAAGCGATCGGTCAGCACTCGTGTTACGGGAGCACGAGCGTTGTACACGGTTGTTGCGTGTAGCCGGGTCCGCGTTGGCTGAGCATAGACTGGAAACTGGCCACATCCAATTGAATTGTACTCGCATCTTATCTGGCAACCCTCACTATTACAGTAGAAAAATCCATGATCCGTAGAGATTTTCAAACATTCCAATAATTTAAATCGCCCCTTACATCACATGTGGAAAACCCATCTGATTAAATCTCCTAGCAACCGCCACGCTTCATTGATCCATAACTTTTCTGCTCTATTGACCCGAAACAAGCCTTGTAGAAACCCCTCCGGAATGAATAGTCCCCAGTCAGTGTGCAGTAACAGCTCTGAAGATGTCCCATAAGAGTGTGGACGAGACGTCGGCAGAAGCTGCGACGAAGAGTAATAACTATAGAGAAGTTTATATATAAATGTATGTTTACTTTATAAATCTTTAAAGATTAAATGGTCAAGTAACATGGAATATTAAGCGTGTTCAAACACCCTCAGAAAACTGAATTTACTGTCCAGTACATGCGCAATACAAAAACAGAGCTGGAGTTAGCAAAACTGAGAAATTGCTTGATAGTGTGTCTTTTTATATTAACAATCTATTTCAAATTCATGTTGAATGTACTCCATTTTATATGCGGAAGATCAAACGAAAACTCACACAAACTTTACAGGAAAACATTTCTTAATTTCAATTGCTTGCAAAAGGAGTATTTTCAGAAATTCATCATAGAGTTGGTTGTTTATTTTCAGCGATTTCTTTAGATTGACCAGTGTTATAGCATTATTTCAGCGTTTGTATTAAGTTAAATCATCTTCAAAACTTTATTTTTTTTTATAATGCATTTTGGAACATCCTTTACATAAACATATGTATTATTGTAATTACTATTAGTAAAACACGCTTATACAGTTTGGCCAATGTAACAGTAAACAACCTGTATGTATTTTCTAACTGATTGCAACTTTTCTGTAAATTACAACAATAGCTAAAGTTAACTTGTTTTAGGTAAAGGAACCAGAAAAGAAGAGTACATCAAAGGGAACTGCTAAAGTACTCAATAAAGCCGGTAGTGGCGACATCCGTAACTTTATAACAGTTACAAACAAAAACAATTCTGGCAACTTAGATTCCCCACAGAAGACTCCAAAGATATCTCCCGTTACTACGACAGGAAACATACATGGCATCACAAATTTGAGCATACCACAAAATAATGTAATTAAGCAGATATCAAATGGAAATATAACGAAAAAGAATAATAATGTAATAGGAGCCACAAAAACCAAATCTAACAGCAATTCAACCATTGTGATAAATAAGAAATCTAATACAGCAAATGATGAAAGTACTAGCGCACAAATAACAAAAAGTACAACTGTTGATGTTACCGCGTTTTCTGGAACAGGAAAAACATTAGGGTCACCTGGCACATCGCCTTCTAAACAAAATAAGAATGATTACTCGGTTGTAAGAAGTCATTGGGCAAACAAATTTCCTCCGATATCCTCCCAAGTAAATAAAAGAAATATTCCGCAATCTTCTCCAGCATCTCCTAAGAAGAAACAGAAGATGGACGAAAAAGATGACCAAATTACAGTTACAGATATTATCAATCTAGATGATTCTTTAGTTGCTTGTCCAGTCTGCGAAAAACAAATAAAACAATCGTCTCTAAACGACCACTTAGATCTATGTCTCTTAGAACAAGATAAAAAAGAAAGGCAAATGCAGCAATGTTTTGTTTGTAACAAAGAAATTCCACAATCTGTCTACAGAGAGCATATCAATAATTGCTTTGAAAATAACGTGAATGACGATGAAGAAATGGAAGAATGTGAAATTTGTAATACATGGTTCAGTGAGAGTAAAATTAAAGCCCATCGTGAAGCGTGTATTGAAAATATTTTAGAAGGTTCGTCTCTAGTTGAAATTCTTCCGGGATCTTGTAGAACGAAGGAATCCAACTCTAGTGTCAAATCCCAATGTTCAATGTGCAACCATTTTATAGATATAAATGAATTAAATACTCACAAAGGACGTTGTCTTTTGAAGGTATTTGATGATTTGGATAGCAAACATGGCTTAAATAAAAAGGTGGAAGCAGGTCAAGAGGTTTCATGCCTTGTTTGCAATAAAAAAGTATTAAAAAGTGAATTAAATGCTCATTTAGATGAGTGCATGAGTGGTGTGTTTGATAAAAGTAATGACTTTGATGCTCCTCCTACAAGCACAAGTGTAAGTAACAAAAATCAAAGTCACGACTGTGATAATAAAAACGGGGTAAATGATAAATACAATTGCCCATTTTGTATGGAACTGTATTCTGAATTAGATATGAGTGCACATTTAGATGACTGTCTAGTTGATGATAATAATACTGTTAATAAAGCTATATTAATTGATTCTTTTACAAGTGATGAAATTTTATAAAACAAAGACTTATTTGATATGTTACTATTTTTTTTTGCACCGTTGGATATTTGTAACAAAGATATTCTTTAATTTTTATAAATATGTGTTTGAATTTTTGTATTATCTACGAACCCCTTTTGAATTTAGATTTCAAAGAAGGAAATGAGCTGCATTTTTCCCGTAAAGAACTATTTGTTTTAAATTCAGTCCAAATTTGATAGAAGATGTAAGAGATGTTCCAGAGGTAAGTTAATAATATACAAGCTTTGAACAATCTTTTTAGACTTTTTGATGACGTGTAGTATTTTTGACAGATGTCGGTAATTTTTTTCATTCCGGACGTAATCAACTTTTTTAATGTAGGTACAACCTGTCTATAATTCTTTGACTATTTAATCAAACGTAAACAAAGTAGGGAACATTTATGTTTCAAAATGAATTTGAATAACTAATTATTTATGTTTTCATAGTAGTAATGCCTTCATGTATAAATGATGTGAAGAATCAAAGTTCCAAATTGCGAGCTCCTACACTTACCAAAATCGGACGCATATATAGTGATGGACAAAAGTCCGGAAACACCTAAATATCTCCAATAATATTGTAGGTATTGGTATGAAATTTAGTATGAAAATGCGGATATTTCCATTGTAGTCCTCATAATCAGTTACCTATAAGTCTTAATTTCATAGCAATTATTGGCCATCACTACAGCGGGCACTTTTTAAATTTCGCTGATTTACGTTGGTAGTTCCGGCAATAAAGGATATATTTGTCTGTATAACGTTAAGAAATTGGCCTATATGCGTTACCTATGACATAAAGAAGGCCCCACAGCTTTGACGTCAGCAGGCGCTGACGTATTTATATTTAAACCATATAAACGCATTTACACACTACACAGACCATCTCTGCGTTTTAAATTGGTTTATGCAAATTATAATGGCTTTATTTAAAAAAATACTGTGTAGTGATATTTCCGTACTTTGTTGGTGATACCTGCAATGTTTCTGTGTTATATAAGTAATATAAGCGATAAAAACGAGGCAACCTAACCTAAGATGGTGTCGGTTGTTTTCACAACGTTTTGTTTTAATGCAATACATTTTAAATTATATCACCGAACGTAGCCATTTTGGATACTGATATATGTAAATGCCATATTCACAGGAGTGAACGTATTGCAACAATTATAATAACTTGTTCTACAAATACAGTGCTTAAAAATGATTGTGGGAAAAGTAGATAGATTAGGTAAAACACCACATAATAGGAAATTAAAGACCCTGGTTAAATAGCAAATTTTCTCGTGAAATTGAACAAAATTTCGAATAAAATTGCAATAACTGTATCATTTCAACCTTAGTTTCGTCCAAATGCATGTACAATTACAAGTAATAATAGTTAGTTGATTAAATATCAACGACAAGTACAAACAGTGCTCGGTTACGTGTTTGGTTTTTGCTTTGAAACTTCGTTTTTCCAAAATAAAATCGAATGGGATGTGAAGAAGGGCTCAGTTGACGACTGGCATCCTCTTTAAACCGAAAGCTCTTCAAAACTTAAAAAAGAAATGCAAAAGACGATTCCTTTACCGTTTAGGCTAATATCGTGCATGGCGATACATCACCAACCCAGCGTGACATCGAAGAGCGCTGAGGCCTTATAGCGTAGGTGACGCCAATTAACGTAATACAGACAAATATATCCTTTATTGCCGGAACTTAAATCAGCCGCAAAATTTAAAAAGTGCCGGCTCTAAATATAACCCTTACTGGCTAATATGCTTTTATAGAAGGTATCGTTGTTGAGATAAATACAACGGAAAAGCAAACACTTTTATTAAAAAATACGTTTTAATGAAGTTTAAAATAAAATTATTTACAATCGTAAAAATAGAAACATCTTCACTACATATGTCATGGCTAGAGACAGAATTTATACACCAAAATATTATATTTTTCTTAGTTAATGTTACAAACAGTTAAAAAACGATGTATCTCTTCATTAGCTCTTTTAGAGCTATTCTATATTCTATGAATAAAATATAATATAAATTCTATTTTGGTATTGTGTCCATGTTAAGTGGTATATATTATTTTTTTCTGTCAGTAAAATTAAATATGGGTTTCTTTGTACTCTTCGATTGATTTCTCCTTATATTTATCGTTTATGTTTAATATTCTACTACTAAATGATCACAATGATAATGTAAAGTATAGTCTTGATCTTACCAGTAAGTGAAGTGTTGCTAAATTACTCTCAAACTGGGTATTTCAACATACTGGTTACAACAAGCATTACAGATGATATCACATATAATATAACAGTATTTTAATATTCTTAATATGAAGAAAACAGTGACATGATTTGTTGATACAACATATTTAAATTAATACAAAAAATAATGTAATACAGAGAGATATTCTAGATACATGTGGTTACATTTCTAATAGCTTAATATGATAAGAATATCATGCGAAATAAATAACGATTTTTAAAAATTATTCACAATTGTACCGACATCCTTATTTGTAATACATTTACGTATATACACCTAAACGTAAAATTACCTACGATACCCTTAGCAAATACATGAAGTGGTAATAGCTGATATGTATTAGAGATAAACATTTATGGTTTATGTACAGGCGATAGATAGAGTGAGGTAATAGTCTCTGCGATATATACGCGATTCGCCGGAGTAGCGGGCTGTTAATGTTCGGTAATTCCGATGCCGCCCGCCAATCTACTTGGTAATGCTGCTTAAACGGGTGAGTGTTTCATAACTTTTCAGATATAATTCTTGATTTGTTCTATTATTATTATTCGATTTATTGCTTATTTTTTGGTATTGTATTTGCTGAAGAAAGCGCACGCCTATGCCGCGCAGAGACATTACCTCGCTGTAAACATAACTACATAGTTGAATTTTCTATTTTGCTAGAAATAAACTCGCCTTATTTTTACGCGAATGTTAATTTCAATTGAGAAGAATACGCGAATTGCAATTATACACTTACAACCAGCGGCGGTTGGTGCACTGTGGTTGCGGAGCTGCAGAACAAGCCTTCGATTTCCTCGTGTATTTCCGTTGCATGTCGCGTACGTTGTACTTGACAAAAAAATACACGGGGAAATCGAAGCGTTGTGATTGACCTCCCATTGACGTTACCACCAGTTGCCACTGCTTACAACAATTTTTAATATTAAGTATCCTTCTCTAGTGGAACAGGCTATAATATTTTGAAATTAAATATTTCAGAGAAAAATTATACATTCCCTGTATATTTAAACAAATTTTAGATTATCAGTATTCTTTTTATAACATCTATACATATTAAATGCACAGTGATAATTTAGAAGCGTCCAATGTTGGTCATACGAAATTTAGCGTGGCCCCACTATACAATTAACGGGCCTGGGGTGGGACTGTAACTTTATTGTGCACAGAGTTCCACGCCTGTTTTTCTTATTTCATTGGTTATGTTTACTCAGTGCTCTATTTTCAAGACGCAGAATTGTGCTCATATATAGAAATTATGTATCGTGTAAAGCAACATTCACACCAGCATTTATGCACGTAATAATGAAGTTCAGAAAGTGTGCAATAGTGCGAACGATAAAAAATATGGGTTGATGTTGATTCTAAGCACAGAAATTACGTATATAGAACACATTTCTCTATAACATGCCAGTATTGGTGGCCGACATGAACTAGGACAAGAGGGTGGAAGGGCTTGATAGTGCCACAGTATAGAGATGGTATAGGGAGAATACAGTAATGACACTCAGCCGTCTTCAGTCAGCCAATTTTAAATGCACATAGCTGTAGAAATGCGCGGAGCGGTAGAAAACGGTCCTCCATTGATTTAGGTTGACCGTGGCGGTAGCAACAGCGTTTCAATGTCATCAACGTTGACTGATTTCATTCATAAAGTGTCATTAGTAATAATACTATGGTAATGACTCGTTACTGCATTCATCCTATACTGCGATAGTTCTCAGAACAGCGCATACACCAACATTCCCGAAGCGTGCTAACTTTCTAACCTAAATCTGCCACATTTACCTGTGCTTTTGTAATGGTAAGGTAGGTAATGATTGGCAGTGCCTTACTTATGACCTCAATATTTCTAGTGCCTCAGTTATTATTATTATTATTAGCCTCAACTGAACATCATTAGCAGTGAACGGCAAGATCGTAAGTCGTGTGACTCAGAGCCGCACATCGTAAACATGATACAGAGACGCACCAAGTATGTGTTACATATTTCAGAGGCTAAGTTTGTATAAATGTATTTAAACGAAATTAATACATAAATTATAAATTGAGATAAAAGTTATGACATGTAATAAATTTGTTTCAAGCAGGAAATATGGGAAAGCAATTAGCCATTATCACAAGAGACTTTTCTATATTTCCTGCAGTAAAACGGGTTCTTTTTTGAAGTTAGTACGTTATTCAGTATTGAAAACGTTCTTTCAACTTCACAACTTGTAAGTGGAGCAAATACAGTGGTACCTCGATTCACGATAGTATCTTGTTATGGAATTTTCGGGTTACGGAAGAAAATTTGCATGAATTTTTGTTTCCAAAACCGAAAGGTGCTCCCGGATACGAAACGCAGCTTACAACTTTTACAGATTCGGCAGAATTTCCGCGCGACTCGTGTACATGCTAGAAAAAGATAGTTGTAGACAATGTAATACAGTGGCTTGTGTGGTTAACTTCCCATTACTCCACGGCTTCGCATCTGACTTAAATTTATAGTCGTATTATTCTTTCTTTATCCGAAAATCCTTTTATCTTTGTTTTCAAAAAAACAGGGCCGAAAGTTCTACAGTCAAACATATATGTCGCGTTCCTAATACTGTAATATATATGAAAAACCCACCTTATCATCCTCGTCTTCATACGCCAAAAAAAATCCTTATTAAAAGTAATGTATGTAAGTGAAGTTATTTCTTTTTAATAATATGTTCAATTGTATTTAAAATGCATAAAATGAATTTGTGATTATTTTTTTGGTTATCTCCTTTATTTCTTATAAGAACATTTGATTCCAGTTACGAAATCTCGGATTATGAAAAGGTTTTGGATCCAATTAATTCCGTAAACCGAGGTACCACTGAATTTTGAATTTCTCTTGTAGACAATTGGTATATTGTATTTAAATCGGGGTTTCTGCTGAATAGTGCATCAACTTTTTGAATCAATTTAGTTCTAATACCACCCGGAATACTTTTTAATTTACTGAGTCGTTTAATGTATTGAACGCGTCTCTCAATTTTATATTTCAACTTTCGAAGTATTGTATCGTCGCTGTTAAATGTTTAATATGGAAAATAAATACCTTAAAAATCCAATAACGACAGAAAGAATAGATATAGTAAATAAATGTAGAATAATTTGTGGAGAGAGATCGATGCGAATACTACGACTGCATACCATTCACTGATTCCTCGATCTTGAAATAATCACCGCGTACATCACATGCTCTGCTCACGGCTTTGCTGCGGCTGACGTCATCCCATATAATTTTGCCGTTCTCTGATCATTAGCCATGTAAATATAGGTGTCTCGTAAACTCGATATTTGTGTATCTTATTTTTAATTTGTTTCAGAAACGACGGTGAGGAACGTTCAATCAATGTTTTAATTTTAAACTATAATTTTGCCTAGTTTTTTATGTGTGTTATATAATATATAGGTTTGTTCGAACTCTACACCTCAAAACAGTTCGGTTCGTAATAGAGAATTGTGTAACTATGGTAAAAGGATTCCAAGAATTATTTTTGTAACAACCGAGCTTTATTATGTATTTTTGTTGAATTTAGAAATCAAATGAAGCTTATTTATTGCATTAATAGAATAACCTGAAAAGGTATACCTTAATTTCGTAAATAAATTAGTTATGAAAACTAATTTGTATGGACAGTATATTTTCCTTATCGTAATAACGATTGCGCATGCTCAAGTTCGGCGAGAATTACAAATACCTGCTTTACTTCAAGAACTATTAGAACCGTTCGGAACGAAATTGGGATTACAAAGTGTGTGGGGTTTGGACAGCGAATTAACAGAATTTTTGAATTCTAGAAATGCACGGCTCGAACAGTGCACTCGCAATACACATGCGCATTAGTTTTAGAATTGCATAGAACTGCGGGTTCGAACAAACCTTATAGAAACACATAATACTTAACGTAATATGATTGATATTCGCGTGCGGTTGCTTATAGGCAATTCCATACTTAACCAATATAACGCAAGTCTCATTCTTAGCCAACCAAATTCTTTAAATAAATAAAATCCTTTTATTTACATGCAAATTAGAATCGGTAAAGCTATTTATTCTCTTTTTACCACAGAAAATTCTGGTATGCGTATTTCTGAGGATTATTATAGTCCGATTTGTGAGTTTGATCAGAGGTTAATTTACAAGCATATTTAATATACTTGAGAGAGAAAACATACTCAAATATGCAGATGAAAACAACAGATTCATCTTGCATTGAAATACTACAAGAGGTAAGTGAAAACAGAAAAAACGCGAGATGTTTAGACAGAATTACAAATTTGTTATAACCTTAGAGGAACTGTTAATACGTAGCAAAACCACAGACATGAATAAAATACGTGCGAATTGTGAACATTACAAAAAAAGCGTCTGATAGATCACTGGACGATAATCTTCAAACTGGAGCAGCTATTAGCAAACGGCTAGAAATTAATTTGGAGATCTCCACGTACGCCAAATTACGTCAAACTAATAGTCAGAGTTTGTCGTTTTAGCTGCACCAACACTATTTTTGTAATGGGCATGTCCCTAATGATTTCGATTAATTTGAAATCGTTGCAGAAACAAACCTTTATATATCTGTTTGTTTCTTAGATGTTGGCAACATATTTGAGGTAAGTGTTCTATATACATACGTAGTATACACGTTGGTCTAGATACGAACGGGGAATTGCCTTTGTGAATGGCAACAGCGCATTCGAGTCTCACTGAGAGATCCCATCCAGTCGTAGTATATCCAAAAGCGAGCAGCGGTACGCACGCATATTATAAACACGCATGTCCGCTCAATCACGTAATATTATAATTCAACGCCTTCCGACAAAATGTGTTAATACAGAACTACTGCGTAATTTTTCTGTGTTCTTAGATTATGTTAGAAAGTACAGTTTCTTATATTCATTTTGTTGCTGCTATGCGATGTAGGAGAACGAAAAAGTAATTCTAAGTAGGGAAATAAACAACGATTCTTATAAAATTAAACTAAAGAAAAATAACTTCGATAATTATACGAAATAAATTGAAATTTTAACAATGTTACTTTATTAAGGGGAAAAATCTCCTGGCAATTTTGAACTTTGTAACTTTTGTATTTATTGCATTTCAAAATACGTTTTACAGTACTTCTATTAACACCGATTTCATCTGCAAATTGCCGGCTAAAGCAAGATTCGCCCATTTCAACCAACGAACAAATCCTCATTTCTCTCTCCTCCACGATCACTTGTTAGAACCTTGCGAGCGCATAGATAGACAGAGTGCGACGGGGATAAGTGCGAGTATGCCAGATCGCGCTGCGTACAATATACCTCGCATCCCGGTGAGAGCTGGACCAACGTATATAATAGGACCGACTCAATAATTTCTCTGCGTTTGATTCATATGATGGACCCACGAATAATCAACATCTATTGTATGTTCCGTTGTAAAGCCCAGTACATACGGTCTGCACAATTTTAATTTTGTTCATAATTGTGTGCATAATTTTGTTGCGAATCCTTCGCCGTGTAAAACAGATTTAAATAAACACAATGAATAACGATTCAGTGTAGCCAATGGACTTGATCTATAATTTCGTAGATTTCCCTAAATTCAAATTTTTAACGACTTTAAATTGTTAAAATTAAATATTTCAATTTTGGTTTTCTTTTCGCGAAAATATTAATGAAAAATAGTATGGTATACCCGATAACAATGTTGGTATAAAAATTATTCTACATATATTACTGTTTATGCATCCAAATTCGGTAACAAAATTGTATAAATTAGTAATAATATTACACTAAAATTGTTATCGTGTCAAACGGCTTTTATACTGCAAAATTCTATTTTATAAATCATTGAATTGCGTCATAAAAATGTTGTGTTTTATGTTATAATGCAAACTAACAAAAAGAACAAAGCAAAAAACAACAAAACACAAGAATTGCATAACTTTAAACACCAAAAAAGTCAAATAACCCCAGGTAAAATTTTACGCACACCAAAATTAATAAATAAATTCCACTATTTCCAATCAAAAATCGTTAAAAACTGCTAATTTCTAGATTTGTCCCTCCTAAGGTCCAATCTTGTAAGAACTAACGATATTTTCCCAAAGTTGACAACACTGTGATAGTTATAAATTTTACAAGAAAAAATCAAGTGCTATAAATCCACAAAAATAAAATATTACTGACTAGCTTATTCACAAAACACCTTTCATTTTACATTACCTAATCAACATGATTAAAAAAGAATTCTTAACTATTTAAAATATAAATTTTCGTAAGCAAATTTGGTAACTCCCAAACAGTAGAAGGCAGAAATGACTAGAATTTACTAAGCAAACAATGATTTGCATATTTTTGTTGTGGGGAGGGGTACATTTTAGTATTGCGAGGCTTTAATTTAAATCGATAAAATTATCTTAAATCGTACACGTTATTTACCCTGTCTATTACGTTACATTGCTTTAGCTTTGCTTATCAAACTTCATGATGATAAAATCTCAATATTCCATCACGCAGAATATACTCTAAACAGTTCTAGGTAGAAGATAACCATAATACAATGTTTTTAAATGACTATATTACGCGCTTTAGACCTGTATACCTTCCTCGGTTTCTTTTCAATATAAATAAGGTTCATTTCGTGGGACTATGGTCGTTGTTGAGGTAGCATAAAAGACGTTTCATGTAGATTATGGTTTTCCGTTTGATTACTTTCTCTTTCGATATCTAGGCATGGAGATTTTTCATTCTGAAAATCAAAGAAAATGCGGTAGAATACTAATAGGCAGAATTGGATGCTTCGACGCGGACCAAAGGAAGAAGAGGTTTCTACTTATTTGCACTTACTGGAAGGTTTCCGTTTGAATAGTAATTGACTTGCATGTTTTTCGATAGCCCCCCGGGTAATCGGTCTGCACTCCATCGAAGCGATACTTCGTGCCAACTTCTGACGTTGGGACGACAAACATGCTGCTTGTTTCTTTCTGTGGACGAAAAAGCACACAATAAATTATTGCAAAATTGAAGGGTTGTGATATTTGTATTTTCGAATATAGTTAATATGTTTTTAAATTTTGTAGTAGACAGCATATGTATTTTTTAAAATATTGACTGGAGTATTCCTATAATACTATGGAACTTTGACAAGCGTTAAAAACAAGAGAATCTCATGCGATATTACATGTACGTAAATACAGCCATTTTGTTTTTGTCTTTAAAAAACATTTGTTAATGATAAAATTATCTATTAAACGTTTTAAACTTCAAAATAATGTCAACTAGAAAAGCAACACGAATTATTTAAAAACAAAAATTGAACAAAAAGTAGAGGGTGTTTCAAGAGAAATTGTAAATATTTTAGGAAGTGATAGTAATGGCAAGTGGCGGCTGGTGATGCTGTAAATGGGAGGTCAACTATAACACTTCGATTTCCTTGTGTATTTCCGTTGCATAGTACAATGTACCCGATATGCAACTGAAATACACGAGGGAATCGAAGCTTTGTAACGCAGCTACGCAGCCACTGTGTATTTTGAATCACCGCTCTAGCGTTTAAAAGATCGGTCGTTAAAATATGAAATTAAAGAATGTTCACGTGAATTGAAGGGAGGCATGCAAAAACGTGGGCGTTTCATAAAAAAAACAAACTTACATCGTGTGCTACGGAAACTGAACACCCTGTATATTACAATATAATTTTATATTATGCAGAACTTGTCTCCGAATATGTTTTGTTTGAAAACCTTTTCTCTAAATTGCTCAGAAAAGAAATTATTTTCCGCCAACGCGCTAGGTGGACAGGCTGTGTTTACTGATAATTTAAATTATAAAACATACGAATAATTATTAGAAATAGTTCAACGTTGATGTGATTTGATAAAAGAAAAACATTTTTAACACTAAATAGCGTCAGATTATAACAGCCCAATGTATTCACCAATTATCTTATTTTAGTTAGAAGCTACTAGATAGAGTACATGAATCAGATTAAATAGGGAAAGGTAGCTATTAAGTAGTGCAGTAATAACAAAATAAAGGGGAATAAAAGTAAATATTTCCTTCAACTTGTTAAAATTTAATTTTGTTTTAAGGTGGCGATTAGCATGTGCAAGTATTAGTAGTCAATCTCAAACATCAGCAGTTGATTGCAATTAAATAATATATTGGTAAAATTATATTTTATTTCTTCGTAGTATAATTCAAGTCAAAATGTCTATTAATTGCGTATGCATTGACTAAAAATCACGTGGTTTGAGTTTACGAATCTGTTATCCTTGTGAGTAAAATAGAAATTTGAAAATTTACAAACACAAATTATCCTTTAAAGCTAGTTCAACCAAAATATTTACAACTGTTGGTGTCTCACTGTTACACCGGAAGTAGCCATCAACTTCCCTATTTTAAATAGAACACTACCATTTTTATGTCAGATTTGAATTCTATGTTGAATTTTAAAATTATTTCATGCAACATACCCTATTCTTAGAATTAACTCTTAAAGAGATACTGCATCTTTTCGAAAAAGTTTGACAGATGTGATGCATTACAGACTTTCAAATAACTTACAAATGTAATTCGCCAAAAAAGTTTTTCTACTTGCTGGTAATGTTCATAAAACGATGTTTCCACAGTAACATGTAAATTTGCTAAATTATACAGGATGTGCCGGCAGGGAGGGGACAATGTCAGAGATATTTAAGCTAAGATATTTCGATTTTTTTAAATAGTAACTCCTAATTTTCTAAGCGGTATTAGATTCTGCATCAAAAAATAAAGCAAAAATGTATTGTAAGTGCTATTGCTAAAGTTAATAGTTTAAGAGATATTTTGTGAAAACCTCCTTAATCTTAAATATCGCATTGTTTAGTATCTGTTTTGGTTTGTCATGGTTAAACAATTGAAGGTAGCTGTCAAATGTACTGTCAACACTAACAAACACAGTAGTAGACAAATTCTGAAACGCTATATGTATAATTCAAGATTATTTTGTAATGTAGACAGTGTTTAATAAAAAGAAAACACCGAATTTATGTCATTTGGAAAAAGTGCAATAGTTTTAATTCAGGGCTTGATTCGCGTTATCGGATAATGGATTCGGATCAGCGGTTTCGGACAACGGATCTAGATCTCAGGTTTCGGATCCAAGTCATCAGATAAAGGATTCAGGTCTGAGGTTTCGGATAACGGATCTGGATAATAACACCAAAATCGGGATAGTAAATTTTCCGAACCCAGATAACAGGTCTAATTTATATGCACTCCTCAAGTGCGTAGTCTACATGCCTCGATTTATTGGTCAATTAATTGAACAAGCTGATATTCGATTTTATTGTACCGTGTAAACAGCAAAAATCGGTACGATTTCTTGAACAATTTATCGTACGATTAATTGAATTGAATAGAACATGCTACGATTTTCCGACGATTTCTCACTAACTTTGCTGTTTTAATACCAACTTAGTAAAAAAAAGTACATACGAATATTGTTTAGTGTTTTTAAAGTAAAATGAGGATAGATTTCGAAAATTTATGGTGGTTATGATGTAATGGATAATTTGAATTAAGTAATCGAAATTGAAACAACCTAAGCTAATCTGTGCATTTACTAAAATTGTCGAAACATTTGACAAAGGCAAATTGCCAATCTATTTTTATAAGCAATTCAACTATTAACGGAACTAAACGAGTATTTATGATTGTTAAAAACTTGTCCAATTTATTGTAGAACGCAAAACAGCATATTTGTACTAATTTCTCGACCGAGAACTTGATCAATTAATTGACCAATAAATCGCGACGTGTAAAACAGGCTTAAGAATACGTGATTTCACAAGTATGTACAAAATTGATATACGCAATTTATGCCCTAAATTTAAACATTTCTCCGTAACCATTGAGAATTGGGCACACATATATATGAACTATTTTGCTTAAACTAACCGTAACTGTCGTCTTCTAAAATATTTACAATTTCTCTTAAAACATCGTTAATAGAATTTTCTTTAACTACAAGAATGTTCAATAATGATAGCAAGGATTGTGGGGTAGTATGGCAAACACTAAAATATCGCTCTACTCGGCACCAAAATTGCTTCGGGAATTCGTAAATTCCCGAAACAATTGTTCCGAATTAATCAAATAACTTGTGTGGTGCCATATTTTAGTGTTTGAGTAAGAATGTTAACAGATATTGTTAAACCTTATATTTAAGGTTTTCTGTTCTATCAGTAAACAAGACAACATTCAGTACACAAAACGTTAAAATAAACAATGAACCATATTGCAGAGCAGCTTTCAGGATTGTATTTTACAAAAAAAGAAATAAAAACTTTGAAAGAAAAAACCTCAAAGTGGTTTAGAACATCGATTTTTTGCACACCTATAATACCTACTTACAATTAAGTTTATGCAGTAGTAATCAAAAGCACCGAAAATTCAGTTTATCAGGGGCATGAAAAGAAAAAAAATACATGAGGTATATATGTAAATAACGATGTCGTGTATATATGGTGCAAAATTTAGGCGTTAACTTATCTTTCTTTACTAGTAAGTTAAAATACTTATACGTATGTCTCACCTGGTATATTTGGTAACTTGCTTCTCAATGTGTCCAATCTAATTTTGCTGTTCCTGTGAGTATTGATTCCGTTGTTGTATAAAGAGCTGCACGACATAGTGGTACACACCGACGGTCGTCCCCTTCCAGATCTGTCCAAACGACTACTGTCGATTATTTTCGTAATTTGCAGCTTTACATGTGTGAAATGCTTACCTTAAGTACCTGTTACGACATGGGAAGATGTATTTGAAAATATCATGCATTGCCCATGCTGTTAAGAATGCGTGGACGTGGGGTTTCAGTTCCGTCCTAACTTCTGCGTTCAAGAAACAGTAGAGAATTGCAACAAAGAGACCCTAGAAATAAAAATTAAGGATGAATGTAGTATAGCTCCATTTAATTTTTCTTGCTTTTTTTCACCTGAAAACTGGCAAACAATTGATCACAAAGTAACCATATTGACTCAATGACTGAATTCTGATTGATGAAATAAGACATCCCCATCAGAAGTGCGTAATGTATTCCAAAGAGTGGTACTAAAACTAACGTGGATTTTGCCCATTTTTGATATCTGCGTGCTTCCTCGTAAATAGGTGCCTGAAGTTTGCTGTAGATTACTATAGTTATTCTAATGAATAGGAAAAAGTTTATCTAAAAATTTGAGAAAATGATTTTACACGAGGGCATGTATTGGAAACCTCTTTAATTACCAGAATTGAGATCATTATTGGAATTCTTATGATTAAAAATATCATTTTTTCTTTATGTGTTGTCCAACAGAGCGTATCATCGAAGATCAGCCTTGTTATAATCCAAGGAATAATAACCAGCACAGGTAATCCTGAAAATAATTTAATATTTTTGAAATTTTCTGTTATTAAAGCTGCTTTCCATTTGATTCCTGTAGTGAATCGTTTTGTACGGTACAAAATTTAAATACAAGGTGGCACACCACATTCGCGTCGGTTTATACACGTAAGGAAAGAATATGTCTAGCTATACGAAGCGTGGATGCGACAGCGGTAAGCGAGAATGGGTGATTCACCACAAGCGGAGGGGTTAGTGGCAGCTCACGACGGTTACCGATGTGGTTAGTTGCGAGGTAGACTGCAGTATGTGCGGACGATCTTAGAGAGAATTTCTGTAGTATTTATTTTTCTTTTCTTTTATTTCATCAGAATCTGTTTTTATTTTCGTCGTTCGAATTTCTTATTAGTTTTGTATAAGCTTCGTAGTAACAACAAAATAAATATGCGAAACTCTCATTTCCAGGCGACCATGACAGTAGGTCTACACCCCAACATTGCTGGAAGCGTACTACATACTAGCGCGACTCGCATTGAATTGATCGGATCGCACTGAATCCTCTCCTTGCTCTCCCGCCGTACATGTAGCGATATAGCTAATATTACATTTTCCCAATCGGTATACGAAAAACGGCAAAATATTTTTCTTAAGAGCTATGTAGGTTCATTGGGAGCAAGCTTTAAAACTGTTTTAAAATATACAGGGTGGCTTAAAAAGAAGTTTCAAACCAAAGTTATGAAAATTTAAAAGGAATGTCCTGTATATTATTGCATATTTTGATAGTGTGGGTTAGCCCGCACTATAATATAATAGAGGCAATATATTAATTTTTTACCATTTATTTTACGAAAGTAGGCTTTGGCGGAACTGACGTTATTATTACTCATAACGGACATTATTTGACAGTAGTTTTTAGTTAAACCATTATTTAAAATGAGAACTTACACCCAAGAAGAAATGATTTTTGTAATTGGGGAGTGTTAAGAAAATTGCTTCTTAGCATCAAGCGTTTATGCTCAAAAAATTCCTAACAGGCGCCATCCTGACAAGCGTTCGTTTGAAAATTTGCTGCAAGTTTTCCGAAGAACAGGAAGTGTGTCATAAAAAATGGAGCGACAGAACCCAATTACCGGAAAAGAAGAAAATGAATTTTTAGTTGTTAAATCTAATTAAAACTCCGCATACAAGTTAGCGAAAAATGAAACAACAGGAATAATATCCGAAAGAGAATATGGTTGCAACTAGGCGGTACTCCCGCGCACCTTCAGATAAATGAGTCCCGATTTTTTCTTGTGGGGATATATCAAAACTATTGTTTATGATATACCATCAACCACCTCCGATAATATGAAAGACCGAATAAGAACAACGTTTCATTCCATAACGCCAGATAATTTGTTTAGAGTTAAACAGTTATTTTGAACATTTGATAAAACATTAGTTTTTTTTTTAGATTTAAGTTTATTTGTTCAATAAAAGCATTTATTTGCTATTTATAGTTATGTTTCTTTTTAATAAACATGAAAGAAGAACCAGCTGAGGGGTGAGACTGATGAATAAAGCGTGACAAACGGTTGCACCCGCTGTACATACAAGGAATCGAGTGGACGTTCGGTTATTATCGGTTAATAGGTAAACGCACATGGATCAACCGATAATAACCGAACGTCCACTCGATTCCTTGTAAGTAGATCGTAAACACAGCGCGTGCAATCGTTTGTCACGCTTTATTGATGAATATCACCTATGTATTTGTGAGCAGTAACAATAACGTCAGTTCCGTCAAAGCCTGCTTTCGTAAAATAAATGGCAAGAAATGAATATTCGAAATTGAAAATGCCAAATTACTAAAAATGTATAAGATATAAGTATAGGAAACCTTAATAGGAATTTATAAATGGTTAAAATTAGAATCTAAATACGATAATAAATACAGGCTGTTCCATTTAATATAAGAAGGTTATTGAACTGTAACGATAGTCCAAATCAAAAGTATATTTTCGTCCAGCTTGTATAATTTTTAGGGATCATTTTTATTTTATCATCAAGTCTAATGCTTCGACTAAAAATAAATGCGCCTCTTAAATTTTGGTCCAAATTTTCAAGAATAGTTAAATTTCTCAAAAACGGCTTGAGTTAGGTATAGGATACATACACAGTAACTTGCCTTTATTTAGCCCGCACTGTCAAAATATGCAATAATATACGTGGTATTCCATTTAAATTTTCACAACTTTGGCGTGTAACTTCTTTTTGAGTCACCCTGTGTATTTTAAAACAATTTTAAAACTTCCTCCCAATTAGCCTACATAGCTCATAACAAAAATATTTTTAAAATATCTTGCTTTTTTTCGTATATAAACCGATGCGAATGAAATTCCTTTTCCCTTCGCGTCCTTACAGGATATCTGGTACATTCCGTACTGTACAAAACGATACAATTTATAAAACAAACGGAAAGCAGCTTAAATTGTAATATTTGTAAAACCGTTTGAGTGAGATCAATTAAAGCGGTATCTATCGGTAATACCGCTATTAAACTCAGTTGCCAAAATAATACATTTAATTTCCAATTCAATGGAATACGTACCCCATCCAAGTATGATGTAATGTATTATATTTCTGCTGGAATCGGCAAAGAGAGCACCGAAAATCAAGTTGTACAAGTAGAGGCCTTCCATTAATATCCACGAGTAATTAGCGACTATAAAAAATTCCCATAAACTGATGACAAACTTGCAAGTCCAATTATTTGACTGCATTAAAAAATATTTCAATTGATTATTTTATTAGATTTAGACAATTGTGTTGAATTTACCTCTCTATCAACAAAGAAGTACTGTTCTCCATTTTTATGTCTTATATTTGATTTCAATCCAACACCTTCCACAAATAAAAAGTCTTTCAGTAAGGTGAATACTATTTTCAAAATGAACGATGCGAATAGATGCATATGCAGTTTGTTTTTGGAACAATGAAGTTTCCTAAAAATCAGACGAAATATTATATTTTTAAATTATTTTATACCCAGAAAATTGAAATGTTTCTTCTGGAGTACTTACTTGATAGAAAACATGATCGCAAATGCTATAAGAAGGGCAAATAAAGAAAAAGTGTATCCCGTTCTGGAGATACCTTTGACTAATGGAATGTAAAACTGTAACCAAAAGAGAAATGGTCAAAAATGTATTAGAAAATCGTAATATATAAAACCTACATCTGGTAAAGATAAACTACTTTCGTTGAATGATACAAAAACTGTAGGTTGATCGCTTTCATAGCAATGAGAGTAATTTGTCCAATATGTTTTATATTCCTCGTGTAAGTACCAATATCCATATTTGGTGCAATTCCTCGACGCATTGCGATCCTGAAAATTGTTTTAATAAAAATAAATTTTCAAAAACTTTGTAAACAAATAATTTTGTACTCTAAAATTTTAAAAAACCTTGTATACAATATTCAGAGTGGCCAACATGCTATATTGCAAGACCCTATAAGTGTTTCACATGCGCATTTGCGAACGTCAAGTAGTGACGAGGTTATGTTCGTTGGCAAACACATGTTTTAGATGTAATTTTCTTACTCCGTCAATTGAAATTAGTTTTAGTGGAATTGTTTAAAGAAAAAGCGATATAAACATGCCGAAATCAAAACGTGATAAGAAAAGTAAGTATAAAAACTATATAATTGTGGTTATTGATTAATAATCGCGTCTTTAGTTTCATTAACCAAGACTGATAAGAAGGGTCTTGCGTTGAAGCAGAAAATTGTTGAAGATGTTAGAAATTGTGTAGAAAAATATAAAAGCATCTATATATTCACATACAAAAATATGAGAAACGAAAAAATGCAAGATATACGACAAGACTGGAAACCTAGTCGTTTTTTCTTTGGTAAAAATAAAGTTATAGCAATAGGACTGGGTAGAACGCCTGAAGAAGAAGTACAAGATGATCTACACAAGGTTTGTACATTTCCTTTCACATTATAAAAGTGAAAAAAGCATTTTTTAATATTTTTTTAGTTATCGAAGTTTCTAAAAGGCCAATGTGCACTTTTATTCACAGATTGTAAAAAGAAGGAAGTTACGGAATGGTTCGATAGCTTTACATACGATGATTATGCGAGATCTGGTTTTAAAGTCGATACCACAATACGATTAGATGCTGGTCCATTAAAACAATTTTCATATGCTATGGAGCCATATTTACGACAATTAGGAATGCCGACAAAACTAGAGAGAGGTATTTATATTTATTTGTGTTAAAAATATTCTTTATCATAATAATAATGTACATTTTTAGGTGTCGTAACCTTAATTAAAGATTACGAAGTTTGTAAAGAAGGGAGTGTATTAACACCAGAACAAGCTAAAATATTGGAACTACTAGAATTCAGACTAGCAACATTTAAATTGATATTAAAGGCATGTTGGAGAAAAAATAAGGGATTTGAGAAACTATTAATGGAAGAGGAGATTGAAAATGAAGAAATGGAAGAGAATGGTGAAAATGATTAATCACAATGTCTTTATAAGAGATAGTTATTTTTTATATAAGTTGTAATTCATAAGGAGTATAAGTATGATGCTAATATATGTGTTATTGGTTTTTGTTTTTTTTTCTAAATAGCTTCTTAGTAAATATGCTCACCTCCAAAAATCCTGCAACGTAGATTGGGCATGGTTCAATTGCCATTGTATTAACTGGTGTAGGTGGCCAACAGTAGAATCCGTCAAAGAATGGCGGGCAAAACTTTTGTCCTGAAAAATTTATTTTGATAAAATTAAAATAGGGAAGCAGCATTTCACTTGGTAGTACGTACATATATTAATAAAAAAAGGCATAAGATAACATATGATTTTCTTGCATTTCATGACTGTTACAAGAGTTTTTATACTTCCTATTATTTCTATTTTGCATTTTTATATACTTTTTAAATAAATATAATTTACATACATTTTGAGGTTAGCTCTCTTTAATAACTAGAGTAACCAAAACTTGCGGACTCGCATAGGCGTTGGTATTACGGGTTAATATAATACGAAAAATTCATAAATAAACTTACTTGCTAATTATTCAAGAAATTAGAGGCATCAGGATGTGAACTACTGTAAACTTGCATCATTGCATATGTTTCCACAGTTACTTCTTTAAATCTTGTGCGTCGACAAGAAAAAATATTCTTATACATAGAAAACGATCTCTCCACATCTAAGGAAGTTACATTTGCATGTAGAAACTGTTTTTCAAAACCACTTAAAAGTTCACTATTCTTACACTTATTATAAACGGCCTCTAAAGTATTAAAATCGGGATTTTTCCTTAAAACATCTGCCAACTTTTGACTAGCGCATAATCCTGGCGTATCATTTAATGTGTGTAATTTATTTTTTACACTCTCCACTATGTCTAATGATTCCTGCAATGACAATTCAGTACATTGTAGTTTTCTGATGGCATCTAGTAATACTGTATAATTGGTACATATTGTTAAATCTAAAAGTTGAGGAATTTGAAATTCTCTTTGACTTTCTCTAATTGCTTTGGATTCATTCCGATTAAATCGCATTATAACTGATTGAATTTGTTGAAAATGGATCAAATAGTAAGAAGCTGCTGTTAGCCAAGTACCCATCGCGTTAAAATTGGTTCAGGAGGTTCTGGAATACCTGGACAAAATTTACGAAATTCTTTTAAACGTTTAGGAGATTTACTAAACACTGCTTTAGTACATCCAATCATCCGATCAACGTTTCCGTAATGTTGTCGAACAACTTCACCAACTAAATGCAAAGCATGCAGCACGCAGGTTATATGTATTAAATTAGGAAATATATGTTTTAAGGATCGCCCAACACTTAACATCGTTGCTGCACTATCTGTCACAATCATCACAACTTGATCTTGGGCAATTTTAATTTTTTCAAAGCGTTCATTATCACTTTTTGAATATTTTCCGCGGTACATTGTTGAACACGTTTGCAAGCTAACAAATATCGAGATGCTGTGTTCTCGCTAGATAAAACGCGAGCTATTACATTCACAATACTGTTTTTCTTTATATCGGTCGTCTCATCCACAGTAATCCATATTTTTTTGGAACACAAATCACGTTTACACACATTTTCTAGCATCTCTTTCATTCGCGGCAAATGATTCTGTAATTGTGTTTGTGAGGGTAACGACAACGGAAGATTACAAGAGGTAAACATAATTAATAAATGTATGAGGAATAGTGTATAAGGTATTTCAGTTCTTGCATTTCTCATATGCTTAATACCATTGATATGCCTCTAGCAATCAGTTCTGTCTAATGCAGCCAAACGAACATTGCATATTAAGCAAAAAACTGCACTACCGTCATATTTTAAATGGGGAAGAAGTGACACATACTTATGTACATTAGTAGCAAATCTATTACGAGGCATTGTTTTCTCAGGTATGTAAATATTAGTTCTATATGAAACGCTACACTAATTATGTACTTGGTATAATACTACAACACACAAAAAACACCAGCTATATTTTCAAAAGCGACACGTAGGTACATAACCTTGACCGTTCGACTAATCTCTGCAACAGCTCAACCGGTACTAAAACGAAATCTCTCTCAGCGCGGTTTAACATGATTTATATTCAAGGTCGACACTACATGCCTGCTTCTCTACCGGTTTATTTATGAATTTTTCGTATTCTTATATTAACCCGTAATATCGACGCCTATGCGAGTCCGCAAGTTTAGGTTACTCTATTAATAACAGTAATGCTGACACATTGATAGTAGAAATAAGCGTTGGGATACAAGTAAAATTTCTCTAAACAGGTTCGAAAAGTCACTATTGGACAGTTTCGCCTATGTTGTTACTTGAAATTGATGTACCATCGCTTTCATAAACATCTGGGACAGCTCTTATGAGCTCATTTCGATGTTTTTTCAATCTTGTGACAATGACTTGCCCATTTACGATTGACACGACAGACAATTTGACAATTTTTTCATAGTTTAGAAAAGACATTTTTAAAATGGGTAATGTCATAATAATATCCCTTGTCCCAGATTTTTATGAAAGCGATGGTACTATCACTTGCATAAAAATCTGGGACAAGCGACATTACCCGCTTTAAACATGCCTTTTCTAAACTATGAAAAAATATGTCAAATTGTCTGTCAATGTCAATCGTAAATGGACAAGTTATTGTCACGATTGTCACACTATTGAAAAAATGTTAAAATGAACTCATAAGAGTTGTCCCAAATTTTTGTGCAAGTGATGGTACATATGAGCCCTAACAACTATATATTGGGACAAAATAAAATACGTACATGTATAGTTCGAGTATTTGACAGTTTATTTTTTTGAACTATTTTTTATTAATTATAATAGTGGTGAATAAGCAATGGTTTAAATGTCAATTAATCACAAAATATACCTACTTATTGTTTTTGAAAAACAAACCTTATAACATGTAAAAGTAACGAAAATGAGAGACAATTAAATATTGGGGCAATATCAAGTAACCGTCAAAAATGAAACAAAATAAGACAAGTGAGCTACGAAAACAACGCAGAACCAGAACGAAACGTCAGATTAATCAGCAGTTACTTTCTTATTGTATTGAGTGAATCGATGCGTTTATTGAACAAAATGGCGTATGGTATCTCTACAAATTCAAAAATTCGTGAGTTAGTGCTTAAAAATTATTGCCATAATAAAACAATACGTGAACTGGCGGATGAAAATATTCCTAAAACTACAATGTGGAATATAATTAAGTATTATGGAGAAACTGGAAATACCCTAGATGAAAAAGATAAAAGTCCGGGTCGTCCAAAATTAGTTTCTGATAGGGATAAAAGAATATTAGTAAAACCATGCAAAAAAGGCCGAAGAAATTCTCTGAGACAAATTACGGCTGAATGGAATCACGAAACTAAACTAAATCTGTCAAGGGAATGCTGTCGTCGGTGGATTCATAAATGGGGATTAAAATTTTATAGGGTTGAATCACAAGTAACAATTTAAGAGAGTATTAAAAATTTTTTTTTTCTTATAGTCAAAGGAAAAACAAAAGAAAGCTAGGCTAACATGGGCAAAATCTAAACTATTTTGGTGGGTAGAAGATTGGTCAAGAGTATTTTTTAGCGACGAATCGAAATTCGACGTATGTGTTGGTGATTACCGCAAACGCGTGCTTCGTACTAAACATAAGGCTTTTCCCAGAACTATCGTACTTGGTCCACTGTAAATCCGCACATGTTGGTCGAAACAAGTTTACAACTAATTAAAATTGGTGTATGGGTAACAATGTCACGTAGGCGAGCCCTATTTTCTTTCACGAGACTATTAATGCTGAGAGATATAGAGAACAGATTTTAAATCCATTTATAGCTGAACTAAATGATGATGAAATGCAACGAGGTTATTTTCAACAAGATGGTGCCACTGCACCTGCAGCTGCAGCTACTTTGCATTTTTTGGAAACACACTTTCCTCAGAGAGTAATTAACCGAGGGAGATGGCCAAGATCACCCGATCTGACTCCTTTAGATTTTTATTTATTTGGAAGCTTGGCGAATAGAATCTATCGTACTCGACTTCATAACATTGACGAACTACAGGCAGCTATTGAAAACGAAATTCAAAATATTAATGTTGAGACATTGCAAAATGTTTTCGAAAACATGAAACGAAGAGTTAAAGTTTGTTTAAATAATGAAGGTGAACATTTTGAACAGTTTTTATAAGGAATTTTATATTGTGCGTACTGAAATAGTTAATGTAACAAACGAGTTTTATCTTCATAAATTAATTTATGGAATTCAAATGTGAATGAAATTACGTGAAACTTACATATGTATTATTTGTTATAAACATTCTTTTTATTCTAATACATGTGTAAATATTTGTCTTATTTATTGAAATGTGATATGTAGAACACATCTTAATAATACTAAATATTTCATGGGGTTTCATTTCATTAATTAATTAGAAAAAGTATTGACAAATTTATCAATGAGATTTAAACGCCAATAATTACCCATCATAAATACAACTTCTCGACGCTATTGAAATTTTCATAATAACTGAATTTGTTTCGTGTTACTACCAATTTTCAGGTGCGCCAACACAATCAGACATTTTTCATCTCAGTGTATAAACTAGCAATTAGAAAACTTTTAGATAGTAATATGAACATTTATACTAACCCTACTGAAGTTACACGTTTTGAAGTAGTTACCCAAGATTTGCTAGCATATGATAAATGTGAACGTTTATATTAAAACGTCATCTTTTTCTCTGCTTCCCTTTTGCGGGATTTGGACGGTAAAGAAGTCGTCACTTCTGAGGACGAAGAAAAAATTTTCGCTAATAAATCTTTACACGTCATCGAGATAACGCTTAAAATGTCATATTCCTCTTACTTTGTTGCTAGACGAGGTGAGTAAAGCAGCTGTGGATGGTTTTTCAGAGAAGTAATAAAATATAAGTTTTCCTGTTATATTCGGAAAATATACGGATATTTTCATAGCGTTTTTTGAATAAAATTTTTGTTGTTGGCGATTTGATTCAATTTTGAAAACTTTAAATATTAAGTCCCATCGGTAATTACATTCTTAGCTATTACATCTTGTTTTTCCATCTCAAATTATCTTTTTTTAACTTAATTTGTTTAATTGGAACATATCAAAATGAATTTAATTTCTCAATTAAATTGTAAAAACTATTCTAAGTAGTAATGTAATTCAATCAATACTTTTAAACATGTAACCTCTGAGGGAGGTCACGGTTTGGGACTTCTCATTTTCCGGGTTACACTCCGGTAGAACTAATTTCTCATAGTAATTAGATATCATAGATTGCATCGTTTCGTTTGTATTTAATGTGTTTGAGAGATTTTTCGAAAAGTTGCAAGCATTTTCACCTACACTGAACGAAAAAGGTACGTAAGTACAATAAGAAAGTATGTTAATGTAACGAACGAGCCCTCACTCCCTGCTACCGCGTATCATTTTGACATGAAAGTTATACGTTGTATTTGTTTACAAATATTAGGAATTTAATTTGATAATTTGAAAAATAATTTGATAGTGTTACTATTCAGTAACAGACAGTAAATTAAATTGTTAATAAAAAATGTGTTTTAAATCTTAAAACAAATACTAGGTCACACAAAAATATGCAATTTTAAAACGAATACAAAATTTTAAAGGAAAAAGTATTCATATAATACGAAATAGGAAACGTCTCGATTATTGCAGGGAAGTTTGAACCGTATAAACGTAATCAAATTATGACAGTTTAGATTGGCAAAGGTACTACAAATACATGTAGGCATCCCTGATTTCAGGATATCAAACTTTATGACTTTCAACGCAATTGCTATAATGTAAGAGGTAGTAAATTTAATATATGCACATACATCGGCTTAAACAATAGTAAAAAATTGATTTAAAGCATGTTGATAATAGTAGAGTATGGTTATTCCATATTAAATTTGGGACGAAATTTGTTACAATAGATAGATAGATATTTTCCGGTACCAGTGGTGTTGGAATTTACAATAGTATACAACGTAATAACAATAATAATAATAATAATAATAGTAATAGAATACGAGACATATATTTAGAACACTCATGACGAAACACACACATACTCTACTATTCCGGACGTACGGGGGCTGCGTGCATATCGAAAAACTCCTGAATCTTGTAAAAGCATTTGTTTTTTTAAAATCCTTTTAGGCGAAACCTGACCCGCGCGAGGGAGCCCCGCCGAGTTGAGGCGGGAAGAGAATTATACATGTGCGTACCCACAAATGTATGAGTTATAGAACTTACTCGTCTTAGCTACCACACAACATGTACATATATTTCGGATTACGGGTAGGATGATTATGTGTATTTACGTTGGTTTGTAGGTTTTTGCAATTTTTATGTTCAACAATAGTTTTAATACAAGTATTCCAATTAAATCCGTTTGAAAATTCGTCATTAAGCATTATACTAAAAGAAAGAATCGGGAAATGTGTAACAGCGAAAACAATACGAAGTAAACTCCACGAATTAGGTTAATATGCGCGAACGGCATGTAGAAAAACTCTTACTAATACTGTAAATAGAAAGAAGAGACTAGAATTTGCGCGAATGTTCATAAATAAACCAGCGGATTTTTGGAAAAAACATTATTTTTTCAGACAAAAGCAAATTTAATTTGTGGGATCCTATATATTAGTATGGCGAAAGGAAGGAGACGCGTTGATGTAAGAACATTTGAAACTCACTGAAGCATCACGGAAATTTTTTTTATAAAGAATCAAACAATTGTAGAAAAATTTACTACAATTTGCTTGAGAATATACGACTGGCTACAACTTGCCCAAATCTGTACTATTCGATTATGGTTAATGGATTGTATTTCCATTAAATACATTACTGTTGTAAGAATTTAGTCAATGATCTGTTACAAAGGTTGCTATAATAGTGTACAAGTTTTAGTTACGTTATGTTTTAAAGATTGCATTGCATAATACAATATGTATCCAATGTTCTTATAATTATAATGGTTGAAAGAACAAGTAAAACGAAATAACAATAACTATTCCTATGTTTCGTATCTTGAGCAGCTTCCCAATTTCACAGGTAGCATTGGTCAGCCACGAGAATGTTACCGTGTGCTGTTTCGTAGGTATGTAATACCATTAAATGAGTTGACTATATAAAAAACCAGATGATTTATTAGAACAAAATGTTTTCGTTGCGACATCTATTGGCGATTAACCAATACTATCTGGGTCTAAACCTAAGGCGGGAAACATTTGGTTCATGTATTTAGGTAGGCTTCGATAATAAAATCGTCTGTATTTATTTATAAACTCACTCATTTTCTATTACTTATTTTGAAAAAAATTAGAAAGTTTTGTGTCAAAAATTGCCACGATCTTGTCCTGCATATCTCGACACAAAGATTGTTGGAAAAATGATATATTTATGTGAACCAATATAATAGAAACTTGACCATAACTTTGAAGTATTATCCGTGACTATAACATGTAATAATTAACAAAAATCTGCGGTCGGGTTACATAATCGTGTAAATGACCCCTACAATGTTTTTCCTACAAGATTGTAGTACATTCTATCAAGTGATTTTTCTCCGTGATGATGGAGGAAACGTTATGGTATGCAGATGTATAATTGCATCTGGAGTTGCAAATTTAGTATTTATCGACAATGGATAAACATGAGTGCTTAAAAATGTTAAAATAAAATTTGAAAAAAAATGCATTTAAATTGAACACTTCTGGTCATTATTACATTTAACGAGATAATGATCCAATACATAATTCTTCTTTAGTTCAGTGTTAGTTACTCTACAATACAATACATTTGAGCGAAAATTCACCCCGGTCACCGCATGTTAATCTTACGGAGCATTTATGACAGGAATTGAAAGTACATGTGAAAAAGATATCATTTCCAATAAGAATGATTAAAAAGTTGATAGAGTCTATGAAAAGAAGAGGTTGCGCGTTCTTGAAAAATATTGCACTGCCATTTTTTCAAGAGCGCGCAACCTAATGATTCATCCTAAAAAGAAACCACACTTGGCCAATATCCTAACAAAGGTTTGGAAACGACAGAATTATATTTAATACTTAGTCATCGTATGAAATACTTAATACTATGTGCCAATATTAGTAAATATTTCCCATAACATAGATGTATATGTATGTAGTAAAATAAACTATACATTTTGGTATAAAACAAATTGCAAAATTTTAATTTTCGTATTATTTTCTATTTATATTTATATTTTATATAAATGTTATTTATTTAACAACGAAACTCTTTTATTTAATAGAAAGAAATCTTACCTGTGGTCTCGTTGACAAGAGGTAGGGTCGCATTGTTAAAAGCAGCGTTACCGTAAGCTTCTAGGCACTTTTCTTCTTGTTCCTTTATCTTTCTCTCTTGTAGCCGATAAGTGTCCGACATGATTAGTGCCTGTAACAACATAGTGTTTACCACTTACACACATTGTGTGCTAATATACAATTAAAAACATTGCAAATACATGACCTCTATTGTGATTATAATAAAATAAACTGTGCTGCTCGTGATTTCATATCAAGCTATGATAAAACTACGGCGTGTCGACTTACACACTCGTTAAAATTCTTCGTCCGGCAACGTTATAAAATAATTTTGAAATTTGTGCAGTTACATGTGTGTTATATTTAATTTATTGATATTCTTAATCGATAATTTTTAACAATTCATACTCTATAAGATCATCAGGTAACTGTACAGGTGCTAGAATTAAATTGAAGCGACTTTTACAATGCAATCATAATAAGCGATGTAGTCGTATTTACTATGCCTCATAAAGAAATAGGACTCGTAACACAAATTGTCCATCAAAAATTATTATAGTTATAAACAAGTAAGTTATATGCAATTAATAAAAGATAACAAGATGAAAACAAAGCAAATACATCAGAAAACGAATTTCCATGTGAAATAAAACTCGCTCCAACTCACAATCATATGACCAATATAGTAAATTCGAGATTTAGCAAAGTGTGTAATGAAACCCAAGAAAAATTAATAACTTTATTTAAAAATGGCTACACACGGCTACTGCATTAGATTCCGTAAAGATGGATGTTTACTTAGAAAATGAGAATTATGAAAAAGTACTTGCAGATAGACGTTTCTGTCCTGAAGTACACTCGGCAAATAAAGTAATGACGTAGCCTCGTTAAAGGGAGATCTCCCGAAGATTCCCGAGGTTGCACCCTGTAGGAAGGCTACTGGCAATAGCGTATAAAACGAATGCGTACAGCGAAAAATGTGGGTGTTAGGGCGAGCAAGTAAGAGCATACATACTTACGCGCGTGTAGGAGAAGGCGCGAAAGTAGTGTCAAGAAAGCCATAGTCGTATGTATGTTTACATTAAGGGATAGATAATAGGTAGAACGATGTATAAGAATGGGATGAAGAAGATTCCCGAGGTTATACCCTGTAGCGAAAGATTGTGACTCTGTGAATCAGAATCAGGCTTATCAGCGAGTGAAATTGCTCAAAGAGTGGATTTGTCAGTAAGTAATTTTAATAGTATCTGTTCTTTTGAAATTATTAAATTAACATTTATTTTAAACATTTAAAATAATTTATTCAAACGAGAAACACTTTCCTTTTAATAAGGAAAGACAAGTTCAACGTTGGCTTCGTCGTGCTCGGGAAAATGGGGACGGTCCTTTGAGGAGTTTATCGCGTTCTGGACGACCACGCGTTACCACCTGAGAGCAAGATGACCAAATTAGGGAAATAGTTCGCGAAACCTCGTTCACAAATGCCATAAACATTCGAAATCAATTGTAAGTGTATTGTTCTCCGCAAACGATAAGAAACAGGCTTCATGAAGGTGGATTCCATAGTAGGAAGCCAGCCAAGAAACCCTTACTGATCGAAGAACATGCCGCTGCCAGGTTACAACTTTGTAATCAAAATATGAATAGAGACTGGAGGAGTGTAATTTTCTCTGATGAAAAAACTTTTTCGTCCTTCCAAGATGCTTCTCACATGCTGGCCCGGGGGAGTTGATCCGAGTGTCTCCCGTTTTACGGCGGAGGCTTATTTAAATGAGAGGAGACTGTGTTGATTCCAAGTGTGAGGGCAATTTATCCGGAAGAAGAGATGGAAACTATAACGTTTGCTCAGGACAATTCCCCATTACACCGCGCCGCAATTGTAAGGAACTGGTTTGAAGAACATAATGAAGTGGCCAGCAAAATCTCCAGACTCGAACCCAATAGAGAACATGTGGGCCGCAACGGTAAGAAGCTGGGAAGATGTAGAGGGTTACGGTGTAAGGGAAAGGAATGTGGCATAGTTGACACGGCATGTTATGGACGTATGGGAACGGTTCAGAGGGCAAAATTTTTGCGAAAATGTTGTAAATTCAATGCAGCAAAGAATGCAGGATTGTATCAATAACAATGGTTATTACACAAAATACTGAAATCCGGAAGTGGCGAGTGAACAAGTAAAGTGCAAAATATTTATTGTAAGTGAAATGTAACGTTTGTCAAGTATATATGTAATGCTAAGGTTGTTTGTGTAGTTTCGCATAAATAAATATCAGTATAGGTCAAGCAATATGGATAGCAAGATGCGAGAGGGCTAATATCAGCAGATTAAACATGATAAACATTAAAAAAAAACGATTGCTGCTATTAAAGGAAACCACAGAATAAGAAGGATTGTGAGATAAAAGAAGACTGCTGTTTTTTTTTTATGGAGGAAGTTGTTGAACACGTTAAGTGTGGTGTGATTAGTGATGAAAGTTCGTTATTTTATCGCGTGTCTTGTATTGTAGTTGATGTTGTGGTTTCATAGGGAAGAAGAGAATCAAAAGTGGCAGTTTACTGTCTGTCAGATTTCTAAATAATATTGTATATTTTTCTAAATTTTAGCTGAGTTCGGGTATTCGTTCGGAGCGGATTAAGAGTACAGAGTACGTGGAGGGAATTAGGGGTAGAGCATTAGTGGATCACGCAACCCATACTCTTAAACGAATGGATGGGGTATCTGTACGACATTTCCGAACGTGAGTAGGGTATTTGGAGTAAATAGAGTTACTACGAACGAATACCCGGACTCATCTTTTGACGGGTAGAATAGGGCTACTGGCGAAAGGTCCCGTATTTATAGAAACCTAACGCGACATAGGTGCTACCTCTTGCTTATGCTTAAAAATTTCTTATAAAAGAAAGGAATAAGCTGGGGAAATTCACTTCACAACACATACTTATTCAATTCAATCTACAAATATAAATAAAGTACACCAAAACTAGCGTTTTTTTTATATTTCCTTTTTTTCGTAATTTTGCATTACATTATTTATAAATTGCTTTCGTAATTCTCCACCATGCACTTCCACAACAGAGTGATCTGGCATGCACCCATTTTCTATTAAGACATCATTAGATCATCACGAAATTCATTGCAATATACAGCCGAAAATTATTTTTTTATTATTTTTATTTAGTAAAATACATTATAGATAATTGTTATTCTCTAATTGGGCACAATGTCTGTTGTAATTCGTGGAGTCAGGCAGCAAGTGAAATGGGAATTTAATATATGCATAGGTGTTATTGGCACCCACATTGTTGGCCCTATCCTTTATAATGAAAACTTAAACTCGGCTAGATATTTAAACCTCTTGCAAACAAATGTAGCAGAACGAATTATGGAACTCCCGCTTGTTACTTTGTAAAATATGTTTTTCCAGCAAGACGGCGCACTTGCACACGGTGCTTAAATAGTGACAAACTTTTTAAATAATGAATATCTTGATAAGTGGGTTGGAAATCGAGGACCAGTAAGGTGGCCTGCTAGATCACCGGATCTCACGCCTCTCAATTTTTTTATGGGGCTATTTAAAAAATTTGGTGTACTTGAAATCCTATGAAACCGTAGAAGAACTACGTCGGGTAGTTGAAGCAGGTGTAAATGGAATTGGTCTAGACTCAATCGGGCAATCATGTGAGGCAGTCGTTAAACGTTGTAAATTGTGCATACGGGAGAATTGTGGCTTGTTTGAACACCTACTTCAGCTTTAATTCTAGGATTTTGTTATTTTTTTTTGTTGTCTCAGTCACTGATTTGGGTCATTTTGATTAAGTAGTATTAGTAGGTTTCATATTACTCTTATTTTTGTTTTAGTGATGCTAGGTCGTCAAGTTGTTGAGTTGTTGAGCAAGCACGTACGTTAAATCACAGCTTACTAGGGTGAAATCGTAATTTTGCTATTTTTAATAGTTTTTCTTCATTGAAGATAGGGATGTTACACATAGTTGAAAAGCATTTTTTATGACCATTTCAAAAATGTAAAAATCCAATATGGCGCGCATAAGAAAAACGAAAGTTGGGTACGTGCAAAGAACCCAGTGAGCCTAGAATTTTTTAAGGCCATTTTGGAAGTCCTCATTACTAACTACCCCTACGTTGAAAATTTGATGACTGTATTTTTTATAATAAAGAAAATATTAAGGTTTTTAGAAAACGCACACTTTTGGTTTTCACCCTGTATCTCAATAACGTAATGGATTTAAAAAAATTCAATTCCGGATTGTACTTAGCCGTATAAGTGCGTAACTTTTTCCCCATTTAATCGACCTTGTATCTCTAACGGTTTCCAATATACCCATGTACTTCATGTTATCCTGGACACCATGTATAACGAGAAAATGATTAATTTTAGACTTACTAATATGTTAGTAATTTTTGGTCTAGAATGCTACCATGTCTTGTAACTAGAAGAATCGTTTTGAAAAATCTCCATTGATAAAGGCACAATGAGATATGACGTTTCTAGGGAACTTATTATTAATTAACATTTTATTTAGTAGGCGTGTTTGAAAGAAGTCCATAGACTTACTACTTCATTAGGTTAAACAAATATTTCCTGGTCTTGTAAATTAGGTGGTGTTCTCTGAGGAACGTCGTTAGATGGATCAATAGTCAGACAAGTGACCTTCTTGCTAAAGATAAACTTTAAATTGCGAGATATATAGTATGTATAGTTTAGAAGATTCACTCTTAACGTTAACGCGTATACCGTAATGGGCAAGAGTAAAGCTTCAACGGATTAAGTTGCAAGCTCTAGAACGGTCTTAAGGTTTATCAAAAACAATGGAGTGGAAAGACTTTAATGGAATAGTGTAGTTATTCAAGCATTAACGTCCTTGTTATATTTTCTCCTTGATACTATATTCCTCGGAAAAGTGTTAATAGATTCATTCTTCACTAGAAAATGGAAATAGAATTAGATGTGCTTGTAATTTGGCGTTCGCTAGTTCTCTTATGTATTTTAGATAGATATCTATGTGCACAACAACTACACTTTGATATAAAATTAAATCTAAAGATTAAAATCATTTAATTTTTAGTGATCCGTAGAATTAAACTAATTATACAAATATTAGATCTTTCACAAGACAACATTAACCCTTTACGGGTGCTTGCTTATAATTTCGATTGTTGATGTTATTCTCCTAAACAAACTTTAAGGAGAAATCAATTTCCAGTAGGTATATATTCCAAGCAGAATCTATGTACATATATGTATACCTTGTATGTGCATCACCACATAGTTGCAACACCAAAAAGATAAAATATACGTGGCCACTGAGGAAGTCATGTTCCTTGATATAAAATCTAAGAAACCTTATAGGAAACATATTCATATCCTTTGAAAAATATCCTTTTTTGTAAGCTGTGTGAAATGAAATGTTAACAGGGTATATCTGACACACTTTCGAGTAATATTGAGATCCAAAATTAAGGTGTGAAAGTACACTACCGGCCATAATTATTTGCCTACCCAAAGAAGTACGCATAAATAAAGGAAGTGCTAACTGAAAAAGTTTTGCATTTAATAAAATATTCTTAAAACAAATAAATTGATAGTCTTTATTTAATAATAAAATTTATTTGACACAAAAAAATTAACTCTTCGTTTCGTCGAAATGTCCACCTCGACTGTTAACAATTGCCACACACACTTGCGGTCTTCTCTCTATCAACTTCGTCAGAGCAGCGGGTTCTATTTTAAGTCAGCCTTCTTGTAGTTGTTTCCACAACGATTCCTTGGAATTTGGAGGATTTATTTTCACCTGCCTATCGAGTTCCTCACACAAAAGCTGTATGGGATTGGCATCTGGGCTTTGAGGAGGCCATTTCATTATTTTGATATTGCTTGCACTTTCCACCGATTCTAAATATTCGCGGCACAGTTTAGAGGTACGTTTCGAATCATTATCATGTTGAAATACCGATTATTCTCATTCCAGATGGTATAGCATTTGTTTCCAAAATTTTCCGGTAGCGCTCTCTTTTTTAAAATTCCATCTATTTTAACCTAGTCTCCTGCGGATGCGGCGCCAAAACAATCCCAAACCATTATCGATCCGCCCCCATGTTTAACTGTAGGTCCTGCACATGATTCTGCTGCTCATTCTCCTTTCAACCTTCGAACGAACGTTCTTCTCTTGGAACTGAAGAGTTGAAATTTGGACTCATTGGTCTACAAAACATTTTTCCATTTATCAACTGTCCAATGTTGATGCTCTCTAGCCCACTGCAGCCGTTTTATTTTATTTTACTTGCGTTAGAGTGCTGCTTATCGAGTTTTTAAGATGCTCAATTTTTATTTCAGCCGTTGTTTCAGGTGCAGTTTCTCGTCTCTTTCGTTTAGTCGAGATAATTATTCGACGATCTTCCGCTGGTGTTGTCACTTTCCATCGCCTTGTTCGTTTTCTATTTGATAATGTGCCAGCCTCTTGACATTTTTTAACGTTATAGTCAACAGTTCGGCGACTTAATTTCAATTTTTTGTGAAATCTGCTCATTCAGCCAAGATTATGTAAAGCAACAATCATTGTGCGGGTTTCTAAAGGCAACTCTCTTGTTTTCGACATTTTAATACTAATTTTAAATAATTTGATTAACGTAATTCACTCTTTAAAAGAACAATAACCACTAAATCTAAATTCATAATTCTAGTTCGGGTAAATAGGGAATTGTCATCTTTATCTGCCCTACATTAAATATTTATTAGTGAAGGATAATTGTTAACGCTGGCCACGAGCGGTACCGCGCATCGGCGTAGAATCAGTTCGGACCGAGAGGAACGGTAGTATTACTTCGTCTGCGGAGCAGTACGGATATTTTCGCTGCCGGTCATTTGCGCAATTGTTTATCTGTCCTAGAAAAATTATGATTTCGTCAGCAAAACGACCGCGGTCGGACAAACTTCGAAAATTTATTGCAGAAATTCCAGACTTAATATATGAAGGTGCTAAAATTAAATGTGTAATCTGTAAAATCCCGTTAATGTGTTGGTCCAGACAACATTGTCTACGACACGTAAATAGTGAAAAGCATGTCTCAAAAAGAAATTGTGCACGAGACAATGAAAAATTTATATTTAATTTATGCGTTACGTTTAACGCATGTAATATACCGTTTAATTTACTAGATAAGGAACCATTTATCTGCTTTTGGAATAACTATTCGGAGTGCAAATTACCAAGTCGAACATCGTTACGAAGAATTGTGCCATCTGCGCGCGAACATATTGAACAAAAAATAAAATCGGGGTTGAAAGATCAAAAATTGTGGTTATGTGTCGACGAAACAACAGATCGGAAGAAACATTCTGTTCTTAATGTAATGGCACGCAAATTGGAACCTCAGCAATCGGCAGCTTCAATTCTATTAGTCTCCAAACGAATACAACAGTGTACTGCTGAAGTAATTTCAAAGTTAGTGTTAAATACATTGGACAAGTTTGAACTTTCAACAAACCAACTCTTGATGTTAGTGAGTGATGGTGCTGCAAACATGCTTTCTGTAGGCCGGTCTCTTAAAAAGCATTTTGCTAATTTGCTACACATTACGTGTAAAATTCATGCTCTCAATCTTGTGGCGGATAGTATCAGAAAATGTTATCCTGAGGTAGACGCTTTAATAGCGCATACCAAATTACAAAATCCTGCGGTGCCGTTAGAAGAATCACTACAAATAGTGCAACATGTTCACGCACAGCTATGCGCGATACAAGACGCAAAAAATGTTTCTGTTCTAGAAAAATTTGAGTGTTTTTGAGAAAAATTCTGATTTTGGCACATTAAGACACATTTGTGAAGGTGCGTTAAGAGAATCGTTAAGTTATTTGAAAGATTATTTTACTTACGCAAATATTACGTCACTAGATGTAGAACGTTCGTTCTCTGCATATAAACGCATTTTTTCCTCATGCCGTACTAGTTTTGCCGAAACAACAGTTGAAACATATCTAATGTTGCAGATATTTAACAGACATTATTCACTTTGTGATTTCACGGAGGACTCTTAAAATGGTAAGTGTTTGAGCACGTGTTATTTAATTTTTATTTAAAAGATGAGCGAAATTATTTGCGGCAGCAAACATCTCTATTAGCAGAATAGCTCTAGTGGAAAGCGAGGCCTGGTCGACTCTACGCTACTGCGCGGTACCGCTCGTGGCCAGCTTTATTTATTAGTGAAGGATAATTGTATTACATTTCAGGCCTTTTTATGGCCACTCCTGGACCCCTAATTATCGGATTAAGGAGATTTAATCAATAACTAAGTATAAGAGTCTTTTGCGGAATTATTTAATGCGATATCTTTCTTTCACTTGTAGGTAAATAGTTATATCCCCTAAATAACAATAAATAAATAATTTTCTAAAATCCAAACAAAAATGTAGGTGGGCAAATAATTATGGCGGTAGTGTATGTTACAATTTCAGCAGTTATTTTTTTGCGAAGTATGTATTTCAACGATATTGTCATATATTTACTAATTTTTAATTCAGTACACTTTGATATCAGCTTAATATTTCATCGGGCATAAGGAGCATGAGTAAATTTGATTGTTTGTTTCATAATTCTGAAAAAATTCATCAAATGTTTGTTGGTTCGTTGGCTAGCAGTCATGCGACCCATTTTCATGCATACTAATCAAATCAGTACTTTGTAGTCAACTGAACGGAGAAAATTGTGCTTCCGTTCTAAATGTCAATTTAAATAAGTCTGGCGGGTTTATACAGGCGTCGCATTTCAATCTTAACAGAAGAATATCTCGAGAAATATGATTCCTACGAAAAAGTTATATCATTATTTGTTCATTTCATCGGGGCCCACAAAATTACAATTTTAGTTTTAATGTAGGTGGCGATGTAATCGGTGAAAGTGGGTAGTTTTATTTTTTTTAATAGAAACCCTTATTTTTTAATACATATTGCAATTCATTTCTTGCATTCTTTTGCTAATTTCATAGAAGGCGCTGTAATTGGTAAAAAAATGACCTTTTTTTTTAATGGAAACCCCCATTTTGCATTTATCAAGTTTCCGATATATTGTTGTTCTTCGATTAGCCAGTAAAGACAACAACACAGTTACTGAAACAGTTCACTAAAACCCTTACCACAATACTTAACTCGTACTGGACGCACGTTTCGATAGCCAAGCTATCATCATCAGCGGTAAAACTGAATTCTATTTTACTGGTGATGATGATAGCTTGGCTATCGAAACGTGCATCCAGTACGAGTTAAGTATTGTGGTAAGGATTTTAGTGAACTGTTTCAGTGTTCCAATGCCACAGATTTAGAGTACCCGATTAACAACATAGTTACGTAAAATAAAATACACGTTCCTTTTCTAACATCTAATCACCTCAATTTCAGTTGAACTGGTTCACTTTCTATCCTTTTGCAAATGAGTTCAGTTTATAATCACTTAGTTATTTTGCAAAATGAGAATGCCTCAGGATTCCTTACGTCTATCAGAGAAATATTATGTTACTGCCAAGATCGAACAAACCAAATATAGATATTTGCAGCGAAATGGTTAATAATTGATTAAGTGTGCTGTGATATTATATGACATATACATATATAGCAATTCCTAAGATATTTGATAGGTAAACAGAATCAAATTACTGTTTCGTAATGAACATTTCAATAATCAGTAATTATCGTTTTGTCAATGGTGGTTTATTGCGTTGAGTCGAGAAGGCGGGTTTTCAGGTGTCTAATTAACTAAATATACAAATATGGGCCATAATTAATTCATAAAACTTGAAAATTTGAAATAACTCCTACCTAAGAACTTTTATATATTACAGTATTATCATTTTGGTTATTATGTTTTAGGTTTGTAAAAGTGAAATATGTAAATAGAATTACGCATATATGTTTGGCCTCTATAGAATTTCTTCCTGAACAAGGTATTAGGATCAATTCTGCTGGATAATAACTTGATTAAATATTTCCTTGTGCGTATTATTCCTCCTGGTGAAACATTAATTTCGCTTTCGTAATAAAGCAAATTATATTCAATTCTGACATATGTATGTCATGTATAAGAATATCATTAACCTACTCCAAGTATGTCTACGAATGTAGGATTTTACATTTGTATTGCGAAAACGTTAAGAATGTCGTTCAGTTGAATGTATATCATTTTTATCTATTGCTTTTGAGGTACGAGGGTCACGCTATATATTTTGAGATACAAGAAAACTACAAGTCTTTTTACGAAAATGATTTTATTTATGTTCAAAATAATCTCCTCCTGCATCAATGCACTTTTGTAACCGAAGTTTTCACAACGTAAAAGCGTGAAGCCAGTCATCTCTTGGAATGCTCTCAAAAAATAGATGAATTGCTTCATCTATCTTATCCTACGTCCTGAAACGTCGACCACGTAAATGTTTCTTTAGGTTGAAGAACAACCAGAAATCACACATGGCCAAATCAGGCGAATAGGGCGGATGTTCAATGACTTTTACCTTATTTTCACGTAAAAATTCAACTGTCTGCTGTGCACTGTGTGACGATGCATTGTCGTGATGCAACATTAACCCGCGAATGTTGGCTGACTCAAGAACTGCAGGTAAACATTTTGTGGTGTACCAGTTTGCTGTGACTGTACGTTGATTTTCCAGCTTCATTGCTTTTACTAATCCGGTACTACGGAAGAAAACTGCGTACATAACTTTCTTGACATCCCTTTGCCTTTTGGCCATTGTTGGTGTTGGTGCATCTTCGTGGATCCACATGCGGCTTTCCTGCCGGGTAGGAATATCGTAAAATAGGATGTAAGTTTCATCACCTATTACTATTTTTGATAGAATGCGATGTCCACCATTATTTAACATTTCTAATGTTTCCCGAGCGATTCTTACTCGCTCTGCTTTTTGGAAATCGGTAAGCGTGTGTGGCACCCAACGAGTAACAATTTTTTTTCATCCGAAGATGATCATATAAAATTGAATCTACTGTTGCGGATCCAACACCAAGAGTTGCCTCAATCACTTGGTAGGTGCATCTTGGATCTTCGTCGATCATACATCTCACACTCTCAATGTTTCCAGCGGTAACTGAAGAACAGGACCCACCGGTACGTTCCTCATCACCAAGCGATATCCGTCCTCTTTTAAATTCGCTATACCAGCGAAACACAGTTGCACGTGAAGGACTTACATCACCAAATGCGAGTTGCAATCGTTCAAGACTTTGTTGTTCACTTAAACCGACCTTAAAATCGAAGTAAATCATTGCGCGTACATGTTGTCTTGACAAGTCCATGTTTCGATGACAAATCGTACCTACCACGTTTACTCTATGACAGGAGCGACTCAACTGACATTTAGAGTTTGCTACTTGAGGATGGTGGTATTTAGAAACGCAGTGTTGCCAGCTCTAACTTCTCTACTTCTGTGGCATCTCAAAATATATAGGGTGTCCCTCGTATAAGCACTAATTCAATTAAGAAATTTTTATCTGCGATTGTTGGGAGAAACTTTGAAATTCAATTTGCAGTTTTAAATTCTCCTACAGAAAATTTCTGCTCTTCAAAAATTACATTAATGCGACTTTTAAAATTTAGTTATTATGTGAAAAATATTAAAATTAAATTTGTGGTGAAACGACATAAGGATTTATACTCTACCCAAATGGCAACGTTGTAAGGTAATTTATGATTAGTTGATTACACAGGTTTATAGTGACTTTGCTGTTTTGAGTTTTTGAGTAATTTTTAAGTTATTTGCATGTCCTGATTCCAAATCTGATGCCCATCTACTCGTATCACACACAATTTTCTTTTTAACCGCAATTTATTTTTTTTCTTACTATAATTTCTTTGAATTTTAGAAGAACCCATTTTTGTTATAGGGATGCCATCTGTTGGACTTAACTGGATTAAATTGAGGTGTTGAAACATTTTGCCTAGATGGCAGCACTTCCGATACACCGTTTTAGCTAGATGCACAGCACTTCATGTGGTCATTGACTTGCTTTAAATGCCCTTGTAATGTGAATTAAGTGACCAGTTAGATTTCCAAACAAAGAAGTACACTTTCAATATTCTATATTTGCATTTTATAAGTATGGAAAGGCGCCAGTGTTTGAGCAATCCAAACATATTTTGTTATATTTGTGGTAGTTTTGTGGCGAAAAAGCCGAGAAAAAACATAACCTCATTTGTTGCTAAGGCTTATTATTATATGGACTAAAATTAGCAGATCAAGACAAGCCATGAGCGCCTCATTCAGTGTGCAGTATTTGTGTTGAAGATTTGAGAAATTGGACAAAAGGGAAGAAACACACACTTCGTTTTGGTATACCCATGGTTTGGCGTGAGTCTACAGACCACAGTAGTGACTGCTACTTTTGTAACTGTAAGCTCAAGGGTTTTAATGCTAAGAACAAAGGCATCACATATCCCAACATTCCATCTGCTATCAGGCCAGTGCCTCATGGCCCTAATATTACAGCGCCCACGCCTCCTACAGACATCAATATGGATGAAGACTCTGGTTCAAACAGCACTGAAACATCGAATAGATGCGAGAGTGACTTTACTCCTGAGACATCTAATGCACCAGAACTGTTCACACAATGCCAGCTGAGTGACTTAATAGGAGATTTGCATCTCCTCAAAGATGCAGCTGAAGTTCTAAGTTCCAGGTTAAAAGAAAAAAATCTACTTGCTCGAGGTACTTCAGTTACCTTCTACCGAAACAGAGAAAAAGATCTTGCGCAGTATTTTAGTCATGAAGAGACACTGGTTTATTGCAACAATATTCCAGACCTAATAAACAAATTAGGTGTTGCCACATATGACCCAAACGATTGGAGGTTATTTATAGATTCCAGTAAGAGAAGCCTGAAAGCTGTATTACTCAACAATGCAAATAAGTTGGCTTCAATCCCAGTAGGTCACTCAGTCCACTTAAAAGAGAGTTATAACATGAAGTTCCTTTTGGATAAAATAAAATATAACAGACACCAGTGGATGGTCTGTGGAGATCTGAAAGTTATCGGTATTTTATTAGGTCAGCAACAGGGATATACTAAATTTCCATGTCATTTATGTGAATGGGATAGCCGGGCAAGGGAGAAGCATTGGACGCAACAAAATTGGCCTAATTGAACCACTTCAACTCCAGGATGAAAGAATGTAATTAACAATAGCCTAGTGGATCGTAACAAAATACTATTACCACCTATTCACATCAACCTGGGGGTGATGAAGCAGTATGTCAAAGCTCTTGATAAAGAGAGGGATTGTTTTAAAAATCTCTGCAACAAGTTCCCTTCTCTCTCAGAAACAAAAATAAAAGAATGAATATTTGTGGGACCACAAATCAGAAGTATTTTCAAAGATACGCAGTTTGAAGCTACAAGGACTCCAGAAGAAACAGGAGCATGAAATGCCACCAGAGATGTAACTGAGAAGTTTTTAGGAAACATCAAAGATCCAAACTATGCAGAAATAGTAGCCAATATGCTCGAGAAATTAAGAATTCTTCTTTCTTCACATTTGGATGAATTTCCTGAAAATTTGGGGACGGTCAGCGAGAAACAAGGGGAACGCTTCCATCAGGATATTCGAGAGATGGGACGACGGTACCAGGGTCGATGGAGAACATCGATGATAGCGGATTACTGCTGGCTGCTCCAAAGAGAGGATTCTGCTGGAACTCACAACAGAAAATCTAAGAGAAGATCACTGAAAGTCAAACGAAAACGTTATTATTGATCCAATGACATTAGAGTGAACTAACATTGTGCATTTCTAAATAAAACAACCAGTATTTTCGTCGCAGTTCTAATAATATTCGTAATATGTGTATCTTTCTTAAAATAAACATTGTATTCTTCATTTTAGATTTGTGAAAAAAACGTGACGTGATAGGAAAAAATTGATGACATTTTTGAAAATGCAGGTACTCAATTGTATATAATCACTTGTCAGAAGTGAAATAGCTCTCACAAGGTTTCATTTTGTAGACCTGTGTTATTTTATGACAGAAAACTAGTGTTTAAAGTTAGAATTAATAGAACTCTTCACCGAGCTGAGGGAGAATATTACGAAACGAATATTAACATCGACCGCCGATCGAAGATGATTATATACCACGTACATATATTTACACACCACAGCGAAATCGATCCTGACGCGTCGCCCAGAGTGCCAGCTCTATATACTATTGAATAGAAGTTATAAAAAATTTTCACAGACAGCAAAATAGACGAGCCTTGATGTATTGTTTATATTATTCCCACACCCAAAGAAAAGGATATTACATTTTCTTGAATGTTGTAATAAATGTTAATATTAATTAGTAAAGTGAGGTAATGTCCCGGCGCGACATAGGAGTGCGCTTCCTTTGGTAAATATAATGCCCAAAAAATAAATAATAAATCGAATAACTGGATAAGAGTCGTAAAAAGTTGACAGCATTAGATATGTTTCCACAGTCGTCTCGTTGAACGATGTTTATCGTGGTGAAAAAATGTGTTTATATTTTGAAAAAGAACGTTGGACATCCTCGTTCGATGGGTGTAATACATGTATAATTAAAACACTCTTTGAATTCAGTTAATGGATTAATCGATGCTCCATCACAAATTTGTTTTAATGTGATAAAATCGGAATTTTTCTTTAACACACTCTCGAACTTTTCTAAAATGCGATTATATTTTGCGTCATATACAGGTAGTGCGTAACAGTGTATGTACTTCATCCGCTATTTGCAGTGACTCCACTAACGCACAACGCTATATTTTGTAATTGTTCTATTGCGTCATGTAATCCTTTATAGTTGTTACGAATAGTTTGTAACTCTGTTTCAACGGAAATATCTTGAATTTAGTCTGGCTCTCCTTAATAGCTGCAGCTTCGGTAGGATTGAATTGTAGAATAACAGCTTTTACCTGTTTGAAATATTAAGCATAATAAAGAGCTGCCTGCAACCATGTTCCTCGACGTGTAAGAATCGGCTGTGGTGGTTCACGAATACCAGGACACTGTGCGTGAATTGATCGAAGGCGTTTTGGAGATTTGAGAAACACTTTTTTGTGTTTACTATTAATGCATCTACCTCGGATGAACATTTCGAATAGTTTCTGCCATAAGATGTAAAGCATGCACTTTACACGTAACATGTAAACACTTGCAACCGTATTCAAGAAGAGAACGGCCTACCGAACGCATTGTCGCGGCACCATCGCTCATAAACATCAAAACTTGACGTGGTGAGACTTGAAAGTTTTCTAACGTACTAAGTACCACCCCCACAACTGCCCCACCAGTACACTTTTCCAGTCTTTTGCTAGCTGGTAACAGTGGAAATGTCGGTTTGTGAGGGTCCAGTACACGTACTATAACAATTAGAATAGAATTTCTTTCACAATCTGTTATCTCGTCAACACATAACTAAAGCAACTGATTTTTTAAAGTAGATTTGATTTCCATTTGCACGTCTTCACGTACAAATAAAACATGCTTACGTGCAGTTTCGTCGTTGGCAACTTCAACGCGAGGTTGCACTTATACCAAAGGTTCTGCAACGGTTCTTTTTCGAGTAAGCAAAGTGACAAATTATGTTTATTATTTATATGTTTGTTATAGTGCGCCTTATTCCAGCACAAACTATTTTAGCACCGTCGTAGAACGAATCCGGAAAATCACAGATAAACTTATTTACTCTACCAGCAAAGGACCGTTTTTTAGCCTTGTTCACATTACACATTTTAAATTAATAATTATATATTTATAGCGAATAACACGTAACACAAAATACAACGCACGCTCTCGTTTCCTAAATGGAACGAAAAATAAACAAGCGGATGCTGACAAAGCGAGAATAGATTTTTGCATACAGCACTCAGGTGAAACGCCTATATATCGCAGAGACGATTACCTGGTAAAAATCATTCGTGATTATGAATTGATATTTCCATTATTAGGGTAAAACTATAATAAATAGATCGTATTTCACTTCCAGCCTTCATAGATTTTTGAAATGATAGAATTTGTAACTGAAAGTGCATTAAAACCGCCATAAACTTTATTATGTGCATAGGTTTTGGAAATCTAATAACTTTAGAGTTTTTTCAAACTGAAAATAATAATGGAATAAAAACATTTTAGATTTCCATTGTTCTTTTATATGGGTTATTTTACTCAAATGAAGGAAACAGAAAACCAATGGAGATACATAGCTTCAACTGATAGTATTTTCATTAATACATGATTCGGTGGATTCACTTGTTGTTTTTGTATTTTTATAAAGCATGTTTTATCAAAAACAGAAAACCAAAATTTCATTATCTTTTTTTTTCCTGTGTAAATGGTAAAGAAACAATTTTCTCTTTCAGAAACTCTATTTCGAGATTGTGACGATTAAAAGACCACCATTTTTATTTTTCTTCTAATTCTTTCTTTGAGCAATTTAAAGCAGAAGTTTTCAAATATAAATTGTTCGGAGACAAATGCTGTACAACATATAATTATATTCAAGTATACAGGGTGCTCGGTCTCCGCTGTGTAAGTTTGATTTTTTAAACGGGCCACTCTAAATATAATTAGGTTTTTTGATTGCCAATTTGTGTTAATATTCTTCAACATTCCGCATACTTATTTGGTTTAGTTTTTGATACAATTTGAAATTTTTTGCAAAATGTCTGTTGTTTCGTTAACTATGTAGATGAAGTTTTTGCTAAAATGCATAGAATGCTGCGACGAAATACTACATTTTATGCGTATAATTTCAACATCTACTCGAAGCGATGTCAATTTTTCTGCATATAAACTGCAATGCAATCCTTTGTATTTTGTTGAACATTTACCAACATTATTTTAAGCATAGCACTTGAATCTTTTTAAATACATTAACATTCTATAAAAAAATGTTTCCCAGTTGGATTTATAACGCCATCTGCACATTTCCATACCGAAATGATTTCATACAAATGTAAAGTAACACATAAAATGTACTCTGGATCACGATAAGAAATTGAAAAGTCTAGGCGTCTCTGAAATAAACTTTTAATTCTTTATGGCTTTAACGTGTCTTGTCGAATCTTTCCGACTTGACGGTGTGATAAAAACGAATTAAATTACATTGCTTTGACTGTAAATTGCAAACCTCTTTCTTGCGCGAAATCAGAATCGTTTCTCTGCATGTCAACGTAATTTTAAGATAAGAATAAGAAAGAAAATACAGTAAAAAGTTTACTCCTTTTGGGATATATCAATTGCGTAAAGTACGATGGTATATTTAATGGAAGCAATATCATTTCGCCATTCACATTGAATTTTATGTTTATGTGCAACGTATGTATGGGTTTTTATACAAAACGGAAATGTTCGATGGGTTTTATTTATAAGTCGCATAAATATACAAAGACGTAGGAATATAACATGCACATCGCAATTCCTTCTTTATCCAAGATCAAAGGTAGCCTTTTCAAATAGAACTTCGTTGCTGGTACATCTCTTGCATCATATTGTAATAAATTGCCCATTCATATTACCTTATGACACGTATATTGTCGACAAAATTGCATCTATGCATATCGAGAAATGTTACCAAGAAGGTTAAAATTTAGGATCGAATGCTATAAAGTAAAATGAGGGATTGAAATCAACTTGAAGTTTAAATAACGCCTTAACAATTAGAGGATGTGCGCCTTTAGGAAGTTTCCACCATGCATTGGCGCGTCGATCGTAGAGAGACATCAAAGTAGACTTTTAAAATAGAACGGAAACGGGTAATTCACCTGACTGCATTTATCTCGGAAAGGAGTCTGAAGAGATAAATAAAATTAGAGGATTTTACAGGATGTTTAGCGTTTACAACCGATTGAACATTATTGGAATGTCTTTTGCCTGTTTTAAAATATTCATTTGGATTCATAACGAGAATTGTAACAAATAATTTTGATACTATTTGTAGTTTCACACAGCGTTATTGTGAGATTAAAAGAATCATAATCGCCGTTTTAGCTTCTATTGGGAGATATTAGGTTTGTTCGTTTGTCTTGCTCGCGTTAGTTCTAGAGTGTGATAGGATTATGATCACGTGACCGTTTTGATTGCTTAGAACTACTCTAAATGGGTGTAAACGAACAGTACAAATTGGTATTTGTATAGTATACATAACCTAAAAGATCGAGTATGGTGGCAATTGGCAATGAAGATGACATTAAAAAATCCTTATTATTTATTAAAGAGGCTGATACCCTGTTCATATCAAGCTCATCATCTAGCAGTGAAGATAGAGAACTAGCATTGAAAGTTGTAAAAAAAAGCAAATTGATTGTTGAACTTGAGTAGCGGTACATATTGTTATGTTATGTTCAACGTTGTATCTACGACAACAACAACTTCTCTCGGTTGTCACTTCGGTACTGACCAAATGTCAGGCTGACCACTCGTTGGCAACCAAATATCCCTCTTGCGGGGATAATTGGAAATTTCTTCGTTACCATCCCCCCTTAGCCAACCGTCCTTGGGGCGAAGATGGTAGAATTTAATTATAAGTCCAGATAATGACGAGTATGGGGTATCATGGACAAATCTACTCGTTTATTAAGTTTTGTATTCAATTATTTCTTCCAAATTAATGTAAAAATTGTCTGGAATAAGCAACAGCGTAAATGGTAAAGCACAACAGATAATATTTCATCAATTAAATCTTTATCTGAAAGGTTTCTATAAATTAGCAGTGGATTTTCTCTTTTAAAGCTTGTTGGTGACAGTTCGTACCACAGAATCATCAACAAACAACCTCCTGGATAAGTCACTGCATTCGTTCTCGTATGCTAATATCATTTGATAGAAAGTCATCGAAAAGTTAGTTTCTATTTGGGTAAATTATCAAAATTGGCTGTGAAAGAAAACAATCGCCGGCTTTCGCGATTTAAAATAAAAGAAAGAGGAACGACGCCCGAAATTTTCATCAATCTTTATTCGGCCTTGGTTGAATCAAAGCTTGTCTTGAATCCAATCCAAAGATAAGTGTTCGTTGTGTATTCAAAGTCATTATTAGAGAAGTAAATAGGGTTGAAGATCCAGAGCAGGCAGTTCCTGTGGTGGGCATATAAACAGAGGGTTTATATACATTGGCGTCGTTCGAAAGTTTAAAGGTTAGTTAATTTTAAAAATCTTAAAATTCGTTAATTTGATTTTACTAAGTTGGAAATTCATTCAAAATTGCCGCAAGGGTATCTAGGGATACCCCCGAACTTACAAAAATCATTTATTAGAGTTAAATTAGAAAATTTAACAAAATTTGAGTAAAACCCCGAGAAAGATATATCAATATATAAGAAAATAACAACAATTCTCTTTATAAATTTGCATAGACAACCTAAGTATAACAAATAAATAAAGTATTCTTATTTCTATATTTGTACCAAAACGTAAATCTAAATGAAACAGCGGTCTAGTTTATATAACAATAATATTGCACTTCTTTTACGTAAATGATTCCAGTAAATTTTGAAGAAATTGGTTCCTTTTTCACATTTCATAGACATATCTTCCTTTGGTTTTAACTTCCTTTCTTTATTTCTCTCTTTTAGCTTTGTATGCTTTTTTATTGCTTCTGTTAATTATTGTATTTCACTTTCAATGATTATTGATTACAAGGGATATAGACATCATCTTGTATGAATACGAAGTAAAGTTGGGTTAGGTAAATAATATAATGACAGCTACACTGAACTGCACAAACTTATTCCACTTCCTGAGAAGGTGTGCAGTTCCAAACTGTTGCTGTTTGTGCAGCTGCGAACGTGCAATTTAATTACACTAATTGACAAACGAACAAAACTTTTAAGTATTGCGTTCAGCATGCAATTTCGAAAAGTATTTTTATAAAAAAAGTACGTGTCAAAATTATTTTTTTTCACGCCGCACTCACTTTGCCGAAACAACTTTGGAAACATATCTAATGTTACAAATATTAAATAGACATTATCCACTTTGTGATTTCATGGAGGATTCTTAAAACGGTAAGTGTTTGAGCACGTATCACATTTAATTTATTTTATGTAAACTTTTATGGGTCCGCCACTGGCTTTCAGCGCAGTTGCGTTGCTCTAGTTATGACCAATTTTTAGCGGTATGTTAATTTTGGCGGATAGTGTATTTCTAAAAGAAAAGATTTGTTTTTCTATTTTTGCACAGAATTAATTATGATGAACAGCTAATTTTAAACGCGTATCAAGCATAAAATCTTATTTAATATAAACCAAACCATCTGCAATTTTCCCATTCAAATATTCGGTAATATTTTTTATTTAATTATATCTACTTTCATAAAATTCGGCACGTTAAATTATATTCATCGAAAACCAAGTTAAAACTGCGCACTATACTTGAAAAAATAAATAAATAAAATTAAAAACGGTCTATTGTTATCAAATATAACTCAGGATAAAGTATTTTTAGGGAAACTTCCAACAGTAGGGAATTCGGTATTCTCTATTTGTTTAGGACATTCTATCTTTGCTGTCTATATTTACTGAAGAAGTCGAAATGTGTATACATAAAGGGGTTACCTTTACTGCAAGACAATTTTGTTTGCAGAGAGGAATATGCTAATCTTCCAACACGAAGAGGAAAGAAAAGAAAAAGGGAAAAATCATATTTTATTATAAGATCCAATGTATACAATATAATATATTGTAGTGGGACATCCCACCCGAAGTGCGTGCGTTCACACTACAATATATTAATTTCATATCGTTTGTAAAATATTAGAATTTAAGATAGCATTTGCAGAATTCGGATTATTTTGGGTTATTATGTGAATTCTGGCATTTTGACGATTTATACAATAGTAAGAACTAAATTTGCTGCAAATTGAGATAAAAATGGCCTCTGTAAGCCCAGTAGTTTCCAAGGTACAGCTTTCTAAAGTTTCCATATTCTCTAGGCAGAGAAATGAGATCGATATTTTGGACAAACAGTATAAAACAATTTATTTAAAAATTTGGAATTCAAGATAAATGCAAGCAACCGTTAAGGAAATGTCAAGTGAATAGAACCATAGACATAAGACAAGACAATAGTAATATTGTAAGCAAGTGAAGGGATTGAGCATGCGCAGTTGGCAACCAATCAGAAGCGGTTATTTATCACTTTTTTTGTACAGTACCTATTCTTAAAAATATCAACTTACCAAAATTCAAATAAAAATGATTTGTTCATACTTCGGATTTTGTTTTATAAGATCCCCAGATTTATGAAAGGTGCATCAATACTCGATAAATCTCCCAACTTACGGAATTTTCAAATTGGATGAGGGGTCCTCTCAGATCTATGTTGAGTTCATTTAAAAAGTGGGGGGTAATTCCCGAAGAAAGTAGACCTGCAGGGTCAAAATTCGTTTAAAACAATATTGCTAAAAAATACAGAATTTGAAAAAATTTAGAAACTCTGAAAGGCTGTATTTTGGAAACTATTGGGCTTACAGAGGCCATTCAAATTGTGGCAAATGTAGTCTACTTTAAAAAAATACTGAAAGGTTATCATCGAAAAAGTAGTCCTTCAAGATCAAAATTGACGAAAACTGAAAGAAGGTCGAAAATGTCGCGGTTTTCTGGATTTTTGACAGTTACGCTCGGCCTCCGAGATCGAAGATTTGAATTATTCATTGGGTCAAGGTTATTGGATTATTAGAAAGTATTAGGAATTAGACTGCTTTTTCTAAATTTTCGCTAGTTTTAAAGCATATTTTACTGCAATAAAGTTACTCCAATATTTTAATGAAAATTACACTTTAACGATAGCGCAGCTTTTTGAAACTCTTTGAAACAATGGGATAGTAGGTATTACCAAACACTCGGCACAACTTTTTCCCAGCTACAATTATTTTGCGGACACAACCCTCCATCTTCCTTATTTTTTATTATTTGCTAAATAATATAAAAACTGCGTTGAATTTATACTTTTATAGTAAGTTTGTCGCGAACTAAGGGATTACTTTATTATTGATACTGGAATATCATCAATTACCGGTACTTCCTTGTAATAGGAAATAAAATGCAAAACAATTTTTGTTCGGAAGATTTCTTTTTCATGCCAGGGAGATATTTAACAAGTTATAAACAATTCGCGTAGCAACTAAAAGCAAAAGAAACTTTGAGGTACAATTTAGCGTTACAACTTTTATAATGCTTTTCGAACTTACGTCTTCTATCTTACTATGCTACTTCTATTCTAGCTGACTACAAAACATTCTCTCGTCTACCGCACAAACTCGAACAGATTAAGTGGTGCTCGACGAGGCCGTAGACAAACACGGAACATCAAACTGATACCTTAAAGTTTCGCGTTGTACACCAGCCGCAGGAGGCGAAGCAACAACTCCCGAAGAGAGATTTTCAACTCCGGCCAACTGTTGCTGCCGTCGAGATTAAGGGCGCTCCGTGACAAACCTGCGCTTTGGTGGCGCGGTACTTGGAAGGTCAATTCTTGACTCGTCGACTCCTACAGGGTAACACAGCACGCAACGGGCATATACAATTAGACGCTGAACTAATTGTAGTGCCCGCTCGTTATGCGTTTGAAATCGAATTATGTTCCCTGTAACGTTTCTTGTAATTACGATAGCCGGAGGTGGTTTTATACAAGCGGTAGTAACAACAAAACGTGCTGGTTTAGTAGTAAGTGATTACTCGTTATTTACGGTTGTATAACCTACAGATAGCTAGAGTAATAAAACCCATACTGCTGATTATGTACTGCACTGAAAGTTAACTAAATTTATTTCCAAAATCTTGATTAATATGTATTTCTTAATTATTTCAATTATATACTAAATTTTTTCAATGCGATCGGTTTCGAGTAGAAGCCTTCTTTAGGCATTAAAAAGAATTTAATAGTCTGATATATTAAAATTTTGATACATTTACTATTGTGAAGAAAAATTTTTTTTTTGAAATTTCGTAAAAACTTTATAAAGCTTTCAAAAAATTTTTAATTGATGTGGACATTTCTACGTGGAACTAATGACCTTGTTTTGAAAACCTTACAATTTAAACATAAAATTTTTACAAAATTTCATAGAAAAAATGTTTACAGTAGTAAATGTATCAAAATTTTAATGTATCAGACTATTAAATTATGAAGTACGAGATACATACCATAAATTCTCGGCCTGATATAGAAAAAATAAACTTGGTACAATGTAACAATTTTTATTTTTCAATATAATCTCCTCTAACTTTAGTACATTTATTACAACGATCAACTAACAGTTCTATATCCTTGTAAAAATAATCTAAAAATTTTCTCTTAAAATGTATTATTACAGCTGCTTGCAACTCATTATTAGAGTAACCAAAACTTGCGGACTCGCATAGGCGTCGGTATTACGGGTTAATATAAGAATACGAAAAATTCATAAATAAACTTACTTGCTAATTATTCAACAAATTAGAGGCATACATATTCAAAGTGGAATACTCTTTTTTCTTTCGTAATAAAAAAAAATCAGACGTTAGATCGATTTTTGAAATTCTCGAGAAACCGTAGAGCACTTTAGAAGCAACTGGTTAAACTTTCTTACCAAACTTTTAAATAATATATACGCGAATGATTTTGTCCTATCTTGTTTTTATTCCTTTTTATTACCTTGTTTTAGCTTGTTACTTTTGCAATGTCGTCATCGCCTAATTGCAAATATTTGATAAACCACTTAGGTTCGTATTTCATGATAAACGTCATGGCAAAGATATTAATTTTCTATAGGCAACAAATTAGAAACCGTTTTAAAATAGAGGCTCTCGATGAAAGATTGCCTACAAAAGCTTCTTATTCACTCCTTAAATAATTAATAATATAACAGTGAAATAATTAATTTAGTAAAAGCAACGTGAGTCAATTAATTGGGTCCGAAACGCAAGATACATAATGGTTTCTGTAGCTCTCTAGGTTTGTGGAAGACAACGTAACAAAGCAGGATAAAGCGGATAGCTTATAAAAAAGATAAAAAGTCCCATTTTCTTTTTACCTTCTGCAAATACTACGAACAGAAACACGGCTAAACAAAGTGTTAGTTAGACTTAATTATCTGGGGTATATATAAAAAAAGAAATCCCTAAACACACTCTACGTAATTGGAATGTTTTGCAGGTAGAGAAAATTGTTTAAATCTAAATTTGTATAATAGAAACATTTTCTTAGCGTTTTTTTCTCCGTTTCAGAGAAGTATATATTTGTAATGAAATAATTCTATTTTATACGACGTATCCGTGCATAATGCAGTAAATATGCTCATTGCTTGTGATTTTAAAAAGGCTAAGGTGGGTTTTCTTCAGAATAATGTTCACACAAACGTGAACTTTAATGTGGAAGTCCACATGATAAAAGTGCCAAGAAACAATAACCAAGATAATGCTGATATATAGCTCATGGTATTGATGGAATCAGTACCGGTAGAAACATTGTGAGAAGAGAAAAGCACTAGCGCTTTTTGCTCCTGCCACTAATCTTCAAACACAGCACTGGAATATTCCCTGGCGCCATCTAGTGCCAAGAGATATAGTCATGTCGTCCTAGAAAGTAGCGACAGAAACCGGAATACAGATGCCATACTTACCTATACAGTGGTATTGCCTTTAACGTACAGTGTTTCATAAACATTTTCAAAAGATACCGGTTAATTTAATATGAATATTTTCTTAATTTAAAACTAAATGATTTACTTGGAAAAAACATTTTTCTGTCTTGGATTTTTTTTGATTTTCTAGTCCCAAGAAAATATTTAATTAATACAAATAAAATTTCAAGAAAAACATTTTTATAGTCTTGAAATAAAAATATTTTCTTGAATAGAGACTGATTTTTGTAAGTAAATCTAATTTCTTGATGCAAGAAACCATTTCTCTGTGCGTAACACTTTTTACAAAAAATTTCAATTCGTTAAAATCAATTGAGAATAATTTAATTGCATATATTTTTATGACCCTTAATTGGAAATGAACACTTTATTAAAATGATAAAGCCAGTGACTTATAATTGATGTTTTTTTTTTTTCAGTAATGTGATAATTTTGTGACGAGTTGCACTTGAAATCAAAAGAATAAGTGAATGGAAAGATAACATCTATTATTATTATAGTTCCAGTTGATATGATAATAATTGATTAATTTACAAAACAAAGCGTGCGAAATAAAAAAAGTCGGTTGTAACACCATATCTTCCATTGATTATTTATAATTCTTAAAACTTTACCAGATTTCGCAATGTATAACATGATGGCTGGCATATGTGCATACGTGTTTAGGACACAAATTCTATTGCCTTTATGTTGACACTCATTCCAATCGCCAGATCCTTTCAATTCGTGTTTTTGTAAGACTGCACCAAAGACTGTGTTACACCGGTTCATTTCGGAAACAGTCCCATGATTCCGGAAGACCAGGGTCGGTGTTCACCTCTGAGGTAGAAGAGGCAATTTTAGCACGGGTAGAGCGGAATCCGGAGGCGAGTTTATGGAGAATATCAGCCGAGGTAGGAATTGGTGCTGTTTGGAGACTCCTCCACGAGCAGCAGCTTTACCCCTACCACGTACAACGCGTGCAGGCTCTCAATCTACCTGTTTTTACGAAATGATGGTGAGGACCCCCGATATTCTTTTTACTGGCGCGGCCGTGTTTATATGAAATGGGGTTTTCAATTTCCACTCTCATGGAATCCAGACATTAGGCGCGTTTTTCACTGAATATTTGGATGGGTATTTTGGGTGACAGGTTACTAGGTCTGGTTGTTACTAAACCGTTTAACAGGCGCTGCTTACCTAATTTGCTGCCAAACACAGTGGGTGATCTTTAATACGACTTTCCTTTAACCCAAACGCAATAAATGTGGTTCCTGCACGATGGTGCTTCGGTGCATTTCTCGATTGCCGTTAGAGAGCTTTTACAAGGAACTTTCGGACAAAGATGGGTAGGAAAGGGCGCACCTGCATCATGATCTGCAAGTACGTCTGATTTAAACTCCCTTGATTTTTTTCTTTGGGAATATTTGAATATTTGTACTGTATGCCTGCGAATAACCTTGAGTGGCTGCAACAACGAATAGATCGAGAATGTTACCAAATTCAACCCTACGCAGGGATTTTTAAAAGAGTTAGAAGGTCCTTACGGCGATATGGTGGCTGCTGCGAAATGGAGGGGGGAGGGGACACTTTGAACATTTCACTTGCGTTTTTTGTTTGTTCATAATGTACATTGTTTGTTTGAATAATAAAAGGTTGTGTAGACGCAAAGTGTTTTGTATCTCCGAAACATTTGCGGATCCATGTTCATTAAGACTTTTGTGCACATTTTGGGGCCATACAATCCTCATTTTAGGTTTTTGACACTTTTTTAAACACTCTGTATAATTTGGTATATAAGGGATTAATATATATTTTATTTCATTTGGTGTGCGATTCAACACGTGCAATATTTGTTTCACAATATTTATTACTTTATTTTAAATTATTTCATTTCATTAATTTTATGAAAATTCCTAATATTTAACACTTCAGTCAAATATGTGCAAGTTTCTTCAGTGTAAATGTATGAATTTCTAATAGTTAACAGCTCTTTACTTCTGAACGATAACATTTTTGAGAAAAAGGTTATGAAGAAAAGCCTTTTTCTTTATCATTCTTTATTGAATTATTACATGGACCCTGTATATCTCAAATTTAGTCAATCAATTTATCTCAATTTATCTTTTGTTGTGTAATCCGTTCTTTTCAACAAAGCCATGAAGTCTTCGTTTCTCTACGATATTTTTACTTTTTATCCTGTATTACAGCTAGTGGTAGTGGTACCTGCTTTTCAAGAACCGAATAAGGGAATTAAACTGTCGAGATTCGCATCACACGTCAACGGTCATACATAGAGTTTGAGGAATTTCATTAAAGCGTTTATCGGCTATAGAGGTAAACCAATCCTGGTCGAACCGATGTGAAGTTTCGTAGATTTGCAGGTGCGAGTGCTTTGCAAAGTACCGGTTAGTTCATTTTGGGAAAGGAATTATACACGAAGATTTGAAGATCAATTCGCAGCCGACTAATTTTACATACCCGTGCTTGAAATCTATATGTAACGATATCCTCCTGATAGTAAATTTTAGATATTGCAATACGAAATATGCTGTTATTATTGTAATTCTGGTAAAGTAGTTCTTTTTTTAATTTCACAATTAAAATTAGAAAAAAAAACAATGGAAAGTTTAAGTAACTACAACTATGGCCGTATGTATTAGGCACCCCCTGTCTTATTAGTATATGTGTACATAAAACTGCTTGCACATAGGTATTCTAAATAACAATTTTTTATATTTTAATATTTTCTGGCATAACCATGTGCTAACAGCTAACAGCTTTAATGCGATTGGACATTGTGAAAACAAGTTTTTGGCAGGTATCAGCAGCTACGTTTTCCAATTCTTCCACAATTTTCTTTTTTAATACCCCTAATGACACGTGTTTGGCGATGTTGCCCTTTAACCCATTTGATCCCAAGAATTTTTTTTTTTTTAAAGAAGTGTTAAAAAGTTAAAGAAAAAGACGGATAATTTTGGATATAATTATGTGTACCCGAATGAGTACAATGAGCAGATAAGGTATGGAAATATACTTAACATTTAAATGTTTTTATTATGAATATTACTACTGAGTGTAAAAAACATTATCGCTCCAAACAATGTTATTTTATTTTTCTGTACTGCGGTCGAGTGACCTATTGTGCCTCCTGATTAATTCTTTAATTCCGAAGGAGTTCTGTGGTCTCTAGTTCAGAATATTCTTTTACTCTATATTTGAGAGTTTTTCCGGGTAGTAGGCAATAGTTTATAAGGTGTGGAGGAGTTTCCTCTTCCTCACCGCTTCCTGTACATACTGGTTCAGGGACCATTCCCATTTTGTGTAGATGCTTCTTCAGCGGACAGTATCTAGTTTCGGTGCCCGTCCACATTCTATCGTCGGATTTACTCGTGGCCAGCAGTTTCTCTGACTTTTCTTTTGAGAGTCCTATTAGGGAAGCCTTCGTATGCAGGTTTCTTGGTTCTTCTCTCCAATGTTTTTCATACCACTCACGTAACTGTCTTTTGATCTCCGCCTTAGCCATCTTCAAATGGATTCCAAAGGAAGGCTTAGATCCGATCAGTAGGAGTGCACTGTCGCTCTTCATTAAACGGTCTGCCTTTTTATTTCCTGGTATGTTGGTGCGCGGGGTGCCCATACCAATTTTAGTATGTATATTCTTTTCTCCGAGTACATTCAGTATCTGAATATATCCCTGTACCAGTTTGGATGGTTTTGGAGGCGCTATGTGTTTTTAAAGTCGTTTGGCTGTTGGTTGCTATAAAGATCCTGTTCTTTCCGAACATGGTTTCCAACAGTTTCCGAACGCATAATGTGATTGCACAAACTTTCGCTCAAAATATGCTTGAAACCCCCTGGTTTTCATTTACTGCATTGAAGATGGGCACTGTCCACCTCTACTTTTTTCCCGTCGCATATTGCCATTCACACGGTATGCCCCCGTCAGAGCTCTCGCTCTCACCAGCAGGGCCGGCAAGTTAAGCAGGGTCTCCAGTTGAGGTTGTCGTTAGAGCTGTACTCTGCTTAGTTTATTCCGGCACTCTTGAAATTGAGCGCGTTGCTACCAGACTAAGTTGGAAAAAGTTATTGTTGGTATCACCATCATAGTATAGTAGTAAATTAGTAGTAAATTACCCAAACATGCGTTTACAGGTCCATAAGGGCTTGATTGTCTGGTTTGGAACTTTCAACATGCGATTTGAAGGTAAGTTTCCTATCTAGGATTACAGCTAGACACTTAAGTTCCTCTACTCTTTGTAAGGGTATTCCACATACGAACATGGAGGTACTCCCAATCGTTTCATTCCTGCGAGTGAATGGGATAACGTTGGTCTCGGAAGGATTTACCGTTACTCCCGGCTTTTTGCATCACCTTTCTGTAAATTTCAAGACACCCTGCATGAGAAAACTAGGTCTCGGAAAGAAATTTTGTCTTACCCTTATTCTTCTTTTTTCAGGAAGTATAGGGAAACAGAGCTACTTAAAGTTTTAATTGAAATATTGAAAAATCTTGTATGTACGTATGATTTTTTTGTACGAAATTGAAACTCAAAGTTTGAAAATGTTATCGTTGCTTTCCTAACCTTTTTACAAGTTGAAATATTCATGATTTGATAACCTTTCTGCTTTCTTTAGAAAAAGTTTTAGGGACAGATTTCCATTAATTTATTATTCATTCACTTTTATCTAAACTTACGCCTCTGGTTGCAGAGTCTATTTTTTAATCTAACTCAACTTACCTTCAATGTCTGCAAAATTAATAACATGAATGGATGAAATATTAAGAAAAGGAGGTTATTTTTTCGTGAAGTGAAAGGATATTTTAAATTATAAATGTTCTTCTTTTTTTGTTTTGTTGTATAAAAAAATATACGCTCAGCAAAATATTTACCTTGTTGATAAAGTACTGCAATGAAAAATTGTGATATATTTGTATTCTTATTTAAAGGATTTTTTCCAATAAAAATGAGTTTTCATTGATTATTAGGGCAACGCAACTGCGCTGAAAGCCAGTGGCGGACGCATAAAAGTTTACACAAAATAAATTAAATGTGGTACGTGCTCAAACACTTACCGTTTTAAGAGTCCTCCGTGAAATCACAAAGTGGATAATGTCTATTTAATATTTGTAACATTAGATATGTTTCCAAAGTTGTTTCGGCAAAATGAGTGCGGCGTGAAGAAAAGTGTTTTTGTATGCCGAAAACGAACGTTCTACATCTAGTGACGTTATATTTGCGTAAGTAAAATAATCTTTCAAATAACTTAACGGTTCTGTTGACGCACCTTCACAAATTTGTCTTAATGTGCCAAAATCAAAGTCTTTATCTAAAACACTTTCAAATCTTTCTAAAACACACATTTCTTGCATCTTCTATCGCGTATAGCTGTGCGTGAACATGTTGCACTATTTACAAAGATTCCACTAACGACACCGAAGAATTTTGTAGTTTTTCTATCGCATCCGTTAGTCCCACGTAATTGTTCTGAATAATTTCCAAATCTGTTTTAACTTGACTATCTTGAAATTTCAAGCGGCTTACCTTGACAGCCGCAGCTTCCTTTGGGTCGAATTCTAAAATCACGTTCTTTATATTCTCAAAATATTTAAGATAATAAAATGCAGCCTCTAACCATGTTTCCCAACGAGTAAGAATAGGTTGTGGTGGTTCAGGAATACCGGGGCATAGTCTATGAAATTCCCGAATACGTTTTGGGGATTTTACAAACACAGCTTTTGTATGTGCTATTAGAGCGTCTACCTCGGGATAACATTTTCTGATACTATCTGCTACGAGACTGAGAGTATGAATTTTACATGTAATATGCAACAAGTTAGCACAATGTTTTTTAAGAGATCGACCTACAGCAAGCATGTTTGCGGCACCATCATAAACATCAACAGTTGATTTGTTGAAAGTTCAATCTTTTCCAATGTATTTAATACCAACATTGAAATTACTTCGGCAGTGCATTGTTGTATTCGTCTGGAAGCTAGTAAAATTGAGGGAGACGGTCGATGTGGTTCCATTGTGCGTACCATTACATTAACCACAGAATAATTTTTACGATCTGTTGTTTCGTCCACACATAACCACAGCTTTTTTATCTTGCAACTCCGAATTAATTCTTTTCTCGACATGTTCACGAGCAGACGGCACAACTCTCTGTAATGTTCTCTCACTTGGTAACTTAAAGTCCGAATATTCATTCCAAAACGAGACGTATGCTTTCTTCCTTAGTAAATGAAATGGTAAATTACATGCAATAAACACATAAATTAAATTTAAATTTGTCATAATTTCGTGTGGATTTTTTTTTTGAAACATGCCCTGCACTATTTACGTGCCGTAGACAATCACTTTTCGACCAACACATTAAATCTATTTTACACACTACACATTGAATTTTAGCGCCATCACACTTTAAATCAGGCATTTCTGCAATAAATTCTCTTATTGTGTCCAACTTTGGTCGTTTTCGCGACGTAGGAAACATTTTCAAAACAAACGTAGAACTACGATATAGTATACGACAGCGTAGATGCATACACAACAGATCGGCTTTCGAGTCGCAGTTATACTGACGCTTATACCGAATTATTATTTATTTTGTGTAAATTTTTATGCGTCGGCCACTGGCTTTCAGCGCAGTTTGTGTTGCTCTACTGATTATTAATTTTGGTATTAGTGACTGTTTTGATGTTTGTCTTTTGTTATTATTATTTTATTTTTTAGTGTGTCTGATAAGCCCAAGTATAATTTATTTGTGCGGTCGGTTACTGATGTAGTTTTTTTCTGCACACCAATGACACATATTTATCGAGATATTACAAATAAATAATGATGGTAAGGAATTTGTTGTAGTATGGCAAATGCTACACGCACACTTCGCCCCAGACAAAATATTTAATAAATTCCGAACACCCCCAGGAAGTTCTTATACAACCAGAACTCCCGTACTTGGAAGCAAAATATTACGAACAACTTCAGAACGTATATGTTGAAGTTCTTTCATATGTGCTCGTATCTGCGGAACGTGGGGAAAAAGAGGGCGGACAGCAGGAAGAAGGCGAAGAATCTGCAGCAAGAGGAGGACAACGAAGCCATCCGTGGGTACCATCAAGATTCCAGAAGATTTCCACATATTCCTAGATGTGGGATATGGAGCGGCTATTACCCGCAACCAAGGCCCCAAGACACAAATTGGATGATTTGCCCGCTAGATCATATCTGAGCCACATTCGAAATCTGTAGCACACCAATCTCCAAAGAACGAAAAACTACGTTGGACTGACGGACGAACCTATCTCTTAATTATTGCCGATTTACCCGCTGGGAGAAGATGAACCGTAGAAGCATAATTTATTTCTGCAGTATGGATTTGGCAATATGTTGAATCGTCAAACATAATTTGAATGCTTTAGTCAAGTCATTTATTTGGTTATTAAATTATATAAAATATATTTAATAATGAGTAATAAAGTATGTGCAAAATTAATTTTGTGGGGTTATCAAAACAAATAAAGGCAAAAAGGAAAAACAGTCTGGTGGACTGAGGAAATTAAGATAAATGTAAAATTCAAAAAGAATAATTGGAAAATATTTGAGAGAAAAAACAGAAACGAGTTTAAAACTATATAAGGAACAAATTAAACACTAGTAAAAGAATCAAAGCAAAAGTCCTGGAATGAATTTGGAAAAAAGATGGAAAGATAGTAGGGGAAATCAAAAACTATTGTTTAAAGCACTTAAGAATCTCAGAAATAATAAAGTAGTTGAACCACAATAGCAATAAAGAATGTTGATGGAGAAATACTCATAGAAGGGGAAAAAATCATGGAACGCTGGAAACAATATTTTGAAAATTTATTAGAAGGCAGACGCGTGACAGTCGCAGAAAAAGAAGAACAGCAGGAAATGCATAATTGTAATAATGATCCAAATGAACATGAATTGGGAATCACACACGAACTATTAAATGCAAAACAACAAAAGAACGGAAAAGCTCCTGGTGAAGACAAAATAACATCAGAAATGATTAAAAATATAGGAGCAAATTACTTTCTCTTGGTTGTTTTAATAGGGACCCTTAACAATAATTGTGGCCATATCAGCCAGTGACGTTTTAATTTTTCTCTTTAGCAATAAGCTGGAAAGCAGATTTCCTGGGATTTATCGCTAGGCAGTTTGTCTGGCATTTGAACTATGGTTAGATTGTTAATATCTTCATTAACTTGCCGTACAGCTGAGAGTATTTCAAAGTACAGTAAAATTTTTAGCATAGTATCTCCAATTGTACCTGCGCGAACTCACTCCGACTGCTCGCCAAGTTATACCTATGTTGCTTGCCATTATGTGCGACAATACTTTTTGAAATACATGAGAATACACGTACGATACAAATCACATTAGTAATACACATAGTAGAAAAGTAATCCTGAGGTGTGTTCACGAGAAAAAAATTATTATAAATGAATTTATTAAAGTTGATCAAGTAATTAGAGTTTTAAATCTGCTTACATTACAATAAAATATATCAAGCGAGTTGCAAATACCAAGTTGCTCGTTGTAAGTGCGCATGAACCTGTTAATAGGAGAGTTCTGACAAGAATTTGTATGACACAAGGGCAGGCGGAATAAAACATTGTTACGGGTATGACGGGAAGGGATGCGAAAACAAATCGAGGAGACAAGGTTTGGACAGTCAATACTATTATTAAGCAATTTATGCAGGAATACCAAGTGCTTGCATGAAATTAAATAATTATCAAAAGGTTGGCCCGACTTTAGACAAAGGTATTTGATGAACTTTCGTTGAACGGATTCTAACCTGTTAATATAGACGGCATACTGAGAGCAGCATACAACAGAAGCGTAAGATATAATCGAATTTATAAAAGCAAAATATAGAGACCTGAGGCACGTAGAAGAAGAAAAATTTTTAGATGTCCTTATAATAAAGTCAAGCAATTTTGTACATTTACTAACAATATACTCAATGCGCTGTATGCTAATTTAGTACCAAGCATGACACCCAGATCCCCGACCTTAGAAATTTCGGCTAAGATATTCCCATCCAAAATGTATGAAAATTGAAATTTGAAGAAATTTCTGGTGTACTGAATATAGTTACATTTATTGAAATTTAAATGAGTTTATTTTCGAGGCAGTACGCACACAATCTGTCCAGGTCCTGCTGCAGCCCTACACAATCCATAATCGACTTAATAGGTTTAAATATTTTTAGATCGTCAGCATATTGAAGAAAAAGAGAATTTTCGAAGCAAGTGGATATATCACTAATATAAAGATTGAAAAGTAATGGTCCTAGATGCGATCCCTGCGGAGCACCGGATATAATAGTCTCCGTCCTAGATGTGTAGCCGTCCAGCTTAACAAATCGTGACCTGTTTCATATACCAGGCTGCAGCCACCGAAGAATGTCCCCACGCAAACCCAATCTTAGCAACTTAGAATTTGATGATCTATTCTGTCAAAAGCTTTACTAAAATCTGTATAAATTGCATCCACCTGTATTTTATTATCAAGATTATTTATTTCAATGTAAATGTTTTCGTCAAGTCAATTCCAATCTGTTCAACCATTTTAATGTGCTTCTCCATCAAATCGAGTTACTAAGCGCTTCTAAAGTGCTACTTGTACGACGCTTACCTTCATTTTAGAGAGAGGTTTTCGGCTATAAACATTTTACTTAGACCGATAGTACATATCAATCAAGTATAAGAATAAAGGTATAACGCTTCAGCGTTTTCTTGATACTAAATAAAATATATAAGTAAGGGTTCCGTTTTACTGTTAGGTATAAAGCTTTACCACGTGCTTACCTTGACGTTAAGTGGGTAATTTATTTAATCTAAAAGCTACTAACAACGCGTTTATTGACATTATTTATGCGCCGTATTTAATGTAGTTAAAGTAGTATATGCAGCAAGTTATGTATCGTTTCGCAGAACAAATTACGCCTAGTGAGAACCATGAAGGCAATTAAGATTAAGGGGAAAATTGTTTTTGTCGACGCCATTTTATAGGTGGTGGAGTTTCCTTAGGAAATGTTAGTCAATTATAAAATAATTGGTATTTAGTAAGTATTTTTCGGAAATTAACCTGAAACAAAATCTAGTTAGTCATAGCAAGAGAGTATAATTTGAGTGTATGTGTAACTCTCACAGACGATCATCAGAAAAGCGCATTTAAATGAATACCATTTGGAAAGATAGCCTATTTAATTTAGCAACTTACACATCGAATTGCCGACGTTTTTCTGGCCCGTTATACTTTAAGTCCTTGCTATCGTTAGATCCTTTCTAGACTTCTCTATACTTTGCAATTGTAGACAATATTCAACAAGGTTTATCTTTGCCAATGCATATACGAAGACAGTTTGAAAAGTTTCAAGTCTCAATATGAAGATGGCGATACTTGTCAAAAATATCCTGGTGATATTGCGCACGCGTTGACAGATACTTTAGAAAATTTCAGCTATGTTGGACGCTTAGTTCTTGTTTGACAGTGGTTTGTGTCAACTGATGATAGTGTTTCTATAAAAAATGAAAAAAAAACGAATATCGAGCCGTCACTAAATTCTTGCATTTGAAAGGTAATGCGCCTAGGCAAATTAAAGCCGAGATGGACGCTGTTTACGGGGTTCTGCACCATCAGTTGCTACGCTGAAATTTTGGGCAGCTGAATTTAAACGTGGTCGTGCCAGTTTGGTTGACGATGATCGTTCGGGATGGCTAAAAGCAGCAACCACTACCGATAACATTGGAAAAGTTCGCCAAATGGTGCCAGATGACAGTAGAATTAAGGTTAGAGAGAAGTAGAAGGACGGGTTAGAACACACCTCTTAAAGTAAAGTCTCCATCCACCACAGTGAAGAAGCAGAAGAAATCCCCGAAAGTTGGTGGTTCTTGCATTTGAAAGTCAATTAAAGATGAGATGGATGCTGTTTCCGAGGACTCTGCAGCATAATTTGTCATAGTGAAATTTCGGGCAGCTGAATTTGGTGGTCGTACCAGCTTCGTTGACGATGAGCGTTTGGGACGGCCAAAAATTGCAACCACTATCGATAACATCGAACAAGTTCACCAAATGGTGCTAGACGACCCTCGAATTGAGGTTAGAGAGATAGCACGGGCTGTGGCCATCTCGAAAGAACATGTTTGTCATATACTGACTGAAGATTTGGGCATGAAAAAGCTAACCATGCGTTGAGTGCCGCGCTTGCTCACTCAAGACCAAAAACACATTCCAATGAACATGCCCTGTTGAAGCAGTTTAAACGAAATAAGTCGGAGTTTTGGCTTCGATTGATAACTGTAGGTGAAACTTTGATATTCCAGTACACTCGTGAAGCCAAGGCACGGTCGAAATAGTGGAAAAGTGAAGGCGACTGTTTTTTTGAAATAGTCATGGAATTGTGTTAATCAACCATTTTGAAAATGGAAGAACAAATACTTAACAAGCTGAATGCAGAAATTGTTGAGAAATGGCTGCATTTGATGAAAAGGTTTGTTCCACCGCAATGAAAGGTAAAACAACATTTGGTATGGATATAATGCGGAAGTATCAAAAAGGTGGTAGAAGTAGGAGTAAAAGGAGAAATAGAATAAGAGATCGAGTAGGTACTAGCATTTCATTTTTATAGGCAATGAAGAAAGCACGTAATGTAATAAGACTTATTGGTAAGAGCAAGGGTGTTTTAGAGAACGTAAAAGTCGCATATCAGTTTGATTAAATCTGGCAGAAAAATATTGCCTCCTCGTTCAAAAATAATCGCCATACCGAGAAAAGGCGGTTTTTTACCACTAATTCCATTGTTTGCTGCTGTGGGTGCCTTAGGATCATTGGGTGGAGGTGCTGTCGCAATTGCGAAAGCAGTGAACGCCGCTAAAGCTGAAAGGGATCAACTAGCGGAAGCAAAACACCATAATTCCGCCATGGAGTCGAAGGCTGTTGGAAAGAGTTTATGTATGAAACCCTATAAGTCTGGGCGCGGTCTATTCAATGAGAGTGGGTTATATATGACAAGCGGTGATGTGTCAAAAAACGGTTAAGCATATTACCTCGAAGACCCTTAACTGAACATGATTTTCAAAAATATGTAAAGAAGTGGAAATAGGGAATTTTCGGGATAAATTTAGTCGAAGAGATGCATTAACGAAAGTTATACGTAAAAAGGAAAAAAGAGTAGTTAATTTAAATGATAAGGGATGATATAGGAGAGGGGATTCATTCGGTGGCATATACGAAAAATGATGGTGTAATTAAATATTTTGATAGTTATGGAGATTTATGACCTCCGAATGAAGTGGAGAAGTATTTATTATCGAACGATGGTGGTGCTATATAGTGCGGACCTAAAGTGTCCCCCCATACTAATTTTTTTTAGAAAAAAATAGGTCGACCTCAATGTTTTATTAACTAACTTTTGCCGTTATTGGCAGTTGAATTGTATTTCCGGTGACACCGGAAGTGAGGTCGACTTCCTTATTTTAAATAGAACACCTTATATGTTTTTACGTTTCTGGAAAGGTAATCGAAAGACGAATCCAACGATATCACACGTGTTAGACTTTAACTTAAGAAGTATGACAATATGCAGCAATAAAGATTTTGGTAATCTGTTTTTGTTGCGACGCAAAGTTGCAATTAACGCAATTAACAAAACGAATTAAAATGAAAGAAAATAATAACGAGAACAAAGAAGGAACATATGACAAATGCACGATATAATAACAGCAAATAACAAGAATAATTTGCACCTTTGAAATTAATATTTGACAGTTTGGCAATTGTTATGATTACTTTGTTTAGTAACGAGCTCTTCAGATCAGTCTGGTGTCAGAAGAAGCAATCTAGCGCTCTTTCCTAGCCAACTTTGCGTAACAACAAAAACAGATTACCAAAACCTATATTGCTGCATATCGTCACATTTCTTAAGTTAAAGTATAACATATGTGGCATCTTTGGATTCGCTTTTCTATTTAAAATAAGAAAGTTGATGTCACTTCCGGTGACACTGGAAATACAATTGAACTGCCGATAACGGCGAAAGTTAGCTCACAGAAAATAGAAATCGACCTATTTTTTCCAAAAACGCTAGTTTCTGTCATTCAAAAGTTAGCATGGGTGGGCACTAGGCTCGCACTGTCTATCCTTTTTTAAGGGAATAATTAATTGAAAGGAAGTGTATAATGAAGTAAAGATAAGAATAAAGCGTTATTTATAATAGTGTTATTCTTTATAAATTAAACGTAATTTTAATATTTTTTAGGAGGTAAAGTTGTTTACATTTGATGTGTTGCTCTTAGGGTGCAAGAAAACGGACGATTAGGTACCTAAAAAAGTTGCCACCTGTCCTTACACTAAATTGGTCTATAAACTCACAGAGTCTCATTTGAATCGGTGTGTATCATTTATCAGTGTTCCCTTGTTAGCTGAAACGAGGACACCAAGAAAATTAGTTCCCACTTTAAGAAATTAAAAATTTCATCGATGACAAACCGCTAAATTATGCTTGCTTGCAACGATTAGATTAGTAAGTAAACGGATACTTTCTTCCATAGGTCTCCTTCTTGTTTCACTTTCTTAATTCATTAAGCGCTGGCAGGCGGGGCTGTGTTGAAATTAGAAGATAATGAATTAGCAGTACGTCAACGTAACGAAATGTGGCGACGGTATTTACTTGATAAGTGCAAATATGCTTAAAAATGTATATACGATGAATTATCGAACGATGCGATGCGTCAACGAGAAAATGAATAATGGATTCCGAATTAGCGCAAAGCCCACGGTCGTTTGCAATAGAGCGGTAAACAATCAACTAATTGTACACAGGAAAAAAAAAAGGATCTATTAGATGAAAATATCTGTGTATAAGAAAAAAATATGGAAAATTAGTTTTCGTTATTAAGAGTCTAATTCATCGGTAAACAGAGATATACGATATCGCTGCGCGATCCACAATTTGCATGCATTCAATTATGTGCGTTCTGCCAGTATTCAACGAACAGATTGTATAGTTAAGGTTATTGGATCATCCCGTTCTATGGTGTAATTAATTGTACGATTAACTCTAATGTGTATTTTAGTAGATAACCGTGAATAGTAGATTTGTACGAGTATTAATATTCATGTGTGTATGGAACCCTTTCCCTAACTCGATTGCATTTTCAATTATGTTTATCATGTATAACATGAGAAGCTAATTAACTGTTTTTAATGTGATATAACTTGTTTATACTACAATATGGAACTCTTGGTTCCCTGCGGTTGATTAATCTCCCAACGGAAATAATAATAATAAATATGTTGCTCTGTATTCCAAATTTATATCTAATATATTTTAGAAAATTATTCATTTATTGTTAATTGGAGGGTGTAACTATTTACCTACAAGTATCACATCTGATAATTAGGGGTCCAGGTAGGGCTATAGAAAGACCCAAAATGTAATACAATTAATTTAGAGCTACGCAAACTGCGCTGAAAGCCAGCGGCTGACGCATAAAAGTTTACACAAAATAAACACGGCCGGGACAATTCGGTATAAGCGTCAGTATAACTGCGACTCGAAAGCCGATCTGTTGTGTATGCATCTACGCTGTCGTATACTATATCGTAGTTCTACGTTTGTTTTGAAAATGTTTCCTACGTCGCGAAAACGACCAAAGTTGGACACAATAAGAGAATTTATTGCCTGATTTAAAGTGTGATGGCGCTAAAATTCAATGTGTAGTGTGTAAAATAGATTTAATGTGTTGGTCGAAAAGTGATTGTCTTCGGCACGTAAATAGTGCAGGGCATGTTTCAAAAAAAAATTCCACACGAGATTATGACAAATTTAAATTTAATTTATGTGTTTATTGCATGTAATTTACCATTTCATTTACTAAGGAAGAAAGCATACGTCTCGTTTTGGAATGAATATTCGGACTTTAAGTTACCAAGTGAGAGAACATTACAGAGAGTTGTGCCGTCTGCTCGTGAGCATGTCGAGAAAAGAATTAAATCGGAGTTGCAAGATAAAAAACTGTGGTTATGTGTGGACGAAACAATAGATCGTAAAAAACATTCTGTGGTTAATGTAATGGTACGCACAATGGAATCACATCGACCGTCACCCTCAGTTTTACTAGCTTCCAGACGAATACAACAATGCACTGCCGAAGTAATTTCAATGTTGGTGTTAAATACATTGGAAAAGTTTGAACTTTCAACAAATCAACTGTTGATGTTTATGAGTGATGGTGCCGCAAACATGCTTGCTGTAGGTCGATCTCTTAAAAAACATTGTGCTAACTTGTTGCATATTACATGTAAAATTCATACTCTCAGTCTCGTAGCAGATAGTATCAGAAAATGTTATCCCGAGGTAGACGCTCTAATAGTACATACAAAAGCTGTGTTTGTAAAATCCCCAAAACGTATTCGGGAATTTCATAGACTATGCCCCGGTATTCCTGAACCACCACAACCTATTCTTACTCGTTGGGGAACACGGTTAGAGGTTGCATTTTATTATCTTAAATATTTTGAGAATATAAAGAACGTGATTTTAGAATTCGACCCAAAGGAGGCTGCGGCTGTCAAGGTAAGCCGCTTCAAATTTCAGGATAGTCAAGTTAAAACAGCTTTGGAAATTATTTAGAACAATTACGTGGGACTAGCGAATGCGATAGAAAAACTATAAAAATCTTCGGTGTCGTTAGTGGAATCTTTGCAAATAGTGCAACATGTTCACGCACAGCTATGCGCGATAGAAGACGCAAGAAATGTTTGTGTTTTAGAAAGGTTTGAAAGTGTTTTAGATAAAGATTCTGATTTTGGTACATTAAGACAAATTTGTGAAGGTGCGTCAACAGAACCGTTAAGTTATTTGAAAGATTATTTTACTTACGCAAATATAACGTCACTAGATGTAGAACGTTCGATTTTCGGCATACAAAAACTCTTTTTCTTCACGCCGCACTCACTTTGCCGAAACAACTTTGGAAACATATCTAATTTTACAAATATTAAATAGACATTATCCACTTTGTGATTTCACGGAGGACTCTTAAAACGGTAAGTGTTTGGCACGTATCACATTCAATGTATTTTGTGTAAACTTTTATGCGTCCGCCACTAGCTTTCAGCGCAGTTGGGTTGCTCTAACAATTGTACTTCACTAATAAACATTGTGATGTTGCCCAGGTAAAGATGACAATTCCCTATTTACCTGAATTAGAATTATGAATTTAGATTTAGTTATTATTGTTCTTTTAAACAGTGAATATCGTTAATAAAATTATGTAAAATTAGCATTAAAATGCCGAAAACAAGAGAGTTGCTTTTAGAAATCCGCATAATGATGAAAAATATCAATATACATTATTAAATGGAAATCGAACAGGACGACGGAAAGTGACAATACCAGCGGAAGAGCGCCGAATAATTATGACGAGTAAACGGAAGAGGCGAAAAACTGCACCTGAAATAACAGCTGAAATAAATATTGAGCGTGACAAACCACCGTGAAAAGGAAGTTAAGAGAGGGTGGTTTATTTGGCCTCCTCAAAGCGCAGATGCTAATCCTATAGAGCTTTTTTGGGAGGAACTCGATAGGCAGGTGAAAATAAATACTCCAACTTCCAATGAATCGTTATGGAAAACTACAAGAAGCCTGGCAGAAAATAGAACCCGCTCCTCTGACAAAATTGATGGAGAGAATGCTGCAAGTATGTGCCGCAATTATTGATAGTCGAGGTGGACATTTCGAGCAAATGAAGGTTTAATGTTTTTTGTGTCAAATAAATTTTATAATTGAATAAAGACTATCAATTTCTCTGTTTTAAGAGTATTTTATTAAATGCAATACTATAATTCCTTTTTCAGTTAGCATTTCCTTTATTAATGCATGTTTCATTGGGTGGGCATATAATTATGGCCGGTAGTATACATTTTTGAAATTACGGAATATCTAAAAATGAATAAAGTACCTATTCTTTACTTTCCAGTGCAAAAGCCTCACCACCACCTTCGTTTCAGGTGTAAACCGTCTATATGAAATGCAAAGAATTTCCTAGATGTATGTGCACAGAAATACGTTTTCTTGGTAAGAGAAAAACAAACCATTGAAATTTTTATTATACAACGTGTGGAACAAAAAGTTGGGGCTAAATGGAAAACTTTCATATTCAAACTAAATTTAAAACCAGTTATACGTAAAATAATAGAAACGAATCCTGAACTGATCCGGAGTTATTAAAACATTTTCAAAGCAACTTTGTAATTTTATTTGAAAAAAGCATTTATTGTAATTTTTATTACAATAATTATAGCTATCTACTAATTTATCTATCTACAGTGAACGCTCGAACTTCCTTCCTTCCATCTCACAACACATACTACATTTGTGCAATCGTTTGCAAAAGTTGTTCTACACATTTTTAGCACATTAACAATAAGTGTCGCACTCAGGAATGCTTGCGATATCCTTATCTTTATACATAAATCATTGTGTATTAACCTTTGAGCGGGCGCGCCATACATTTTAGCACGAGCGGGCGCATATCATAATTTTTACGATCATGTATTATATGTAGTATTTCATTTACCATGTGTTTGGTGTACTTATTAAAAGACTATTTTGGAGTAATTAAAACACCGATGAGTATATTAATGAACTTTTTTATTTGAAAAGACAACCCATACTTGGCCGGTTTGCTAGGTATATACTGAATCCAACTGCAACAACCTCTGGAAGGATGTAGCATCTCATCTGTAGCTGTATATTCACTTGGATTATAGGACGCCTTACTGTTGTTGACAAATGCATTATAAGAGCTGCAAATAGCTGCCAATTTATCGGTTTTGCGCCTTTCTGGTCTTATTGCTCTATCGTCAAATCTCAAACAACGCGTTTATAGCTTATGATTGCTCTAGCAATTTCAATTCCAGTTCCACCACTTACCCAAATTTCCTCCACATTGGTATGGTATACTTTTTTAACACCTATCGTAAATAATAACTCCAAATAGGCCATAAATTCGCTTCTTGTTGTATTCTCGCAGTCTCGCTCTTTGGCGTGCTCTTAGTTGGTCAATGTAAGTATTTGTAAAACTTATAATTTCGTCAATCATAGAAAGATCGATAATTTTTAAAAATATGTGCAATTCACTACTTATGCTTTTGGCACACTCTCTAAGACCAGAAGGCTCTTTTGTAATATTATTTTTTTTGTTTCGAAAAAATTGGCATAGCTCACTTCGCGCCATTTGGTGGACTTATCCTTCCAATGTAAAAGTTGTCATCAACAGATTGTTCTTTCAATACTTCATCGGAGTCACTAATAAATTATCAGAAACTACATCATGCTCGATATGTTCAACACTAAAGTCACTGTCACTGCTTTGAATATTTTCATTTTCGTTGTCTGGTTCAGTACACATACGTTCAGCTATACTTTCAAGTTATTTTTGAGAAAGAGGCCGTCGAAACTCCATTTTCTGTAAATCTGCAGAGTACCTATTTTACTAATTAAAAGTAATAAATAATTAATGAAATTAGAAAACGCATTACTTACCGTTAGCGAGCGCGCGTCGTAAATCTTACGTTGGATGTGTTTACGTACAAACGTCTTCACACAGACTAAACCAGCAAATCCACCACACTCCCTTCGACACCAGTTATCACTAGAGTAACCTAAACTTGTGGACTCGCATAGGCGTCGGTATTACGGGTTAATATAAGAATACGAAAAATTCATAAATAAACTAAACCGGTAGAGAAGCAGGCATGTAGTGTCGACCTTGAATATAAATCATGTTAAACCGCGCTGAGAGAGATTTCGTTTTAGTACCGGTTGAGCTGTTGCAGAGATTAGTCGAACGGTCAAGGTTATGTACTTACGTGTCGCTTTTGAAAATATAGCTGGTGTTTTTTGTGTGCTGTAGTATTATACCAAGTACATAATTAGTGTATCGTTTCATATAGAACTAATATTTACATACCTAAGAAAATAATGCCTCGTAATAGATTTGCTACTAATGTACATAAATATGTGTCACTTTTTCCCCATTTAAAATATGACGGTAGTGCAGTTTTTTGCTTAATATGCAATGTTCGTTTGGCTGCATTGGACAGAACTGATTGCCAGAGGCATGTCAATGGTATTAAGCATATGAGAAATGCAAGAAATGCATTATGTTTACCTCTTGTAATCTTCCGTTGTCGTTGGTGAGAAAAGCAGCTTTTAAAACGTTTTGGCGACAATACGTTTCAAAGTACCCATTACCCTCACAAACACAATTACAGAATTATTTGCCGCGAATGAAAGAGATGCTAGAAAATGTGTGTAAACGTGATTTGTGTTCCAAAAAAATATGGATTACCGTGGATGAGACGACCGATATAAAGAAAAACAGTATTGTGAATGTAATAGCTCGCGTTTTATCTAGCGAGAACACAGCATCTCGATATTTGTTAGCTTGCAAACGTGTTCAACAATGTACCGCGGAAAATATTCAAAAAGTGATAATGAACGCTTTGAAAAAATTTAAAATTGCCCAAGATCAAGTTGTGATGATTGTGACAGATAGTGCAGCAACGATGTTAAATGTTGGGCGATCAACATTACGGAAACGTTGATCGGATGATTGGAAGTATTAAAGCAGTGTTTCGTAAATTTTCTAAACGTTTAAAAGAATTTCGTAAATTTTGTCCAGGTATTCCAGAACCTCCTGAACCAATTTTAACGCGATGGGGTACTTGGCTAACAGCAGCTTCTTACTATTTGATCCATTTTCAACAAATTCAATCAGTTGTAATGCGATTTAATCGGAATGAATCCAAAGCAATTAGAGAAAGTCAAAGAGAATTTCAAATTTCTCGACTTTTAGAAGATTTAACAATATGTACCAATTATATAGTATTACTAGATGCCATCAGAAAACTACAATGTACTGAATTGTCATTGCAGGAATCATTAGACATAGTGGAGAGTGTAAAAAATAAATTACACACATTAAATGATACGCCAGGATTATGCGCTACTCAAAAGTTGGCAGATGTTTTAAGGAAAAATCCCGATTTTAATACTTTAGAGGCCGTTTATAATAAGTGTAAGAATAGTGAACTTTGAAGTGATTTTGAAAAACAGTTTCTACATGCAAATGTAACTTCCTTAGGTGTGGAGAGATCGTTTTCTATGTATAAGAATATTTTTTCTTGTCGACGCACAAGGTTTAAAGAAGTAACTGTGGAAACATATGCAATGATGCAAGTTTACAGTAGTTCACATCCTGATGCCTCTAATTTGTTGAATAATTAGCAAGTAAGTTTATTTATGAATTTTTCGTATTCTTATATTAACCCGTAATACCGACGCCTATGCGAGTCCGCAAGTTTTGGTTATTCTAGTTATCACTAGTAAATTGTCCTGAAAATAGAAGTGGGTTTGGCATTGCCCACTAGAGGCAGATAATTTTAAAATGTAAAATACTAAAATTTACGACAACGCGCCAGTTCGACTCTTTTTTATGTAATTCTTGTCGTAAGTAGCTATGTGGGCTTAAAATTCTGAATTAGCAGTTACGGACAACAATGTCAGAATGTTTTGTTTGCTGTTGTTATGGTAATCAAACAATACTAACACCAGAAACCACTTGGATACAATATCCAAATGCAGGATCCCTATTCAACTGTAAATATCTGTTTTACTTTCAATGTTATGCACTGAAAAATATCGTCCTATTTAAAAGAAATTCTGCTCTTCGAGTTTGGTTTTCAATACTAAACGTCGTATATATTTCGAAGGCGTTCTAACACAATGTCTTGATAGAGCCAAGCAAGTAATTTGATCTTATAAAAATTTACCCTGAAATGTATTTGCATTTAAAATTTTTTGAAAGAAATGAATGTCAAAATTTAGATGATCGAGGACAAAGTTATTGATATCTCGAAATCTGTTAAAAATAAACATATAAAATTATTATTATATTGGTTTATTTCTTGATAGAGGAACCAAATACGTAATGATATACAGAATGTTCCATTAAAAATAGTAAAGTAAGTGCATGGTTCGCAAATTATGTTACCCTGTGTATACGGAAATATTTGTTTGAAAATGTTGACCTCAAACCATTTACACAATAGGCACATTTCTACAATTCCGGAAGATTGAAACACTCAGCATACTGAAGTAAATTTACTAAAATTCGACATATTTGAAATCGAAACTAATAGAATAAATGTGATCCGCAATTGGATATATAAATCATAAATAACTAACGGTTAAAATAACTTGAATGAAAGCGCTAAGCGTAGAAGTTTACTGTTTGTATGACCATTCCTCGTTGTAGAAGTACATTTTAAATTATTGTGCCCATTTTCTAAGTTTTAAACTGTTGAAAAGCTTTTCATGCAAGTATGTATACAACTAAGAAATCTAAAAACAAAGTTACCATTGAGTAAATGAAAATGAAAAGTAATAGATTCAAATGACTATCATATACAGACGATAAAAATAGTCTCTGAAATAGATAAAGTGCATGCGGTTGATGTAATTGTAATATCGAACAAGAAAGAATGATGCTGTATTCCATGAGGAAATTTGTCCAAGAAAGAAATTGAAATAACAACGAGGCTGGCCGTATTTCTAGGGGAAAAGGTCGGCAAAATAAACGAAATTGAAGATAATCCTGACCACAGCAATGAAGAAAATCTTGAAGGCATTAATGGGGATACTAGGGACGAAATTGTTATTTCTCCGAATTCGTTTTGTTAGATATTCCTAATCCCAATGCTGCTCAAATCGAGAAAGATTTTCCAGAATTAAGGGAGTTTATAAATAATACATATGTATGTAAGTGAATGTTGTGTTTTTTTTACCTTCTTTTGATAACCTTACACAAAATTTATTGTAGGTTTCCGCATTTCATTTCAATTTTATTTTTTGTTTTATACCTACCTCTTTCTATTAACCGATTTTTGATTTTGTGTGTTTGTCTGTTAATATAAATAAACAGACAAACACACAAAATCAAGGTTTAATTATCTTGTATTAAGACCTTTGTATACTCTTATATTTTTCTTCTTTTATGTCCCCATAAGTCTATCAGATAGCGGCTGTTTAACGCTATGTGCCTTATTTTAGTTAAGAGAACTACTGTGTTCGTATTTAGTAGCGGAAGTTCGTTTATGTGTTTCGAGTGCATTTAAAATGTTTTTAATATCTAGGATTATTGCTGGACTATAAAAACAATTACAATAGTTCACAAATTTAAAGTTTTGTTTTCTACCAGAAAAACCGCTGTTTTATGTTTACTGATAACTAACCTGGGCAAACATGCGGTAACAGCCAGAGGCGTGGCGAGCGCATAAAAGTTTACACATAAAATAGAAGGTAAGAAATAAATTATAAAAGGTGCTGAAACACTTACCGTTTTGAAAGTCTTCCGTGAAATCACAAACTGGGTAACATCTGTTAAATATTTGACGAAAATGACCGTTCGACATCTAGCGATGTTATATTTGCATATTTAAAATAATCTTTGAAACAACTTAATGCGTCTTCACATGCACCTTCACAAATTTGTCTTAACATCAGAAAATCGGAGTCTTTCTCTAAAACACTTTCAAATTTTCGTATTACACACCAATTTGTTTCGCCTTCTACAGCGCATAACAGTGCGTGAACATCATTCACAATTTGAACGGAATCCACTAGCGACATCGAAACATTTTGTAATTTTTCTATTCCCTCCGCTAGTCCGAAGTAATTGTTGTGAATAGTTTGTAAATCTCTTTTAACCTGACTATCCCGAAATATTTCCTGGCTTTTCTTGATTGCTGCAGCTTCTGTCGGATTGAATTTTAAAACTACCTTCTTTACTTGATCAAAATATTTGTTGTAGTAAAACGCAGCCTGCAACCATGTTCCCCAACGTGCAACAATTGGCCGTGGTGGTTCAGGTAAATCAGGACACAGTTTGTGAAATAGTCGGGTACGTTTCGGGGACTTTAGAAACACTGCCTTTGTACTAGCAATCAATGCGTTTACTAGTGGAAAACATGTAGGAATCGTTTGTGCCGCAAGATTTAGAGTATGGATTTTACACGTTACATGTAAGAAGTTACCACTGTGTTCTTTAAGGAATCGGCCTCAAGAACGCATGTTTGCGGCACCATCACTCATAAACATTGAAAGTTGCTTAGTTGAAACTTCAAATTTGTTCAATGAGTTCTACACCACCTTTAAAATCTCGTCGGCAGTACAAGCAAGTAAGAAGGAGGATAACGATCGATGTGGTTCCATTGTACGTACCATTACATTAACCACAGAATATTTTTGACGATCTGTTGTTTCGTCCACACAGTTTTTTATCTTTCAATTCCGTTTTCATTTTTTTTTTCTATATGTTCACGAGCAAATGGCATTACATTTCGTATCGATGTCCGACTAGGTAATTTATAGTCCGCATATTTATTTCAGAAGGAGACAAATGCTTCTTTGTCTAGTAAACGAAACGATAGATTACATAAAATAAGAGTAACACATAAATCAAATGTAAATTTTTCTTGGTCTCGTATGCCACTTTTTGCAGAAGAATGCTGTTTGCTTTCGATGTGACGTTGACAATGGCTTCTGGACCAACACATTAAAGGGACTTTACAAACTAGACATTGAATTTTAGCGCCATCAAAACTTAAGTTCGGCATGTCCACTATAAAGCTTTTAACTGTGTGTGCCATTAGTCGTTTTCGGGACGTATCTAACTGCGACATTTTTAAAGCAAACACAAGCGTACAATTACGAAATAAGTTACGACAGCCTACATATACACAGAACTACTCGCATATAGCATCGATTTAGTACTGACGCTGTGAACGCGTGAAATAAATAATCGCCGACTCCGCACCACATATCTATTACACTGACTGTTACCGCTGTTTGCCCAGACTACTGATAACAAATGTACAGATAGAAATCTCTACCACGTTTGGTTATTTGTAAAATGAATGAGTGTCTCAAAAATTAAGTTTACGTGGATTGAAGTGAGACATCCAAAAATGTAGCAATATACAGAATGTTCGATTTAATAGATCAAACTGGTATCGTTTGTAGCGGAAAATAAACAACCTGCATACTTGGGCATAATTTTATGTTTTACAGACCTTGTCTATATGCGAATATTTGTTATTTGTTATTTGAAAACTTTTTCGAAATTGCTCAGGAAAAGAATTGTCTTCGGCCTATGCACTAAGTGGATACGCTGTATATTTTGAAAATGTGATGTGTTCGAAGAGCTTTGGATTTAGCGATCCCAAAAATCAACAATCAAAAGTGCTCTATAGAAGATGGAAGCGTTATTACTTTTCCAGATTATTTCCAGAGTAGGTGGGTTACAAATAGCAAAATTATGATAATAAATTGAGAGCAATTGGTATCGAAAATCGAAATCAAATAAATAAACAAGAAAGATGTACTTATAAAGCCTGACTGATAAAGATTGATATACAATTCTATTATTATTTATATTATTTTATCGTAATTTATAAGATCAATAAATCATTTTTTAATACCTATCGTGATCGATGGTTGCCATTATCCTATTTATGATCGAAAACAAATGGAAAATTTTGTTGCCTAGCATCAGATAATAATCGTTTAGTACCACCATTCATGAAATATTCCTGTTTCTTAGAACACAATCTCCTAGTTGTACACATTAACGTAAAAACATAGGTGATTTCATTTGTATGTCATTGATATTTATTACAAACGATAAAATCTTGTGCATCGACAATTTAAATAGAACAACTGACTTCTATTCACTATTATTAGCCTCTCAGTTAGTTGTTTATGTGTTTTGATTTTAATTTTTCACTATTAAACACTAAGTAATTTCAGACATTTTCTGTCAGTTTTTTTTTTTTTTTTGTAAATAACAAGCATGTAAAATTATAGAGGATAAACTACGACAATAAAATTCTATCTCACATTTGATTATTTGATTACATTGCACACGTAGGGGTTTTCAAGTCAGCTTGGTTTATTGCAGATTTATATTCTGATTCATTGTGAGATTTGATGTTATGTAATGAAGTCAGAGATTACGAGATTTATTTTTTGTGTTCACTTGAAGGTGGATTTACACATATATGAATTGATTGGCGCCAGTGTAGTCTGGCGTGCTTGTAAAATTGCATTGTGTGTGTAAATATCAACTTGTCTGTTATTTCCACGCCTGTTCGCCAGTTACTAATTCTTACTGCTGTAGAGAGAGTATAGGCGAAGTTTCACTAACCTTAAGTCGAACATTATTCCTTATAGTTGGATACATACATTTTTGGTGACAATTGTTTAATTCATATTCTAAACTAATTTTAAATGGCAAGGAATAAAACTTTAATTCGAGGTTGTTTACTCTATGAGTACAAACTCGGCACCAAAGCTGCATCGGCAACATAAAAAATAAGCAACGCATTCGGAGATAATACAGTAAGTGATCGAACAGCACAGACTGGTTCAAGAAATTTTCTTCAGAAGATTTTAGCTTGACGAATGAAGCACGCTCTGAGAGAACGAAGATCATTAACAACAGGTCGTAGAGATAAATTCCAATGTAAGGTGACTAGAGATTGCAGAAAGGTTCAATGACAGCGATTCGTTTGCACCTTCACCAGCTAGGAAATACGCGGAAGTTAAGCAAATGGGTCTCATATGAATTGTCAGATGACAACAAATCTAACTGTCTTACCATTTGTTCAGCAAACATTTCACGTTGCGTGAAATTATGAACCTTTTCTTGATCAGTTGTTAACTTGCGACGAAAAGTTGATGCTATACTCAAATTCTAAGCGTTCGTATCGTTGGTTGTCGCCAACTGATCCAATACCACACCCTCCCAAGGTTTCCTTGCACCCAAACAAGATTTTATTGTGTGTTTGGTAGACAGGAACCGGAATTGTGCATTATGAGTTTTTGGAAACGGGTCAAACCAGTACTGCTAATTTGTATTGTGGACAGGTTCAACTAGTATGAGCAGCACTCATCTAGAAACAGCCTTCTTTGATCAATTGAAAGAAAGTGCTGTTCTTTGAGGACAACGCCAGACCTCATATTGTAATACTCCGGAAAAATTCTGAAATCGGCTGGGAAACGTTGTCACACCCTCCTTATTCTCCTAACATTTCGACAAGTGACTATCACGTTTTCTTGTCTCTTGACAAATTTATGAGGCATAGGCAGTTCCAAACTCGAGTTGATGAAATCAATGCAATCTGTCAATTTTTTGATTCAAAATCCGAGTCCCACAATACCGGCATACAAAAATTGGTGTCACGTTGACAAAAGGTCATTGACTGTGATGGCAATTACTTCGATGAATAGTAGTCTATTATTGCTTCTTAATAAATATTTATTTTATCATCAAAAACCACACGAGCTTATATGGTTACCTGATATTAAAGGTGTTATCCGAATGCCACTTTTAAGTTTTTCGAATTCTTCTATTTACTCTTCGAATGCTATTACATGTTCAGAATAGTAACCTTCACATAGTTTGGAGTCACCAATCTTGAAAATGAAGTTTTATTAAAATTATTTTGCCGTTTCTTGCCGATAATTTGCAAAACAGCAGAGAGTGTAGGTACCGGTTTTTTAAATCGATTTCATTTAATTTTACAAGAATCAAGATTTTTCTTCTTGCATTCTGTACAACTAACCTGCTGTAGGTATTTTGTGACATTTTTAAGGTTTAATTTACTATTGTATGTGATAACGTTTTTAGAATAATTCTCTTATCATAGAAACTTACCGAAGATGTGTTTTAATTAAATATTATTGAAATTAATGATCTTTTAATGCGACGAGTGTTTTTGTTTCCATTTCATTTAGTTCTTTTTGGTGAATCAAGATTTTATATATGTATTTAAATGTTATCCTGTTAACTTTGAAATCTTAATACAGCTTACACTATTATATGGTCAAAAGCAATAATTTATTATTACCATTATTATTATTTATTAATTTTTCTAAATACCTCTTCCGTTCCAGGCCTATCCTATGGTGCTCATGTCCTCACCTCAGATTAACTCTTTTAAACATGACTTTTTTTCTTGAAGGGAGCACAACAGAACACGTGAATACAAAAGCATTATTACCACAAGTAATATGCATACATTTAAACAGTTCACTAAAACCCTTACCACAACACTTAATTCGTACTGGACGTACGTTTCGATAGCCATCAGCAAGACTGAACTAACAAGCTTGTTAGTTCAGTCTTGCTGCTGATGATGATAGCTTGGCTATTAAAACGTGCGTCCAGTACGAATTAAGTGTTGTGGTAAGGGTTTTAGTGAACTGTTTCAGTGTTCCAGTGCCACAGATTTAGAGTACCCGTTTAATACATACATTTGTTATTGACCTAAACGTATGTGGCTAGAATAAAAGTCAACAATTTATTATTAAGGGTTATCTTGTTTGGAGATTCTACTACTTTAAAAATTTCATAAATTAACCAGCTATGACAATCATTTATTTTGCTCCAGTGAAATAGCAATATGGAGCCATGCAGTATTTAGCTACAAACTTAAATATATACGTGAAATGGGGGCACATGTCACAAAATCTCACAATTTTTCAAACGATTCGTACAAATTTCTAAACATATTGCCAATTAAGGATCTCTTCAAATATAAGTTATTTGTGAAATTTTATTTTAGAGTAGACAATTTTGAAAAAAATGAACACAAGTATAAAACACGTTAACAATCTATGGGATAGGAGCCAGCAATTAGTTTTGTTGGGGAACCGTTTCAAAAATTTACAAATCAACCAAATTTTAAAGTTTAATTAAATTCTCAAACAACAAATAATACAAAATTTTATTTAGTAATCGACAAGCAGTGCAACATTCTGCATTCTGGGACGGCGTGACTGTGTTTCTTGGCGGTAGGTGTCGTCGAAAGACATATTCAGTGCTGTTTTGGAGATTAGCAACATGAACTGAGAGGCAAACGAATGATTCCACCAATACCATGAGCTATATTAGCATTTATTTTTTGGTTATTGTTATTAGGCATTCTTTCCACGTGTATTTCTATACATCATGGTAAGCCTGAGGAATCATTTGCACGTATAGATGTCGCTGTGCCTAGGCACAACGCCTCCTTGCGTTTGGCAGCCCAGGAGCTGCCCGATAGGTGGTAGACATCTACACTCCGGTTTGTCTTGCTACCCTCTGGGACGGCTTGACTGTGTTTCTTGGCGATAGGTGCCGCCAAAGGACATATTCAGTGCTGTTTTGGAGATTAGCAACGTGAACTGAGAGGCAAACGCAATGATTAGCAGCAGAAGATTGTGCTCAGAACCATGCTGATGACGCCGGGTAGGCAGAAACATGTTCATGTGTTAGCGCTATCTTCTCTGCTACATTGTTTTTGCCGATGATTCCACCAATACCATGAGCTATATTAGCATTTATTTTTTGGTTAGTGCAACAATATTTGAAATTTAATGGCTATACTTTTTACTTTGAGCTAGCCGTCTCAATTCTGGCGTTAAATTTGTGCAACTTATTGTCATTAAGTTCTGGAGATGGTCACTGGTGAGTCGAGATCGAAACTCATTTTTAATTAAGTTTATCTTTGAGAACGCTGCCTCACACACGTATGTTGAACCGAACGTTGTAAAAAGTTTTCAAGCGAAATTTTTGAATTCTATGTATCTTTGGGTATTCTCTTGAAAATCGATCATTTCCATCTGTATAACAACTTTACTATTTCGAAAACACTGCATCTACATTGGTCCATTCATCATTAGCTCGCAGAGAATAAATATTGCTTAAGATTTCTGTAACATTTTCGATTTTTTTAAAGTGGGTTTTTGAAATTCCGATTTGAGATCTTTTATGAAAGTCTTGCAGTCTTCCACGACGATCTCGTTATTTTCAAATTTGGAACGTGCATACGTTCATTGTCAATATCGTGATACAAGAGGTCGATTTTTCGTGGAAAACTTCTTACTTCTGACAGAAGCTCCTACACAAGCTTCTTTCTCCCTTGAAGTTTGAAGTTCAGATCATTAACATATTTAAAAGTGTCTGTTAAAAAGGCGATGGTAGCCACATTTTCTATTTCACTTAAGAAATTGAGAAAGGTTTTTGAAGAAGCCTGATTACAATTTGAAAGAAATGTCTTCCAATAATCTAAAATTGCGAAGAACTTATGTAAAACGCAACCTTTGCTTAGTCACCTTATATCGTTATGTTTATCGTTATCAATAAATCATCGTATTAAGCATTAATTTCGTCAAGAAATAACTTCAACTCACGGTGCTTTAGTGATGATTTAGCACGTAGATAATTCATTATTTTGATAAATTCTTACCTTACATAGTATTCCCGAAATTGGAGTTGATGCTGCAAGCTCAACTTGGCAATTTGGTGTATAATACAGTGATAAGAAATCAAATTATCATTACATTTTGGTTCGGTGCTCAACCGCTGAACTAATCCTTTCCTACTTGAAAGTATTGCTGGCTATTACTATAAATTTTTTCAAGTCTAATCCATCTTTTCCAAAATATTGCATTACTATCTCGAACATATCTTCCTCTTTGGTACATCCTGCTAAAGACAAAATAGACAATAATTCCTCAACGATCTTGGTTACGTATGTCTAAGTAACATACAAAAATAATCAACTGTGCGATGTCTGTAACGTTGCACTATTCATTCATAGCCAAGGCATAATATTCTGCAGTCCTTAACTGACGTTTGGCATTACAATGGTTTTCTTCTGCCCACATATGTGTATTTCTTGTATTAGCTGAGGTGTGCGCGAAGTTACAAGCAGGGAAACGTTTACTTGTATCAAGACGACCTCAATTCCAGACAATAACCGTTTCAATTATCCACAATACAATTACTGTTTTAAATCAAAAGAAATATTTTCTTAGGGCTTTTTCTCCGCTTAAGAGCAGTAAATACTTGCAATGAAATAATTATATTTCTTTGTTTAAGAGATTTGCTAACTTGACTCAAGAAAATCTTGCAGAAAGCGATTCTTAGTACAAGTCAATGGCCATTATAACACAAAACAATATTTTTTTACGGATAGTAAATAGTTTTCTTAATTCAAGAAAGCGTTCAGGTATTGTTTATAAATCAATAGTTCCATTTTCTTAAAATAAAGCATTTATTTACTTAGAATTCTTGAAATGCATATTATTTATATCCACATTATTAATTGCTCTTATCTTGTTTAAAATAGTACGATATATCCGTACATAATGCAGTAAATTATTCTCATTGCTTGTGATTTTAAAAAGGTTTAAAATTTTTGTAGGTTATCTACGGAATAATGTTCAAACAAAAGTGAACTCTAATGTAGAAGCACACATGAAAAAAGTACCTAGAAATAATAACGAAGATAATGCGAGAAAAACAATGTGAGAAGAGAAAAGCACTAACGCTTCTTGATCCAGCCCACATTGCTGTTCATCTCTCAGTTTATGCCACTAATCTTCAAAAACAGCACTGAAATATGCCCTGGCGCCACCTAGTGCCAAAAGGTATAGTCATGCCGTCCTAGAAAGTAACAACAGAAGCCGGAATACAGATGCCACACTTACCTATACAATGATATAACCTTTAATGCACAACGTTTCATAAACATTTTCAAAAAATACCGGTAAATGTAATATGAATATTCTTTAAACATAAAATTAATTGATTTACTTGGAAGGAATATTTTTCTGTCTTGGATTTTTTTGATTTTCTAACCCCAAGAAAATATTTATTTAATACAAATAAATTTTCAAATTATTTTTTTATATTAAACATTTTTATAATCATGAAATAAAAATATTATTTTTATCAATAGGAGGTAGGGTGCCTTACGATATTGACTATAAATGTTAATTTTTTACTACAATAATTGGAATTTGAAGTAATTTCGCCGAGAGTACAATTTTGCTCTAGAAAACCTCTTGGTGCCAACAGAATCAATTTTTGTTCTAGAACGATATCATATGCCAGCCTAAGGAAGACAATTTTAATTTGGAGAGTTTTAAAATGTAATACATTTTTTGGAATGCTATTAAGAGATATTAAATGTTTAAATTTCTAAGATAGACAGGTTATATTAAGAATACGACATCACATACAAAATTATCTTACCTCTGGATAATAATCCGTTCCCATTTTCTACTTCGCAGGGACAAATTAAATATTTTAAATGTTTATTTACAATTATATGGAACCAGTTTAAGTAATAAACATTCACTTCATTCATTACACTATCAAATATCTATGTTTTTCGCGCTTGTGAGTTCTTATTTTCTCGCACGTAATACCAAGGACTTTCCTCGTAGAAAACCATTAAAATATTTAGAAAAACAGTTAAAACAATCAACGTCAAGCACGATCTATGTATATTCGAATCGACGTTTGTAATACACACGCATTTCACACGGAAATACAAGTTGGAGTCGCTAAGCGTCACAAAAATAAGACAATGTGTAGATTTGTGGATGATTTTAATATATTGTGTATTTATTATGGATTGCGTTATCGCTTAGGAGCCGAATTGTTTTTGATTAGATACAGGCAACGTTGTATTGTAAGTTTTGATTTTAAAAATACAGTGCTTGAAATACTATATATACAAAATACATACAAATATGTGTGTATGCATTATGTATGTATACCTATAGCTATCTATCTGCATTGAGATTATTTTGTTTACACAGAGGAATATAGATATTGTTCGCTTAGTTGGGGTTTTAAGATACACACATTGACAAAGGTGGACGTAGATGAAAACTAAAGAAGGAAGTTGGTAAATTACCGAAATCCTGTCATATATAAATGTAAATTTTGTATTTATCCCTTTGTAGAATCTATGTAACTTCTTTCTAACTTTTTGACTTTACACTGAGATTGATCGAACAAAGTTTATTCCATTTTTTTGGTTTCCGGGATGGAACCACATCGTTGTGGTCGCTTCTATCTCCGCTTCTAGGTAGAAGCAATCACAATTATGTGGTTCCAGCTCGGAAACCAATAAGTCAGTACAATTGACGACGGCGGATGTCTGTGTACCAAAGTTTATTCTGTTTAATAATTTTTATGCCAAAATAACTTTTTTCAGCTACGGTCTATAGAGGAAAATAAAGTTCAATACAATAAATGAAAATCAAAATAATATCAATATAGCCTATCGCAGGGGTTTCCAAACTTATCAGTAGAGCCCGGTGAGAGGGAGCCGTGCCATAGCCGTACTTGCCTAGTATACAAAAACAATAGTAAGAAGATAGAAAAAAAATAACAGAACTAATACATAATTATAATATGTGAAAAGTAGTGAAACACTCACCCTTTTAAGCAGCCTTGGCTGCGAACCGTAAAACTAGAAGCACCATTATCAATATTAACATCATATGGATAAGAGTGGCAAAAAGTTGACACCATTAGATGTGTTTCCACGGTGAGCGATATTGATGATTTCTGGCAAAACGCCATCTTTGAACTTTGTGCTCTCTGGCAAGTAATTAATTCGGCTTCATTTAAACGTCTTCTGATTGTTCGAGTGGATATTACAACATTATGAACCGCCGATAACTCATTTTTTAACACATTACTAGTGATTCTCCGGTTTCTAAGAGCGGATTGTCTCAGAAAACGGCCATCCCTTTGATTGGTACATTGTTTTCGCCGTCGACCTGCCCTTCGAATGTGAGATCCTGTTTTGTTAAATCGTCTAGCCATGCGGCTTATGCTGGAATGATTTCTTCCTAACGCACTGGCAACATAACGCATCGAGTTTCCCTCATCCAGCAGAATTGATGCCCGTACTGCCTCCTCCACGGATAAATTTTTTTGGCGGTTTAATTTTTTTAGTTTAAAACACTTGTAGATGAACTTTAAAACACGTATATGACACAACCGATAACAAAAATTAGCTTAATAACTTCTCTTAAGCAGCAGCTTCTGAACGGATTTTGAATCACTTGTGGTCAAACGTGACTAATTAACATTTGCAATTTTAAAACAAAACAGCATGTGCTTGAAATGTCAGAGGAGGTCCAAAACCTACTAGTAAGACAGTTGATAGATTAAAAGTTATCATCAGGTCTGAATGTTTTTAAAAAATGTTAGTGGTGCGTCCAGGAGCTTGTATTATGAACACATACTTGTAATAAGAATAATTATATTAACAAAATGTGAAAAGAATAGCACAAAAAATACAACGTAGCCTCTCTTAAAGTGACTGTTATCCGTGTGTGCATATGAGAGTGACGTCACGGAGAGTGACGTGGTTTCGTCACGGGGAAGTTGCCTACTCAAGTAACAAAAAATAACTCTAGTGTCACATCGCCTGGTGTGCGCATCTTCATGCCTTCAACGGCTCATATTGAAGAGTGACAGATTGTCGCGTGATAAAAATCAGCAGTGGGTGCATACCTTAAATACATTTATAAATAACTAGAAAAAGGTGTAATGATGGTTTGATTCTCACAATAACTCTTTAATAATGCAGTACTACCGGTTTCGAGCCAATATCAGCTCATCCTCAGGCAGGGTGAAAGTAATCTATAATACAGTTGCAATAGATTAAGTACTGGCTAATAGCTAATGTTGTACAATTTCTTTTTATTTTTAAATTACAATATTGCTCTGCCTAGTATTATATAAATGAGCACGTATTGTTAGAAGTCACCGAAAATCCTAATTGTCTTTAAATCACAATGTGACTGTGGGTTCGCTACATCGCATTTGGAAGCAAGCTTCTCCCTTACAAACCCATTCTATTTCAAGAATTATCCGAAGATGATTTTGATCGACAAAATTAACAATGATGTAAATTTAATTAACGGGACTGTTTTTGCAGAATCAATCCTCATCATTAGTACCCTAATAGACGAAATTATTAGGGTACTAATGATGAGGAGGTTGAAGAAGAACTAATAGAGAATGATCTAAATTCCGATGTCTGGTTGCAGAAAGATGGGCACTAACTCATTATAAACTCAATATAAGAAATAACGTAAAAGAAATTTTTACAAACTGTTGGATAGGAAGAAAGGAAATTGTAAAATGGCCGCCACGATCACTAGACCGTGTGATTTTCTTTCTTATGGGGCATTTAAGAAACAAAGATTTAGAGAGGAATTTGCATTGTTACCTCGCAATCAGTGACAGGCTAGGTCACTGTCTAGCTATTGATGGTGCGCATTTTGAAAATTTTCTTTAGATTTGTTTAATTTCTTTCCTGATAAAAACGTATAGATTACGATTTTATTTTATAATAAATATTTTATAATAAAAGATTCCTCTTCTTCATGGACACGGATTGTTACGTGGACGCTGTGCATTCACACAAATTTTTCTGTGGGTGCTTAAATCCTGGAGGACCCACGTAGTCAGCGCTATTGTGTGGAGATGTTTTGTCGTTTGTATTGTATTAATTTACAAATAATGAGATAGTGTATCCTTTAAAAAAGTTAACTTTGTGTTTAATGTAAATTAAGACAGAGCTAGCAAGTAAACAAGTTGACCTTTCGAGTTTAATGTTTTGTTAAATAAAAAAAATAGAAATAATTATATTTTGGTTTTGCTTTTAATAATAGCTTGAAGCAAGGTTATTGTAGCGAAGTTGTAGTCATCGTTACAATATGCAATATGTTCCTGCATGCCTGTTTAATGTTTCCGCTGGGAGTTAACCAAGAGAGACTTCAATAGTCATAGCTCCCTTCAATCACTTGACTAAACACTTTCCTAGGTAATCCGAATACAGCGAACTCGAATCCAATGGTGCATGAACATACCTACGTTCTAAGCTCATATTTCTATTTTGATTATGAATACGGTAGCAGTCCGTGAAAGATGATAGCGTTGTAGAACTACATAATTTATTAGAAGTTACGTAATCATTTTATTTTACTTACTTGCTTCTTTTCTCACGTTCTTAAGTATTTACATGTATAAAGATTTTATTAAATTTTTTACTGCATTTGGTACGGTCTTGTACGCTTCTAGACTCTAGAGTTTAATTCTTCTTATTTACAAGTGAATGAAAATTTTAAAACTTCGAGAAGTGTTTCAAAATGTCCAGCCATTGTGCTCGAGTTATTTTAGAGTTATATCGCTACTTCGACATCTAGATTCTTTTGATAAACTTTATTAATTAAATGAACATTGAAAATTTATCAGATCAGAGTAAATGTGCTATAGTAATATCGGACAATCTATCCATTTCCTCTTGCAATTGATTGTGGAACGATTCTAGTGTCGTGTTAAATATCTAATGTTAGATATGATAATGCTACAGTATCCAAGAAGAGAAATGCTCTTAACAAGAAATGGTGGAGATTAGACTAAATTAAATTGAGAGGTGGTACTGTCTCACTGCGTCCTTTTCAGATCTATTGTGGTTCCTCAATTACTAGATCCTTCACATTAGTTTTGGCTATTTCCACCAGACCTACTAGCGTTGTGAGCGATAATTCACGTAGTTGCCGGACTTTGGATATTCCGAGCCCATTCCTGAGAGCTGCATTCCTGTTAGTCCTGTACATTCTCAGAGTGCGTGTTCTACGAGTTCTCTTCCGTTTGACAGAATCTACAGGTTGTTTCCTGTTAGCAAGCCTTCTATTGCTTTGACGAACTCCCTATCTTTGCCTAATAGGTAGGCTATAAGATTAGGCTAACATGCCTTTAGGGATTGTTTGATCTATGTTCAACCCGAAATGTTTTTTCACTAATTTTAAGACTTCGTTTCTTTCCACTGTTTAGTAACTGCTTTAACTGCCGTGTATGCAATGGGTTTTATGTTTTTGTTAGCGATTGATATGCCTATTTGGACTAACTAATCTGCTTTTCCTCGGTAGCTCTCATTTTTTGGAACCCAGACTAGGGTCACCTTTGGACGGTTACCCAGTCTATTTAAAGTGGCTATGCAGTTCTTCACAGGTTTAGACTTTGCTTGTGAAGCCCAGTGTCCTTAGTAGAGCCAGACAGCGCCTGTCCGTGGCCATTTCTTGGCTGAGAGTTGTCTGGAATAATCGACTAAGTTTGGGAACTTCATGTCTCTTCTCAGCTGGGCGTTTCTTAGAGCTCCTGACGCACATGGAATCATTCTGAGAATTTTATTTTGCAGTGTTTCTAGCCGCTTGAGGTGGCAGTTAGCGGTTGCACACCACGTAAGCGCGCCCTAAGTTAGAATAGGCCTGGGTTTGTACATTAGCAGCTTCTTTTCCATGGGAAGCGGGATCCGTCCACATAGCAGCAAGATTATACTTCCTCTTTCTTATATATAGCAATTGTACTGTCGGATGTCTTGGAGCATCGCTCGTATGAATGAAGAGTGCCTTTAGAATTGCTTGAGTATCTGAATATATAGCGACGGGCTGATAATTAGGCTATTGCTTTATAGTTTTATGTCACAAGATTTTTTACTAGGCATATGCTTTAAGAACTTAATATGCTTTTCATTTATAAATATATAACATTTGATCATACATACTGAAAAAATTTCCTAATTGTTTTCAAGGTCTTAGAACGTCTGTGCACAAATCAATTGGATTGGTGCTGGCGTTATGACTTAACTTTTGGCTGAAATGTCCCTCATGGTTATATAGTTTATTCCAAACGCTGATCTTTTTTCTTCAAGTTATTGTGTTGTCCTTCTAATATGTACCTATGTAATGTAAGTAGACCCTTTCGGGTTCATCAGGATAAAAATTTGGAGAGTACTAATGGACTAAGAACGTACTTAATTTAGTCCCCAGGATTTATTTGGACATTTGTTGGTATTTGTTGTGCTATTTGATGGAAAGGTCTCTTGCCTTCATTTCGTTAATGACGTCGTACTTGTTTGCTGTTTTTGATAATGTTTCGTGGAATATTTTCACTGCTCAAAGTGTCATCGGCTGCAGATTTACTAACGATCGAAATTTTCCCCTTCCAAGAGATTTTGTAAGTTGGAAATAGAAATTTGAAATAGTCACAAGAAGTACTTTGCATTACAACTTTTTCATGTAGCATTTGACATCTTCGTACAGGCGTGCATACATAAAATGTTTCGCATGCTTATGTAAGGTGGAGAGTTTTAAAACAGTCCGGATACTCTTTATGTTTTTCTCAGACAATTAAGAGTTCCAATAACAAAAAAAAAGGTTCTGGTTTGAAGATTTGGTGAATGATATTTTATTACTCATTTAATTTAGAATTTTAATCATAATTGAATAACAAATAGCAATTACAAATAGCAAAGCAGATATCTTTCTCATCAAAAAAGACATGGATTGGTGACATTATTAATAAAATGAAAATGTTCGAAATAAACGATGGACTAAAACAAGGAGGAAGCTTGAGCCCTACACTGTTCATTCTAATCATGGATGATATTATAAAAGCCTTAGAAAAGAAAATACGGAAACTACAAGGAATGAGTATTTGCGGACGATTTGGTTATATTGACGGACAAAGAAAACGAACTACAAAGACACCTAACAATTTGGGAGAAGAATTGATAAAGCGAAAAATTTTAATAAATGCAAGTAAAACAAAAGTCATGAATATCGGTGATGAAAATAGAAAATTAAACGTAGAAATAAACAAACAAAAACTGGAACAAGTGTACCACAGCCTAAGTAAAGAGTTCATCCGTAAAAAGGTGGTGGACAAGAAAACGAAGATGGCCGTATACAAAACAATTTTCAGACCAATATAAACATATGGAAGTGAGAGCTGGGTACTAACACAAACATTGAAAAGCAAAATCAACGCCATTGATATGAAATATCTAGGAAAAGTCAAAGGAATCACGAAACGAGATAAAATTAGGAACAATACAGTAAGAACAGAGCTCCAAATACGAGGCGTGTTCGGGAACAAAGGTACACTCCTGCGCATGATATCACGTGATTTCAACCCTGCAATCAAGTCGTCCTATTGTGTCATCTTTTCACTCAATGTTAGTGCGTCGTTTATTTTGTTCCGGTCAGTACTTTGGAAATTATTGCGGTAATAATGGAGCCTCCTCTGTCAAAATGCGTCCCATTGGATGTTCATGCAATCATTTGTTACTTTTGTGTGGCAATGAAGGAATCGCCGACCGCAATTCACCGAAGGATTTCCGAAGCTTATGGCGAGGTTATGTCACGCAAGCAAGTGTCGGTTTGGTCTTCAGAGTTTCGAAACGGTCGGACAAACTTAGATGATCTTCCAAGATCTGGAAGACCGAGAATGTCTCTGACGGACCGAAACAACCAGCAGATTCAAGAACTCATCATCACCGACAGACGTTTGGCAATTCGAGAAATGGCATCCGAACTGTATATTCCGAAGACGGTAATCCACGACATTATTCACAACAAGCTTGACTACCGAACAGTCTTTGTACGGTGGGTGCCTAAGCAACTCACGGATGCGCAAAATGAAACGGGATTTGCATGCTCTTTGGAAAATCTGCAACGTTACTATAACGACTCTTCGTTTCTTATGAATATTGTAACAGGAGATGAAACGTGGGTTCATCACACGATGCCTGAGAGCAAAGTTCAAAGTATGGCATGGAAGCATCGCGACAGTCCACCTCCCAAAAAATTTCGCGTTACTCCATCGGCTAAAAAGTTCTTGCTACAGTTTTTTGGGATTGTAAAGGCGTCCTTCTGCTTTAGTTTAAGTGTTATGGCGAAACTGTAAATGCAGCAACATACTGCGAAGCCCTCAATAAATTACGGGAAGCGATTCGACGAAAGAGGCCTGGTCTACTTAGTCACGGAGTCATGTTTCTACATGACAACGCAACGCCTCACACCGCCAGAATCGCCACGGACAAGCTTCGTCATTTCGGATGGGAAGTCATCACTCACCCAGCTCACAGTCCAGAATTGGCTCCTTCGGATTTTCGTCTTTTTCGAGACATGAAAGGTTTTTTGGGAGGACAACGGTTTCGGTCGGAAGAGGACGTCATCCAAACCACAATACAGTGCCTGCGTCGATAGGGACCTGATTTCTATGCCAAGGGTATGTTAGACCTCGTCCGCAGATGAGACAAGTGCCTCAATCGGCTTGGTGACTACGTTGAAAAATAGTTTAAGGACCGCATTTTCTTTCTGTAATACGCTTTTTATTTTTTAATAAATTTATTTGTATTTTCTAAGCGAGTGTACCTTTGTTCCCGGTTACGCCTCGTAGAACCAATTAACAAAGTAATAGAAAGAAACCAACTTAAATGGTTTGGGCATATATGCAGAATGAACGACAATAGACAGGTGAAGAGAATTTGGGAAGCTAAAGTACAAAACAAAGGAGGAGGAGGAAGACCAAAGAAAACGTGGAATGATGAGTAGAGACGGGATTTTAGGCAAAATGCCTCTTTGTTTAGATTCAAGGCAAATTAAAAATAATACAAAATCTATATGTTTCTCGACAAATCAAAGCGATCTAGCTATGTTTTATTTTGCCTAGTTGCCTATTTCGACTTTTAACAGCCTAAATCGTGTTTTTTCGACTATTTTGTCCTAAAATCATATTTATTTGGTCTAAACGTTTTTTTTTTTTAATTTTAAATAAATATGTTTTTTACACAGCTGCATCTTTCTTAAATGTAAATTTTAGTTTTATAGCTAAAATGCTATAAACTAATACAACGATGGGTTTTCCCGTCTATTGTGTGAGGGGCAAAGTTTGGATTTGCCTGCCGTAAAATTTATATTACTACCCTATTGAAGATATATCCTCAATTATCGGCTTATCGCTCTCGGGTTCATTTACCTGCACCCACGTTTTTATTTTACGGGAATCTCTATCGGCTTGTTTACGCCCTGTAATTTAAATCATATAAGCAAATTTCTTCTCCCTGTCAACGTGATTAATGAATACACGATGCCCATTCATAGTTTATACAATGGACATCTTGATATTGCAGTTTAGATTTTATATTTATTCTCTTAATGTTTCTCTGGAGCGTATATGTGTGTGTTCCTATAGCGAGGTGGACTATTGACGAATCAGTATATAGTGAAAGACGTACTTTGAATTTTCATTTATATCGTAGCTTGCAAAGAATATTTTTCGGTAGTTTTCTGTCGGTTTGTGCTTGTTTATCTACTCAGTGTATTGTGTATTTCCATCTACAACAATGCCAAAATCCAAGGAATCACATAGCGATAAAGTTCAAAAATGGCTGAAGGCAAGTGGAGGCACTACTGTCTTTCAGCTGAATTCAAGCAACAGTGAAGAGTTGTTTTGTAAAACGTGCGGAAAGATGGTAAAGGACGTTTTTGTTTTTCTTTCCTAACTTGCTTCAAAAATATTATTGTAGTTAACTTGCAAAAAGAAAAATCATTTAGAGCAACATGCTACTGCTCCTGGACATCAGGCAAATCTTAGGAAACCGTTGAGGAACCAAATGTTAATAGACACCAAAAATTCCAGAGAAATCGACCTTTTTAATCGAGATTTATGCGACGCTTTTATGTCTGCAAATATTCCTCTGGACAGATTAAACTATTCAAAACTGCGAAATTTTCTCACTAAATACTGCAACAAGAATGTGGCAAGCGTGAAAACCTTAAGAACAACATATGTAACAAAATGTTACAATGAGGTAATTAATATAATAAATAATAATTTAAAAATGTATTTTCATACTTGAGTGTCATTAAGATTTTGTTTACACCTACAATATTTTTATTAATTTTTTAAGACTATTAATACTATTCGCGGAGAAGTTGGTAACAACGATATTTGGATATCTATAGATGAGACGACTGACTCTAAAGGTCGTATTATGGCAAATATGATTGTGGGTAAGCTTTGTTCTGAAACACCAGGAAAACCGTATTTACTGGCTACAAAGCAACTTGAAAGAACAAATTGCAATACAATGGCAAGATTCGTGAACCAAGCTTTAGGTAAGATATATTATGCAAAAAACTTGCTTTAATAATATTGTAAATTTAATGCTAGATATTTAAGTTAAAGGCAACTCTCGTATTTTAGGTATTTTGTGGCCAACAGATGGAATTAAGTACGAAAAAGTCAAGCTTTTAGTCACGGATGGTGCTTCTTATATGCTCAAATGTGGTGCAAATTTGAAGATTTTTTATAAAAATCTTAATCATTTAACATGTTTTGCACATGGACTTAATTTGGTGTGTGAATGTCTAGAAATCAATATGCTAATGTTAATGGTTTAATTTCAAATACCAAGAGAGTCTTTTTAAAAGCTCCACTGCGTGTGGCAGTGTATAAAGAAAATCTGCCAGATCTCCCTTTGCCTCCCGAACCTGTCTTAACACGTTGGGGAACTTGGTTAGAGGCGGTAGTTTTTTATGCTAATAATTTCGAAGCAATAAAATCAGTAAGTACTTTTTTAGCAAAATTTTTAAATAAGATTGTTTTTATTTAACGCTTTATGTTTTAGGTTGTAATATCGTTTGACAAAGATTCAGCTAACTATTGAGCAAGCGCAAGAATACCTTTCCAATCAAAATGTCAAAAACGATCTTTTATACATCAAGTCGCATTATAAATTTCTCATTGATAACATCAAAAGATTAGAAACATTCGGCCTTCCTCTTACAGATTCTGTTGCAGTAATTAATAATGCCGAAGCAGCTCTCAAGAATGCCCCAGGAAAAGTTGGCAAAATAATTTTGTCAAAGTTTAACCAAGTGATTTCGAAAAATCCAGGTTTCAAAACGGTTAAAGAGTTTGCTGAGCTGCTCAGTGGCGAAGCAGTTGAAGCTACCGCTCATACCACAGCTGACTGGTCCATATTTAAGTTTTGTCCTACAACCTCGTGTGACGTAGAACGTTCATTTTCTTCGTACAAACTGCTGTTTTCCGACCGAAGACAAATTTTACTAACGACAACTTGGAAAAACATCTTGTGTGCTACGCAAACGGGAAATTTGAGGACATGTTACACGGCGATTAATTAATTTATTTATTATTTTAAACCAAATGAATCTACATATTTTAGTTATTAGTTAAAATTTGTATGTTTTATTTCTTTTTATGGCTGAAATGTACCTAAAATTACATTCAATATCGTCTTCTTATTCATGTTTTTTAAAAATAAAATGATTTTTGTGTTTACCTTTTTTTTTAAGTATTTGCCTAACATGCCTAAATCACAGTTTTTCGTCCTAAATACATAGTTTTTAAGGCCTAAAAAAGGGCCTTTTTAGCTGTTTTTTACGTCCTAAAATCCCGTCTCTAATGATGAGGTAGCGGTAACTCTCAACGAAAGTGCTCTAACCTGGGATGAAGCAAAGAAGCTGGCCAAGTATAAAATAGAATGGACAAAATTTGTGTATACTATATAAATGAAATCAAATGTATTATATACTTTACATCAAATTGTAGAAAGGTTAATGATAATATATATAATATATATATATATATATAAAAAAAATTAAATTGCGTTAATCTTTTGTTCTTTTTATTTGAAATTATAATCAATTATTACCTTTGAATAGTTATACGATTCTGCAAAGTTTGGTAAAAAAATTCGTACCCCTTCTCGGTGTTGCAATTTCCATGCCATGTAGTACATGTTTTAAAGTCAGCGCTAATTACTTGTTGGTCATCAATCTATTATTTTTTATTAAATATTACAATGCATTAAACGTTTATCTGATATAAGCGTAGATGATCTCGATAAAATTGATACCAGCCGATATCCATTCTATTAACTGATAAGACTTATGAATTCAGTGGTTGACAACCTATGTAAGTGCGAAAGAACGTAAATACGTTTACAATCTCGGAGTTGAGTGCATAGTACGTTTACAAATGTATTACCTTTAGCATGTAAAATAATAATGTCACATATTTCGGTTATCTACACGCTCGGCGAAGGTCGCCAAGGATGGAAACGTATTTCGAAAAGCTCTTATTTTCAAATGTTTATATTGTGTGAATGCTTTTTTATTGTGTTGACATATAATAAAGATTCTTCTAAAATGCCGACGGGATTGGAGGAGATTTAAATTCAATAACGGGTGGCTTAGAGAAAGGTTACCTCAATCTGAAGGGTATATAAGGAGACAATGTATTGGAAAGCAATTAAATATAAATTATGGGCGCCTTGTCTTCCGTGAATTGAGCAAATATGTTTATACTCAAATGCACATATAATTTGTGGAGATGAAATAATGAATAATGATAGCAAGGACTGTGGGGTAGTATGGTAAACTATGAGCATCGGCATATTCTTTCTATAGATGTCTAAACTATCTAAAAAGGGAGTTGATTGTTCACTTCTCCTATTGTAAATTTAATGGTCTCAAATTTTAAATTATGTATGGCGAGAAACTCTAAGATGGTATATTTCTTTGTATCAAAAATCGCGAAAATATCGACTGAGTATCTAAGCCAGACTCTAGGAAAATACACGTTGGTCCAGATACGAACGGGGGATTGCTTTGTGAATGGCAACAGCGCATTCGAGTCTCACTGAGAGATCCCATCCAGTCGCAGTATATTGTAAAGCGAGCAGCGGTACGCGCATATATTATAAACATGCATGTCCGCCCAATCACATAATATTATAATTCAATGCCTTCTGACAAAATATGTTAATACGGAATTACTGCGTAATTTTTCGGTATTCTCAGATTATGTTAGAAAGTACAGTTTCTTATATTAATTTTAGTAGAAAAATATACAACGAATTTTGAATTTTGTAACTTTTGTATTTGTTGCGTTTCAAAATATATTTCACAGTACTTCTACTAACACCGATTTCGTCTGCAATTTGCCGGCTAGAGCAAGGTTCGCCCATTTCAAGGAACGAACAAACCCTCGCTTCTCTCTCCCCCCGCTCGGGAGGCATTAGAGGGATTTGAGGCTGTTAGTATATTTGTTGACATTTACGGCAATCTCCGACCACATAGCCAAATTTTCTTAACGCTTTTATGATCCTTTCAATCGTCGAATGCGGAGGAATAGGACGATAGACCTACTCTAGGGCAAATAGATCGGCCGTGCTTTGGTAGGAATTTCCGGTAAGATATTATGTAATGATTTGTACCTTTTCTGCGGTTGTATAAACACAGTGTATCCGAAATCCACGATCACGTGTTAGAACCTTGCGAGCGCATAGATAGATAAAGAGTGCGTAAGATAGGCAGCTATGACAGTTGCGCGCGACGTACAGTATATCTCGCATCCCGGTGAGACCTGAGCCAACGTGTATACGGTGTCCTTTTTCAAACACGTTCCAAATTTACTCAAGAACAACTTGGCTGTGAAAGGAGTTGTTCATAATATTTGCCATCTATTTGAAACCGATTTTGATTGATCCAATGTGTGGTTAGCACGTTAATTGCCGCAATACAAAATAAAAAAATAGGACTCGAGAGCAAGCTATCCTTTTTATGTGTAAGTTTTGTTTGTGTATGTAATCTTGTAGGTAAATTGAAAAACATTGAGAATTTTGCAATTTTACTTTTTTTAATGAGACGCTGCTTAGCTTCACGCGGCCCCCAAATACATTGTGACTTGTTCGGGGTAACCTGGAAGAAATAGATAACCGAACGGCAAAGCGAGAGAAGCGATATTGACATACATACCCCCGCTTAAACGAATATTTCCGTTTGAACCTTGTGAGATGCGCCCGCGGTTACTCTAACACTGTCAATCTGTGCCTGCACTTCGGATGCATGTAGGAGTCTAGTCGTTTTGTGTACGCAAAGGAAGGTTATAGATTTTAAGATAGGGATTGACTTGAATTTCAATCTGGAATGAATTTACCGTAAACCATATAACCTGTTAACGGTATGACCATAGACACAAATTGATCATCTATGGGACATATTTCTGGCGACTTGATATTTAGGGAAATATTAGAAATCTATAATTATTACGAAAGGTTAAATTTTAACATCACATGTTTTTTTTATAATTGTTTCCAATAATAGTGTTGTTCTGAGAACTGTACCGCAAACATTAGTTTCATACTTCGATGTAATAGATAGTATAGAAAAGTTACTGATTATAATTAAATAAAAGGAATATTGAATTTTTTTTGTTGTGTAGGTTGTATATTTGTATTGACTGCATGTCACGGTTGGATTTTTTCGTATATAATTTAATTGTAAAATTAATGTTTTTATGGTCATTATAGATCTAACAAAGTTTTGCTTGGAAACCATATTCTTAAAGATATGTTTTAATTTCGGCACAACTGTTTAAAGACGGAAAATGAAACTTTAAACTATGCATATAACTTACATACATAAAGACTAATATAAACTGGCTCTCGAGTAAAAATTGGCAGGACATTTTGTAATATCTTTCCTTTATTAAGTATATGTACTTTTGCGTCACTACTGATTCAACAACCATAAAATTCGATGTTTTCTTTAGCTCTCCCTAGGAAATGAAAACAGCAGCGCTGCATAAATATTGTGGGGGTTTATTTATTTTTCTTACAATTACTTGTTCATATTTCATTTCATTCCCGCAGAACGTTTTTATTTCAGCTGGTAAGATGCTGTTAGTGAAGAATTTCAAGAACCAGTTAGTAAAAACCATTTTGGGAGAGTATGGAGAATAGAAAATGTAGAACGTCAAGAATGTTACAAACTTTGAAGTGGTCCTCGGCGGTGATGTAGGAGTGATATATGCGAGTTGGAACCATGCAACGTTAAATATAATAAAATCCAGCTTTCAGAAAGTATATTGTTTTACTACAATGAAGATGCTATTAATACCAAATTATATTTAAATGTCTACTTTGGTTGATATTGCTCAAAATCAAGATTTGCAATACCTCTTCCATATCAATTTACCATATCATGATAGCAAAAATTTTTATATCTCCAGCAATAAATGTAAATGACAAAACAAGTTGCGATTATCAGTTATAAGTAATAATTCTCGCAATTATATAATCTGTTGCCAAAAATAGCTATAATATATTCGTAAATTAGTAAAAGTGTCTGCGATATCCAAGTTTTAACAATTTTAAATTCGTAAGGTCATCCATACGTCTGTGAATTTGCCATTAGTTGAGATATTAATCAATACACACATAACAAAGTGTTAATTGACGTAATAAGCTTTAATTGTGGATTAATTATTAATAAATAAAACTCTGACAAACGTCGTAAGTGTAAGTTTTATTGGTCAATACAAGTGATCTCAAGCACAATACCTTTTGGAATCAGCATATCAGATGGAGATTTTCCAGAATTTTAATAAAAGGCATCACGATATGAAGTGGAACTTTTGAGTGACAAATTGTCCTTACTTGGTTGATAAAGTATAGCACAGATTTATTACTTTTTTGTGTAGAGAATGCTATTTTCCTTTTATTTGGTTGATCCAAAAATTTTGAAATAGAATGTAGGGAATGGTGGTTCCAAATGCTGGATTCTAATATCTAAAACAAGTACTTTTATGATCTTTTAGAGACAAAAACTATCTCAAGCGCTTTGTTATTCCTACAACGTTTCAAAACGGCACATTTTTGTTAGCATAATTGATCGTGTTATTGATTTTCTGCACATTTGTTAGCATAATTGATCGTGTTATTGATTTTCTGCACATAGATATATGTACGAGATAATCTCTATCATTCATCAAAATATTTAATCGTCTTATTGATTGGGTAGCTACTTATTCGTAGAAGAATGTGTTTCCTGGATATTAGGATCTTAAAATAAAAATAAAAAGATATGAAACTTGTTTACGTGAACAAAATTCTTATGGTTTTCTGAACTAATAATTTTAATATTATTGGAACAAAATTCTTATGGTTTTCTGAACTAATAATTTTAATATTATTGGAATGAAATTATGTATAATTTCGAATGAATTATGCACTAGAGGTTATACTAAACTGGAGATTTCTTAGTGTAACTCCAGATCTGTCATCAGATTTAAGGAAAATGTAAATGTAAACTTAAAGGTCAAAACGTGATCAATTATGTTCAAATAAATTTGGGACAAATTGAAGTCGAAATTACCATCGACACGTTAAAAAAAATGAGGTTTAAAATTTCTCAGAAATGTAAAATTTTGTGAACTATTGGCAGGTTATGCCAAGACAACTAGCAGTGTTTGATAAATACGCATTATTTCAAAAATAGAAGACGGTTGGTCCGTGACGGTAGCGGCTGGTGGTGACGTAACTGGAAGTTCAAGGACAAAACTTCGATTCCCTCGCCCATTTCCGTTGCATGCTACATCGTACACGATGTACAGCGGAAATACACGAGGGAATCGAAGCTTTGTCATTGAACTCCCAACGTCACCACCAGCCGCTATTGGCCTATAAGAATGATTTCTCTGCATTTAAATTGGGATAAAAATACGGTGTTTATGGACAAAAAAGGTGGGAAAACGAGAGAGAGAAATAGAATCATATAATAGAAATATCCTGGGAGAGTCGCCACAATTTGAGATGTTCCAAATTGTAATAAAAGTATGAATTAAAAAAAAAAAAATATGTCCATTTTATTTTCAAGAGGTTGTACAATTAATTTTCATGAAATTATTTACAAATTCAATCCTCTTTTTGTATGTAAAGTGTGTGTGTATCATGAAATCCTCTCCGGATTCCGTAACATCCTCTTCGGTCTCTCCTTATATTGTGTAATATCATCTTCGATCCCTCTTTGAATATTATTATCTTCGGTTTTTCTTATTTTCCAAATTATTTTAATACTGTTCATTTTCAAGATTATTTTCTTAAAAAGTTTGTTTTGCTGTCAAATGCGTTTTTCTGACTGTTCGTTTATCCATCTTCATAGGGATACCAATCCAAGGATTTCCATTTGAAATGTTTGACCTTTTCCATGCCCCTTTTAATACAGATGACGTTATAAATTTTGGTGACTTGATTCTAATATAGACGTTGTATTAAATGTTTTTCCGTGTTTTAGTAAAGCAAATTCTTGAAAATAACTGGTAATAATTTTAAAGTAATCCTTTCCCCAGCTCTGATTTTTTACAATTTCAAGCGTGATTTAGCCGTATATAATACAATACAAAATACAAAATTTTTATTAACTCATTAGCTACATGTACAATATAGATTGGGGAAGTCAGAAACAAGAAAATATACACATGTATGTACATATACAATAACACTAGACATATACAATATAATTAATTATTATTGCAGCTCAAACAGGCTTCAAACTCCGCCACACTGTAGAACCCTCCGTTCATTAAAAAGTGTTTTAATTTATTTTTCTAGAGAATCAGGGACTGCGACTGAACAATCTCTCTTGGTAGTCTATTGAATAGGCTTGATCCGACAATAATCGGAGATTTGAGATAAAAAGAATGGTTAGGTTTATTGTAGGTTAAATTACACTTATTTCTAGTTTCATATTTATGATTATCCGCGTGACTTGATAATTTATGTTTATTACAAAAGATATAAATTAATAATTTATAAAGATAAATAGAAGGTGTGGTAAAAATACGGTGCGCAATGAACGTATCTCTACAGGAGGCCATGTACGGTAAATTAAAAATTAGCATAATGATGCGTTTTTGTAATACAAAAACGCGATGGAGGTCCTTAGCCTGGCCCCATACTATTATATTGTAAGAAAGTATCGAGTATATATTTGCATGATACACATTTAGAAGCGCCTCAGTAGTGAGTACATCCTTGAGGGTATGTATCATACACTAAGCTTTTTGAAGTCTACTACAAACACACTCCACTTGAGCTTCCCAAGTCAAGTTGCAACCAAGATAGGTCCCCAAAAAGTTACATTGACTGGCAACAGTAATTATAATATTATTATAAGATATGTGGTTTAAACTGCGTTTACTGTGTTTATTGAAAAATTCTGTTAGAGAATGTTTTAAGGAGATCAATAGAGTGTTTGGTGACAAGTCGTGCTTCTTAGCTACCGTAAAGCGAGGGTACAATAAACAACGTGGTCGACTTTCCTTAAATGACAGCTTTCGAGCTCCTATGCCAAAAACAGCACCGAAAAGAATATTGGTCTCGTACGAAATATGATCGAAAAGGATCGGTATGTTACTGCCAGGGGTATTCAAGCAGCTTTAAAGATTGGTGTGAAAGCAACTGACACCATTTTACACAAACATCTAACAGTACGTAAGCTTTGTGCTCATTGGTGTCCTCATAATTTGACCGCAGTTCAAAAAGAAAACCGTGTGGCATGGTGCAGGTTTACATTGGATCGCTTTGACAATGGATCGTCTGATTTGGTGTATAACATCATTACAGATGGTTTACGTTCTACATTGGCCGAAGAAGGACCCACTTAAAAATGAAATAACCTAACGGGGGTAAATTGAAGGAAACATTTTGAAGATTGGTTTTCACGAATGCAAAAATGAATTGACTGTGGAGGGGAATACTTTGAAGAATTATAAATAAATGCGTTTTGTCAATAAATAGTGTATTACTTTATTAGGCTCAGTGGAAAGAGAACAGCCCTCGTATACATAATTAATAAAGTTAGGTCTTTGCGCGGCATAGGCGTGCACTTCCTTCAGTAAGTACAATACCAAAAAATAAGTAATAAATCGAGTAATAATAACAGAACCAATCAAGAATTATAATACCTGAAAAGTTGTGAAACTCACCTTTTTAGGCAGCGTTATCAAGTAGGTTGGCAGACTGTATCAGAATTACCGAACATCAAAAATAGAAGCACCATTATCAGTATTATCATAAATAAGAGTCGTAAAAAGTTGATAGCATTGAATTGTGAAATAATAGATTTTATTTGTCTGAAATATTCAGCATAATAAAGAGCTGCTTGCAACCATGTTCCTCAACGTGTAAGAATCGGCTGTGGTGGTTCACGAATACCAGGACGCTGTGCGTGAAATGATCGAAGACGTTTTGGAGATTTAAGAAACACTTTTTTGTACTTGCTATTAATGCATCTACCTCGGGTGAACATTGTCGGATAGTTTCTGCCACAAGATGTAAAGCATGCATTTTACACGTAACATGTAAACACTTTTAACCGTGTTCGAGAAGAGAACGGCCTACCGAACGTATTGTCGCGGCACCGTCGCTCATGAATATCAACACTTGACGTGGTGAGACTTTTAAAGTTTTCTAACGTACTAAGTATCACCCCCACAATTGCTGCACCAGTACACTTTTCCAGTCTTTTGCTAGCTAGTAACAGTGGGAATGTCGGTTTATGAGGGTCCAGTACACATACTATAACATTTAAAATAGAATTTATTTTACAATCCGTTGGCCCATCAACCCATAACCTAACCAACTGATTTTTTAATGTAGATTTGATTTTCTTTTCCATGTCTTCGCTTACAAATAAAATATTCTTACGTGCCATTTTCGTAGTTGGCATCAGACCGCCTTGTCCCAGCACATAAAATGTTTTTCGCACACTTTACAAACTATTTAGCACCGTCGTGGAGCAAATCCGGAAAGTCACAGATAAACTTATTTACTGTACCAGCAAAGGGTCGTTTTTTTAGATTTGTTCACATTATACATTTTAAATTAATAATTATATATTTATAACGAATAACACGCAACTCAAAACACAACACAGGCATTTGTTTCCTAAACTGGATGAAAAATAAACAAGCGGACGCTGCCAAAGCGAGAATCGATTTTTGTACACGGCCTGCTACTCCGATGAAACGCCTGTGTACTGCAGAGACGATTACCTCGTTCTAATAATTAATATGCCAGAATTCAAATAACAATACTAGGTTATTTAAATTCTGTAAATATAACGTCGAGATACTATAAAAATTGAAAATTTATATTGTAATGTCGTAATGATATAAAGTAGTAATATGGTTGCACGTAGTGCAATATGCTTATTTAGATTCTATTATTATTACCAAGTTTCATTATTATCTGACTATATGAGCCTGTTTTTTTTGTTCTCATAAGAACAATAGATTTTTAGGACATTTTGTTAACAAATTCTTCTTTTAATCTCCTTGTTAGTGAAGCACTTACTTATCCAAAAATATAACATATAAAGCTGTAACCATGTTTGTCGGAAATGATGGCTAAATGAAGTTGTTGTTTAATTTTCGCCTTATACATATTTCATACCTCTATGTAACGTACTTCCGAACTGCTCAACAAGGCAACCGTGTCTACTAATCGCTTTTGGTACAGGATGAATAATTAACGTAATTCAATGAACTATCACGTACAAGCAAATTAGATGCGGTTTTTGAACAGAATATAACGAAAATTGTTACGAAATTTCGAGTTTCTACGTATCTTTATAGAAATATCTATGATCTGTGCAATTTCTATCTTGTTAGCGGTATGTAATTGAATCACATGACAAAGCCACTACAACTACTAATTCGTATATTCAATTCAAGTGGCGGTTTTCCTTTTATATCTATAAACGCTTATTTGAAAAAGATATGTTCGATGCTATCGAGACAAAGGTTAACGATGCACTTATTGTTAGTAGTCGCTTATTGCCTGATCGATATCTCCTAGATTGTGAGAAATCATCATAATAGTAAATTGTCAGATTCACTTCAAATTATGCGAAATAAACGAGGATTTCACGGGTACAGTTTTTTATTTTCATGTAGTAATGCTAAAAAGTATTTTAAATATATACCGGGTGTTTTATGGGGAAAGGGAAGTTTCTAGGGGTCTAAATAAGTACAATTTCTTCCTAGCGGAACATGTCTTTGTTTGGACTGGATTTTCGGAAAACCGTTTCGGTATAGTTTGTTCCCGAAACTGTAACATTGTTGTCTCATTTAAAAAGTAAGTAGGAAGCAATAAGAGTAAAGAGTAGATCGATTTAATGTGTTTCATTGTATTTCAAAGTATTCTTCACAAAGATTAATATACTTTTTCATTCTTTCATACCAACTTCTAAAACGGTTAAGCCAATCATCAGTTGATGCAGTCAATATTGCCATATTAAAGGCATCGACTATCGACTGCTTCTCCCAGCGATTGGAATCGGTGACCACGCAGCACATTCTTGATTCTAGAGAACGTAAAAAAATCGTTTGGGGAAATACTGAATCGTTTTCTGAACTCGCATTATCGTGGCGGAGGATGATTCGTCGTTGTGGATTGGTTTTTCGGAGCACAGCTATCACTTCCGGTAAATAAACTAAAGGAATTTTAGTAACATGAACGAAACTGAGACAAAAGTTGCGACCATTTTCTTCGACACACTTCGGGAACAGATACCTTTTATTAGCTTTTCGTCATCTTCAAACTCCCACACAGCGGATTGACGTTTGGTTATGGGTTCATAGAAATAATCCATGATTCGTCACCACTCACGGTAATTCACGATACTAAGAGATGCGGCAAAAATAACTAATTGTAAGTGATTTAAAATCATCACAGATACCAGCACAAACTTTAGTCGTGCTTTGACAATTGTACAAATAACAGCGTTTAGTATGCAGCGGTGCACAACTCAAGAGTACAAAATACAACTTGTGTTGTGCGCGTGGAAAGAAAATTTCGAACAAATTATCATGATCGTCCATCTCCAAATTCAAACACTATTCGCAATTTAATATCAAAATCTTCAATTGCTGGTTCAGCAGGAGAAGCGCACCATATTGGTCGATCGTGCTCTAAGGAGTCGAATAGAAGAAAACATTGCACGTGTAGAGGGCGATGTGCGTCAATGGTAGATAGCCTCTATCTTGGCCTTTTTAAAATCATAAACAATGTGAACAATTTACTGCATTAAGTACGGATATGTCGTACTTAATGCACGTACTCACTTTTAAACAAGGTAAGCCCAGATTATGAAAAACCACTAGCATGGAGCAACACGTTTATCAACTTAAATGACGAAACTAATGGTTTCCATATAAAAATTATCATGAGCGACGAGGCACATTTTCATTTATGTGGACATATTAACAAGCAAAACAGCCGGTATTGGGTTACAGAAAATCCTTGAATAACCCATGAAACTCCGTTACACCTTCTTAAAGTCACCGTATGGTGCGGCGTTTATAGTGCAGACATTTTCGGACCGTTTTTCTTTGCAGGTGATGCCGTTACTCTCAATAGCGAACGATACCGTGAGATATTACGCAACTTTCTCGAACCCCAGTTGGAACAACGAAATCTGAGAAACATGTGGTTTCAACAGGATGGCACCACATCGCATGCAAGTCGAGAAACCATCCACCTTTTACAGACCATGTTTTCAGGTCGCCTTATTTCACGTGGTGGCAATATCGTTTGGCTACCAAGGTCGCCGGGTTCGACTGCCCCAGATTTTTTTCTTTGGGGCTATCTAAAGGACACAGTTTACAAAGACAGACCAGAAACGCTGGATCGTTTGAAAGTAAATGTTAGTCGAGAAATAGCAGGCATAACACCCGAGGTTTTGGACACAGTTATTTTCAATGCAGTAAAAAGAGCTGAAACTTGTTATAATTACGGAACTCATTTAAAAAACATAATCTTCAAGTAATATGTAATAATTTACCTAAAGCTTTAATAAAAAAGTGGATATTAACAATTACAAAATATTTTATTATTTTTCATAGTTGTAAGTGAAATAAATCATTTAGTTGTTTTTGCCGCACCCCATTTTTTGAGCTTTCGTTATTGAACCGGCTCAAAGCTTTTCGACACCAATTAACGCAAGTCGCCTTTTGTTCTTCATTTGAAAGGAGCGGGATCCAACGGGAAACTAACTTTCTTAAAGCCAATTCATCGTGCAGAATTTTTTGGATTGGGATCTTTGAAGCGCCTCAGGATGTCTCAATCTCGCGATATGTCATGTCGATCTTCTTTGATCAGTTGGTGCACAGCAGCTTTTTTTTTGACTGGCTGCTGTCTTTAATGGTCCTGTCCTGAGATCCTCGTTAAGATTGGGCATCCGCGTTGGAATTCACAGTACTAGTGAGAAATTGTCGACTGATGTGGTACGTCGTTACCAAAAACAGAAACCAACTTGACGAGATATTGTTGTTGAGATAATCCTCTCCGAAGGTTGTAAAAAATGATTGTGGGAAAATTTTCTCGGCTCAATCCCATTTTTCGAGTGACTTTTCAGTTTTAAAAAATTGCTGTGGCTAAATCACTTGCCCTGTCTTGATGAAACTTTCGATTTAATAATTAAGTTCAATAAATATTGAAAGTAAAAATATATTTCTCAAACAACAAAGTTATTAGACCGTTCCGGAACTTTGTACTAACCCTGTATAAACAGGAAATAAATTTTACCCCACTCAAAGAATTAATAAATTTCCTTATCAAGAAAGACGGCTTCTGCATGTAATGGACATTATCTGGCCTTGGCAAAGCAAGAACAGACATCAAGGCGCTTTCAAATATCAAAAACAACACAGAAGTCCTACAGAAATAGATTAAATGTGTGTATTAATAAAAAAATGTACGGATGCCACATTCGTATTAACAATCCCAGTCTCCAACGACGCGTAGTTCATTACGGAGTGCGGAATAACTCTGTTTTTATTATTCGGGATTTTTGCCAAGGTATACTTGCTTTTATAGTAAGCCCGTAAACCAAGAGCCAGATAAATTGACTTCATCCTTGAGATGACGCGTAGATAATGTGAACAAAATGAGGAATAGTATACAATATGTTCTTTAATTTATTTGGGTGACAGTTTCAAAAATAATTCATTCGTAAAAATGAGTGAAAACGTTATAAAAGCTTTGAAGAGGATAATTAAAAATAAACGTTCGCGGTACTTAAAGAGTAAACTGCTTATTTTTATTGCATCATTAATGGTCTGCCGTTTCATTTGATATACCGTTCGTAATAATCAGTAATCACAATAAAATTATAAGGAACTGTCTATAGTGAAGCTAATTAAATTTGGCACTAGAAGCTTTCTCACCAATTTATTACTAATATTACATTTATTAACTATAATAGGGTGTCCCAAAAGGAACTGCATCGATCGATATATGAAAGAGTATACATTGTAAAATTCTGAAAGCTTGCTAATACACTGAAGCCTACATGTACTATTGAACTAAAATATTTTCAATAATCTAAGACTTCCGGTCATACTGGAAGTAGATGTCAACTTTGCTATTTCAAATAAAACACTCTATATATTATTGCATTTTTGAGTTCCTGAGTTCCGAACACTGCCGATTATGCTGGCTGATCATAGTACGCTCGCTCTTACGGTATATGTACAAGTACCTGCTTTTGCCGTTTAAGCTAGAAAACAAGTTAAATACGGAGAAAAAAAGCGGAAAAGATTTGTCATCACGAATCTAGACATATGGTCATCATACCTTAATAAAATTCGAGTGAGACAACGGTTATGTCCTTTCTGTTCGTCAAATTTGTGTTCTTTCCTTCTCTACTCTTAAAACTAAAGATGCATGCGGAATGTACGGGAGGATCGACGTCTTTGTCATAGTACAACCATAAATCAAAAAGGCCTCTGTCGTAACAAATCGAAAAAGCATGAGAAGTGCAGAGGGCCCTTCTCTTTATTGATTAGGTTTGCATTCTTATTTATGTAAATAGTCTCATAGGCGTCCAGCTCACGCGGCGAAATTACGTTTTTAATTAATTTTAGATTTTCTAATTTAATACTATGGCCTGTATCGTTTATGTGTTGTGCGACACTTGACGCTTCTATCTTCCCGTAACTGTAACACCTGATGTGTTCATTAAATCTAGTACCTATCCCTCGTTTCGTTTGATCAATATAGGCTTCATTACAATCACCAAATGCAATTTTGTAAATTCCCGATCTTTCTCTCATTTCAGGTTTATCTTTTGGATTGCCAAGAAGGTTTTTGAGTGTATTTCGTGAACTGAAACACATGTTCATCTCTTGTTCCTTAAACACTTTACCAATACCTCAAGATACTTTATGGAAGGAAAGTTTCACAAATTTCTTATCGGGGGGTCCCATTGGGTTTAAGGTCGTGGAGTTTCTGAGCCTATGTTGGACTTTCCTAAGCATGCGATCGACATTTATAGAAGAGCAACCCTTGTAAATAGCTACATTTTTTATGAAATTTAGCTCTTTATTGCACCTACTTTTATTCAAGGGGAACTTCACCAATCTACTAACTGAGAAGCTAATCGTGGCCATTTTGTGTTGTCTACTGTGGTTGGAGTCGGACATAAAGTACCTATTAGTGTTTGTCTCCTTTCTATAGATGACAATTTTTTATTATTTATAATTACTAAAATATCCAGGAACGGAAGTTGATTGTTCACTTCTTCTTCTACTGTGAATTTAACAGTTTCGAATTTTGAATTTAGTGTCGCGAGGAACTCCGGAATGGTACTTTTCTTCGTATTAAAAACCGCGAAAATATCGTCTACGTATCTAAACCAAAATGTAGGGAAATACAGGTGTCTTTTTTCAAACTGGTTTCAAATTTACTCTCTTTGTTCATAATACTTGCCCCCAATTTGAAAATTATGTTGATTCATGCAGAGCAAAGTTAGTCTTTTGTACTCCGCAATTTTGACATCATCAATTTTATTAAGTTTTAAGAATTCAACTAAATATTTTTTGTTTTCTGAAATCGGCACGCTAGGGAAGAGTGAACAAACATCAAATGATATTAAAATTTTCCCATCTTCTAATCCAATATTATTTATTTTATTTACAAAGTCAATTTTCTACTTCTAGGCTATCTACTTTGATGGATAAATGTTTGTGTTCATTTACTAGCCATTTGGACAGATTATACGTGGGTGAGTTTATAACTGAAACTATCGGTCTCATAGATTTTTCCGGTTTGTGGATTTTTGGTAGACAGTACATTTTTGGAACTGTCGAGTTTGAGATTCGCAGTTTTAACGTAAGGTTCGGGTTAATAAGCTTTGGGCAATTCTTCAGGGTCTCTTTTGTTTCTCTGATCATAGACAGTAACGGATTTTTTCTTAATTCCTTATACGGTCCTGATGAAAGGAAATTGTTGACGCGGTTGAAATAATCCGGGTTGTCCAGAAAGACTATTTTGTTCCCTTTATCTGCTTTTAAGTAAAAACAATTTTTGTTTTTGAGGCCTTTAATAGTCGCGAGATCACCTGTGCTTGTTTTCCAACTTTTTGCCTTGTGAGGGTTCGTTAGATTTAATATATGTTCTCTCACATCAATTGGTATGTGGCTGATGATGTTGACCCATGTGTCTTCGAAAAGGCCTTCCCGAGTTAATTAATAATTTGTGTGGTGCGGAATGTGCCGAGAATATTTTGTTTATTACACAGCGTGTCCGACAATTACGATTAAACTTTCAAACAAGAGAATATCATATTCATTATGCAGCTAAAATTGATACTTTTCAAAATATTTAGCAAAATGTGTATTGTAACACAATTTTTTTTTAAAAAGAGTATCCAGCAATGGAAAAAATTGGAATTTTTGTAAATTAGTTAAATAATTAGATGAACTGGGGGTTCGGAAGTGTTCTTACACACTCTTTCAACAATTTTAAACGAATTTTTTACCTCACTAAATGGAAATTAACGAAAATTAAAACTGAAAAATGCTAACTTACCTGGATTTCTAAGATCTCATAAAAACCTTATGTTTATATGGGATTCAGGGGGAACTGCCAATTCTCAAACTCCAACCTTCACTTATACCTTGAAATTTTACTATGATTTGAATATTACACACTTTGAAGCTCGGAACACCCTAAAAATACGAGTTACCTCGATGAAAGCTTGACAAAATGTAATCAAATTAATTGGCGTCCCTTCACTCCATTATTTTAATCGCGATGGCGATTGTTTTGTCTACAGCAAATTTTGATAATACTTTTCAAATATAATTTGATGTTAAATTTCCAATAAATAAAGTTATCTATTTTAAATTAGCATAAAGGAACATGTAATGGCGCGACTGTATGATTGAATTCATGCTATTTTGTGATACAGAATAACATCATAAGCAATACTAAAACTCACTGACGTTCTAGATAGAAACATTACTATAGATATTTAATTTACGAAATTATGCTCGAAATACCTCTGAATTTACGCTGTTATTTGTTGTAGGAAAAATTTTCATTAATTTTGAAGAGTTACGAAAATAGAAAGATGAATTAAAGAGGAATAACTTCGTCGTTCCTCCACGTTTGTCGTTGTTTGGACTTAAAATAAATATTTAGAACCCCCACTCCGTAAATCGGAGGCTCGGGGGGAAAGGAGGCTTCCAAAAAAAGAACTATCTGCCAGAGGTAATTTCACATTGCTCGAGTGGCAATACTGAATACGTGCTCGAAAAACAGCTATGTTTATGTATGTGCAGTAGTTTTTTAAAATCTCATCCAAAACCGTTTGGTCTTCTTGTTTCTGAGGTAACGGCCTAGCGCGGTCGGGGTACGGGCTTCAAACCCCATGCTCGCAACTCTCAGAGTAAAACTGGGTGCTACCCAGCGCACTGAGGTGAACGCCATCTCGAGTTCAGTAGTCCAAGAATTGCTCGAGAGTTGGTTTGCAAACTCTACCCGGTTTTTGTCGCTGGTTTCTAGATGGCAGGCGTGTATCTCTTGGCACTGTATGGCGCCAAAGGTGTTTTGCCCGTTGTTTCGAAGGATAGAAACATATCTGTTGGCTAGTGTTTTCTCTCTTCATATATCTCCATTAATTTACTAAAGAACGACACATTTTAGGCATAGGGAAATGTTTATAAAACAAATTCTATTACAGTTTTTCTATTAGATCGTGGAAAAATATAGTTCTCCATTAAAAAAAAAAATGAAATAGCATGAATCAAACATGGCAACGATTTCGATGAACATCTTGTAGACAGTTGATATACAAAAACTTGTCGATATATTGCCTAAAACTCCAATAATACTCAATCGAATAAAATTTGAATTACCACCCTAGTGTGTAAGACATCCTAAACGTCTTACACCCTAAGGTGGTCGATCGTTTAAGAAACAGTGGCATTTTGCATAGGGAATATTAATGAAAGTTGACATGAATTGAAGAGAGGCATCTAAAATCGTAAAATATCCAGGCCGTTCCATTTAAAAACTAAACCGGCATCATGCACAGCGGAAACTGAACACCCTGTATACTTCAATATAATTTCTGTGTTGTGCAGCATATGTTTCTGGTTATATTTTATTTGAAATCCTTTTCTCTAAATTGTTCAGGAAGGAAATTATCGGCTGTCCACCCACTAGGTAGATATGCTGCATATGGTTAAGGCCTTCAAAAGCATCTCCACGCAAAAAGCTTTTCTTTCATTAGCGTTTTCTTAATCTATCCCTTCAAAATTAGGTCTTATGTTGGCCTGTAGTTACATTTTATGTATTAGTTATTTAATGACCAATAAATTGGTTTATTATTATTATTATGACTTTCTCACACTTTCCAGCCTAGAAGAGCCTGGCGAACTTTCACTTTCCCGGAGCAAAATGCTTCCAGGCAGTACCTTAGCAGTCTAATTTTAGAGATCCACCGTTGTTTTAAATGATTTAATTCTTCTATTAGTTATATTTTTATTTTATATTAGTCAACTTCGTTGTTTTACTTAAATTATTTCGCTAGAACCAAATTGGGGCCGATATAGTTTGTAATATAAACTGCTTATATTTTATTTTCCATTGGAAACGGTATCTTTAAACACATCCTCCTCGAAAAGAGTGGTATACGAAGATAAAAATAAAGATAAGCATGCTAAACGATATTCCAATTATGTAGTTTACCTCACTTAATATGAGCGTACCCTTTTTTCTCGTTTCTCGATCCTATTAGCGCTCCTTAGGGAAAAGGTCCTAGTAAATCGATAGATACGATGATGAAGCTATTCAAAATATCCTCCGGCGATTTCGTATCTATGCGTAGAGTCGCTATTTACCTTCAGTCAACAGTACTAGATGAATCCGGAAACTACGCATACAGTAAATCGCAGCTTGCTGAGATAATGAACGGTAACGTGACGTCGTACCGTCAAGGAAGAAGGTAGACAAAGATAAATGCAAACAAGGAATGCGTACAAAAATTATCGAACATATGTATCGTAATATTTGTTAGATCTTATATGTGTAAACAAAGTTCTTCAGTAGAATTCTCTAATATTTTCATTAGAAAAATGTCCTAGTGAAAAATATAAATTTGTAATTGTATTAATCAGTTCAGTCATGTTGTTCAAATTTCTATCACTTAACAATTGTTAAGAGTTCTATTATTTTGAGGCCTACGACATTTTGTACAACTCATGTAACATATGCAACAAATTCTCAGCCTAGCTAGGAAATATGGGAAATAAAAACAAAAAAGCACCTAGTAATTGCAATGTTCTTCAAAATAATCTCTTAATTAATTAATTCCCTCGGCCAGTGGTGTAAAATCGGGTTTTCTTGATTTCTCGGACGTAATTAGATTTAATTAATGAAATAAAAGTTTCATTGACTCCGGTAGGATTCGAATCTACGGCTCCCGTTTGCCAGTCAGGCGCATTAAACCATCTACACTACAGAGTCCGTAGGAACTTTTAATACCTAGATCTTCGATTTTTTAGCTTCCTGATTTATGGGGGTTCTGTTTCTGAATTTCAGCAACTCTCAATTGAAAATGAGAAAACCATTTTCCATAGTTTGTTTGTGTAATATTTAGGAACAAGTAACAATGATTGGGGACCAGGTCTGAGACGTGTAATTGCAATTTGGGAAAAGAAAAGGTTATCAACAGCAAATTGAACGTCTTCCCATCTCAAGAGCAACGATTTTAAGTGTTTCAAAATTGCAAACTAACCCATTGGGAAGAGCTAGCCTGCTTACGCACGACCGGTGAAACCGCTGGCCGGAGATTTCGCCTGACGAAAAAGATGCCCAGAAAAGCTGCAATACGTCCAAGTTTATGATACTTTGCACACGGGGAAATTGCTTTGCGTATACAAAGCATTATAAACTTGCGTGTATTAAAGCTTTTCTCCCCAGCGAAATCGTCGGTCGTGTGCAAGCAGGCTAAGACTAAAATTTTGAAAAATTAATGATGGATCAGGTGTCCGAACAGAAAGTTTACTGCCTAATATACTCTGCTTTGAATAAGTTTTCGTAATAAGATACGGTTTTCTGTATATTTTCAACAAGAAGTGTGTATTGATTCACATTTCACAGTAGATAAGGGATACGTATATTTGTATCCACACTACCATAAATTTGAATGAACATTGGCGCGTGGGAAATATTTTAAACGTTGGAACTAGGTCGGATGTGGAATATAGCCTGTTTTATACGCCTTTTGCTCTTTATTCATGCATTCTTATAGGGAAATGGTGCTGGTAGGACTTAGTAACCAATATTTTATCAGTTACATATACGGTGTAATTTTTTGAAAACCATCTACCCGCAACATTTCAGAAACTAAAACGAAAATAAAAATTTCCAAAAACATATCTACTTTTATTGTAGGAGGGAAATACTTTGACCCATGAATTATACCTACGATGTTTACGGGTGTTTCTAATTTCGCCACCAAGACCCATTGGGCTAGTAATGCAATAGGTAATTTCGCCACTGCCGTTCTATGGCGGACTAATCCTACCGGTAATTTCGTCACCTTTACTTCTCATAATGACCGGAACTATTTAGCCATCTATCTATTTGCCTATCTATCACATTTATCCGGAATTTAAAAATAAAAATTAGCACAGAAAGTGTAAGATGAATATCGATCTCTAAAATATTGAAATAACAAATTTCATTTTTTTTTTTGATAATTTTTTCTTAGTGTGGTGATGGCCCAACGGGGAGTATAACCTTTTTAAAGCCTGTAACAGTCAGTGTAGTAGATATGTGGTGCGGAGTCGGTGATTATTTATTTCACGCGTTCACAGCGTCAGTACTAAATCGATGTTGTATGCGAGTAGTTCAGTGTATATGTAGGCTGTCGTAATTTATTTCGTAATTGTACGCTTATGTTTGCTTTAAAAATGTCGCAGTTAGGTACGTCGCGAAAACGACCAATGGCTGACACAGTTAAAAACTTTATAGTGGACATACCGGACTTAATTTTTGATGGCGCTAAAATTCAATGTCTAGTTTGTAAAATCCCTTTAATGTGTTGGTGCAGAAGCCATTGTCAACGTCACATCGAAAGCAAACAGCATTCCTCTGCAGAAAGTGGCATACGAGACCAAGAAAAATTTACATTTGATTTATGTTACTCTTATTTTATGTAATCTATCGTTTCGTTTACTAGACAAAGAAGCATTTGTCTCCTTCTGAAATAAATATGCGGACTGTAAATTACCTAGTCGGGCATCGATACGAAATGTAGTGCAATTTGCTCGTAAACATATAGAAAAAAGAATGAAAATGGAATTGAAAGATAAAAAACTGTGGTTGTGTGTGGACGAAACAACAGATCGTCAAAAACATTCTGTGGTTAATGTAATGGTACGTACAATGCAACCACATCGACCGTCATCCTCCTTCTTACTTGCTTCCAAAAGAGTTATAAATTGTACTGTTGATGAGATTTTAAAGGTGGCGTTGAACTCATTGAACAAATTTGAAGTTTCAACTAAGCAACTTTTAATGTTTATGAGTGATGGTGCCGCAAACATGCGTTCTTTGGGCCGATCTCTTAAAGAACACAGTGGTAACTTCTTACATGTAACGTGTAAAATCCATACTCTAAATCTTGCGGCACAAACGATTCCTACATGTTTTCCACTAGTAAATGCATTGATTGCTAGTACAAAAGCAGTGTTTCTAAAGTCCCAGAAACGTACCCGACTATTTCACAAACTGTGTCTTGATTTACCTGAACCACCACAGCCGATTGTTACACGTTGGGGAACATGGTTGCAGGTTGCGTTTTACTACAACAAATATTTTGATCAAGTAAAGAAGGTAGCTTTAAAATTCAATCCGACAGAAGCTGCAGCAATCAAGAAAAGCCAGGAAATATTTCAAGATAGTCAGGTTAAAAGAGATTTACAAGCTATTCATAATAATTACTTCGGACTAGCGGAGGGAATAGAAAAATTACAGAATGTTTCGATGTCGCTAGTGGATTCTGTTCAAATTGTGAATGATTAGAGAAAGACTTCGATTTTCTTATATTAAGACAAATTTGTGAAGGTGCGTGTGAAGATGCATTAAGTTGTTTCAAAGATTGTTTTAAATAGGCAAATATAACATCGCTAGATGTCGAACGGTTGTTTTCGGCATTAAAAAGCATTTATTCCGCACGTCGTACTCACTCGACTGAAACAGCTGTGGAAACATATCTAATGATTCAATTTTAGCAGATGTTACTCAGTTTGTGATTTCACGGAAGACTTTTAAAACGGTAAGTGTTTCAGCACGTTTTATAATTTATTTCTTACCTTCTATTTTATGCGTAAACTTTTATGCGCTTGCCACGCCTCTGGCTGTTAACGCATATTTGCCCAGGTTACTTATAATTGTATTCCATTAACATCTCTTTGCCGCGATTAATTGTTATGACTTTTACGTCCATGCTGTAGTGTTTGCCCTATTGACACCAAGGCAGTACTGAGCAAATGATAGGCAAAAAATTAAAATATTAAATATTACACTCTTCTCTGGTCTCGTGGGGGTATACGAATTGCGCCAGTTTACCTGTTTAATCCCAGGGTAAGAAAAGGTTCGGATTAGTCAACATATAGCCCTCATTAAAAACTCGTTTAAATTCTTCGTGGGGAAAATACTCATAGGATTAAAACTTTACAGGGTGGGCAAAGGATTAAAGTTCTTAATAGTAGTGAAATTATCTGGACTCATGTTTGCACCAGCGCCCCCACGAATATTTCCATTGGATTATACATCACGTGGTAGTACTTCAAATGCAAATTTACCTTCTAATGGATCGTTTTAAAAATCACGTTTTATAAACATGTATTTAATAAGTATTTAGATTTTGTTTTTATTTCCTATAGAAAATAAAGAACATTATGTGTGATACAGCTCAAAAGATTACAAGAATGTATAGTAAATCCATTTCTCGTGATTCTAAGATAGTTTAATGGAATTATAACTTTTGTTTTCTAATTAGAAAAGCAAATTATATACTATTATTATGTATCTTTTTAGATAAAATTGGATTAATCAACACTCGTCTTATTTAAGACAATAAGGTGAAGAATCTCATTCTTGGTCAGGCGACCTTTTCCCACCATTTCGATTGTTTCCTTGATTGGAAATTGGTATTAATAGAGCTACGAATTGGAGGAATTATAGACAGTGATGTATCCCAGAGTAGTTTGATAATTACTCTGAGGCTAGCGGACAAGGGAGATAAAACGATTTAAACGAAAAGAGCTACGTAATTAATTGTCTCTTTTCGTAGTTGGATATCCCAGATAAAGCTATTATAGTCTTTTTCGTTATTGCGAAAGTTTGCATCAATAGAACATTAAAATAGAAGGAATAAAAGAAATGTATTTTCCGGTGGGGTCACCAAGAGATTATTCTCTTTATTGTTGGAAAGATAACCGAGAATGCAGCTTCTTGTCCGAGGAGGCATTGCATTTCCGGTATGTATATTTTTATTTGTAATGAAATGAACGTTAGAAGTAATTCTTTTTGCTTCGGTTCATTGAATTATAAGTAGAATTGGCCACGCCCGCCAACGGGCAGCGGCGTTGTTTCGATTAGGCCTCGGGTTCCACTAGAGCTATTGTGTGTAGATGTTTGCTGTCGTAAATACTTTCGCGTAGTTGTTAAACAAAAATAAAATAATGTGAAATCGCAAAGTGAATAATGTCTGTTAAATATCTGCAACATTAGATATGTTTCAACAGTTGTTTCGACAGACTGAGTGCGGCGCGAGGAAAAAATGTGTTTACATGCAGAGAACGAACGTTCAACATCTAGTGACGTTATATTTGCGTAATTAAAATATTCTCTGAAACAACTTAACGGTTCTGTTGACGCACCTTCACAAATATGTCTTAATGTGCCAAAATCAGAATCTTTCTCTAAAACACTTTCAAATTTTTCTAGAACACAAACATTTTTTGCGTCTTCTATCGCGCATGGCTGCGCGTGAACATGTTGCATTATTTGCACAGATTCCACTAACGACACCGAAGGATCTTGTAACTTTTCTATTGCCTCCGCTAATCCGAAGTAATTGTTGTGAATAATTTTTAAATCCGTTTTAACCCGACTATCTTGAAATTTCGTCCGGCTTTTCTTGATAGCGGCAGCTTCCTTTAGATCGAATTGTAAAACCACGTTCTTAATATTCTCATAATTTATGAGAATATTAAGAACGTGGTTTTACGCGAAAGTATTTACGACAGCAAACATCTGCACACAATAGTTCTAGTGGTACCCGAGGCCTAATCGAAACAACGCCGCTGCCCGTTGGCGCGCGTGGCCAACTCTAATTATAAGTATTTATGTAGATTAGGTTAGTTACAGCCCAAATAGAGCCACATTTTGGCTAGAGGACGACGAGACACTGGACCAATATAGCAATATTGGCTGTAGATTGCGATTGGTACCTAAACATAGGCCCGACGTCGGCCAATATGTTTTTTTTTTTATATTAACCTTGCGAAGTTGGCAAGATATTGGGTGGAGTCGTGCAACAAATCCAGCCTTTACCACGTACGCCAATTTTCGATGCAGTTTACTCTCATCAAATAAACCTTTACCTTTTCTACTGCGTTTTCATTACCTCAAAAAATTTTACTTTTTACGTTTGGACAGAAAACCAGACTGAGAGGAGCGCTACAGAAGTTGGATCTGTTTTGTTTGATGTGGGGGCTAAAACAAGGATTTCCATATCATTTATATGTTAGTATATTCGCTCCTAAGCTATTCTCTTGACAATACAACAGAAGTTCTCATCGCTTTCCTGGTAAGAGGTCATAATTTCATGCCTACCGACAGAATTTTTGGGCGTGTAGAAAAGATATTTAGGAAAAATCCAATCATTTTTTCTAAAGAGGAATATATTCGTCGCTATTCACAAGTTGGAAGAGTAAACGTAGTAGGAGGAGACCGGAAGATTTTTAATATAAAAAAGTTGCAAAATTACCTTAATAAGATTGTTGGAATAAAGGATTTAAAAAGAATGTCTTTACAAAAAAAAATATTAAAAAAAACAGGAGAAATTAATATTAAAAAAAGAGGAAAGGCTACAATGATTTTCTTTCTGTCTGGTGTCAACTTGCGAGAGCACATTCCACAAAAGAAGATACAAAGCGTGCAACAGCTCACGGAAATTTTGCATCATATAAAAATTTCGGTGATCCCTCACACTTTTCTTTAAGGGAACGACATACACTACACGTTGTTGCTGCTCCATCGCTCATAAATATCAACAGTTGACTAGTTGACACTTGAAATTGTTGTAACATATCGAACACTACGCCCGTAATTCCTTCGCGAGTACACATTTTTAGTCTTTTGCTAGCTAATAAGATTGCAAATTTCGGTTTAACAGGATCTAGTACTCGTACTACAATATTCAAAATAGATTTTTTTTTACAATCTGTCGTCTCATCAAGACATAGCCACAGCTGTTTATTTTTCAATCCTGCGTTGATCCTATTTTCGTATACTTGGTAGCTCTTTCCGTAACGCTGACCGCGATAGTAGCAAGTTCCACTTGGGATTGTATGTACGCAAAAACTGTCGAAACGGGTCTTTATCGAGTAAGCGGGGCGGTAGACCACAAACAATAAACATCAAAAGTAAATCCAACTTAAATTTTTGTGCTGTACACTAGTTATATGTCTTTTATAATCGCTTTTGTTCCAGCACATTAAAGGTATTTTGCAAACTCTACACAATACTTTAGTTCCATTATAGTTCAAATCCGGAAATTCATTGGTAAATTTAGTGACTTTATTAGCCAACGGTCATTTATTTTCCTTGTGTACATTAGACCTACTTACATACCTATATTTATCTCTATAATTACGACTAATGCTACGAAGGATTGATGAGAAACTGTTGCAATAAATCAATAATTTCATTCGCTGAGGTAGCCGTGCCGATTTATCTGCATACAGACGTCGCGTCGTGGGCGCGGCAACCTCACTTCTAACCTGGTGCGAAGCTCTCTGTGCCCGGCCTAATTATAAAGACTAACCAAACATCGTATTGGCACGGGGCCTTATCCAAGAAGAAGGCACACTCCGACTCTTATCCCTAATTAAAAACTAACTGTTCCGGCCAGGTTTTATTAATGTTTGTTAATAATGTTTAGAGCGAAACCGAATGAATCCATTTTTCTTTTTGTTAATTTTTTACAGTTGTCATTTATCAAAATTTATATTTAACTGACAGTTCTACAGTGATGCCCTAAGTATGTAGTATTTCCTAACAAAGCGCATAAAAAAGCTAGTCCTTTTTGCGCTTTAGAAAAAAAAGGATTTCCCAAAAGCCGTTTAAAGTGGATTTATCTGGTTTTGCTCCAAAGCTCCTCAATTTGTCTCTGTTTACAAATAAATACATACATGTCTTTTTTACTCTGTTTGTCCTTTCTGTTTTTATGTATACATTTATTTATACATTCGCTTTATAATCCCTGGACTTTAATCCACTTTGAATTTGACGTGTTTTTTACACTGAACCTGTACTGTGTAATGGCTAGATTGTAAATAAAATTGTATTGATATTAATATTGTTTCTATTTTTAAAACTATCCCATAAAAACGTACTTACATATATATACATATATTGATACTAGAGATTTTTTATATGCACGTATTTCGTATGTTTGAGGATAAAAAATGGCGCGGTATTCGTTCAGTTGCACATAAAGTTACAAAGTCCTAAATAACTTTATTATATTTACTATATCTATGACCTAGAAAACATTAGCAATTCTTCGAAAAATCACGTGCTTGAGAATAATCCTGAGAAATTCGTAGCTATTTTATTCGGCAAACCTAAGGATGTGGGGGTGCATAGCGGGACTATCAAAATCTTTGTAAATTACGTTAATATATCCTTATCTTGTTCTTCCAAGAATCTATCTTTGTTTAATTGTGGCACGGTAGTATATGGCTCTGGATGTTGTTGAGGGACTCGCTCAAAAAGTTTAAAATAGTTAGCCGCGATTTATTTTTTGAATCCGTAAATTTGACAGAATTACTCATAAGCTTAAAGATTTGTACTATGGCTTAAGTCTTTCACGACATAAACTTCTCTCCATGAAACATTTACCAATTGTACAATCCTCTACCTATGTACATTAAAACTCTTGAATCAGGCCCTATATAGGTTTCCTTATGATAGGCAGTAGTATTTGTTTTGCTTGATTTATTGTAGTAGTCGCTTTCTCTTATTAATTGAGAAGTACAGTGGCAGTAATTTGGAATTTTGTGGAAGAGCGGGGAGTGCAGCTTTTTCCACTCATCTGAATTACTCTCTATGGTTTTGGCCTGTAATCTTACCACTTGTTCCATTTTCCATCTTGAACCATGAAAACGCGAAATGAAATTTATGAGAAAAATCACAGGAATTAATGAATTGGAAAGAAATCCAGTACGACCAACGGCATGACTATAATTACTGGAACTAGATGGCGCCAGGAAATATTTCGGAGATGTAAGAGCGATGCAGCCAGGAGCAAAAAGCTTTAATGCTTTTTTCTTCTCATATTGTTTTTGCCAGTAGTGATTCCATCAATACCGGGAGCTATTTATTAACATTATCTTGGTTATTGTTTCTAGGCACTTTTTTCATGTGTATTTCTATAATAAGTTATTCTGTAGATAACCTCTACTTTTAGCCTTTTTAAAATCACAGGCAATGTGGATAATTTACTGCATTATGTACGGATATGTCGTACTGTTTTAAACAAGGTAAGCGCAATTAATAATGTGCATATAAATAATATGCATTTCAAGAATTGTAAGTAAAAATGCTTTATTTTAAGAAAATTAAATAATTGGTTTATGAAAAATACCTAAACGATTTCTGGAATTAAGAAAATTATTTACTATCCTTAAGAAAATATTATTTTGTGTTATAATGGACATTTACTTATACTAAGAATCGCTTTCTTCAGGATTTTCTCTAATCCAGTTAACAAATGTCTTAAACAAAGAAATACAGTTTTTTCATTACAAGTATGTATATGCTTCTCTTAAGCGGAGAAAGAAACGCTAAGAAAATATTTCCTTGGATTTAAAACAGTTACGTATTGCGGATAATTGAAAGAGTAATTGTCTTGAATTAAGGCGGACAGCTTTTATACAAGTAAACGTTTCCCTGCGTGAAAAAACCAGGCAAGAACCGAACAGGATCCGATGATAGGATATATTTGAATTTTTACAACTCCAAAGGTCGATTACAAAAAGACGTCTGAAGACAGCGAGTTCAAATTTGAATTTTAGTATGAATTTTCGATACATTCCGTTTGTGGTTTGTCCTTCTCTGCAAAAAGGCGATCACAAACAATACCACTACTTTATTTTATGTTTATAAGGTGTAGCTTCGTATTGATTAAAATGAAAATGAGAAGGTTATCAGATAGAATAAAATTAGGTACTTACTTGGACACCTATACCCATTATTTGGTCGCATTACACGAACTCTATGTGCCGCCGGGGATTACGAAAGTTTGTAACCAAATAACCCGATTAGAGGTGATAAATCACGTAATAGCGTTTGTTCTATACTAAACCGATAGCCTCAGTGAGATGTAATATTTTCATCTATGCTAACGATATTATGCATAGTTCGCGGTCGGATATGTATTTACATTTAGCAGTGAGCGCTTGTAATAACATCTCTACATTTAATTTGCATAATATGGATGGGATTGAAATGAATTTTTTTGCGAAATATTTGAAAGCCAAATGCTAGAGAGAAGAGTTTCTTTTGGTAAATATTCCAGTTAGAAGGTTTGTGATTTCTACAGGTGTTTTTTTTTTGTGCTTAGATGGAATTTACGAAAAAGTTAACTGTTAAACGAGCTGTCATATTGCGTTCACTTTTTGACATTTGCGATTAACATATGTACTTTGGCAAGCCATCATGAATAGACTCACGCTTGAACAACGCTACCAAATTATTCAATTTTATTTTGAAAATCAGTCATCGATTCGTGCAACTTACAAACAACTTCGTGATTTTTATGGCCAACATAATCGTCATTCTGAGCAAGCCATTCGCCGAATTATGGATAGATTTCGTGCCACACCAGCGTTGCCGGAAGCAACGCTAGAGCATTATTTGTAGTACTTTTTTAATGCTGCAGTACCAAAGTGCTACTTTTAGTAATCGAATACTTTTTTGTACAATGTAAATTTGCTTATTAAAATTTGTGAAACATGTTTACATTTGCGCCTTTTCCTATAATTACCTTAATGTCCGTTTATGTACTGAAAAAATTATTTTAAATATCGTTTTGAATAGAAAAACAAGAAAAAGTAGTGGAAAAAGATGTATATTAAATGTATTATTAATTTGGCGTAATAAAATCCTAAAAAATACGCGGTTAATTGGTGACTTGAAGAGGTCAGATGATGTCGTTTGGGTAAATACATGATATAAATGGAATGTGAACGCAGCAAATGGAATTAGTACAATTTAGGGATTTTCAGTACCTTTTTTTTGTCTTGCTAAAGTACTTTTATGTTAGTGCCCCTGGCAACGCTGTACCACCCTCTCTACATAATGCAGTAACACGAACACGTCGAAGGAATGTGCGTACTGAAGAGGATATCGTTGCTGTAAACGAAAGTGTGGAAGAAGATTTCAATTTATCTATTCGTCGTCGGTCACAGTTATTGGGACTCTGTCCGTTCACTACGTGAAAAATTTTGCTCAAAGATCTTGGCCTACTTCCGTATAAGATCCTGCTGGTACAGGAATTAAAGCCCCCTACGTCGTTCTTTCGGCGATCAGGCTTAAGAGCAGTTAGAAACTACCGGTTGTTTTCAGCGATGAAATTCATTTTTGGCTTAACGGGTTTGTGAATAAACAAAATTGCTGCATATGGAGTGCGACCATTCCACAAGAGATCCTACAAACTCCATTACATCCATAAAATGCATTGTTTGGTGCGGTTTACACGGCGGTGGCATTATTGGCCCCTATTTCTTCAAAAATCAGGCCGGACCTCACGTTACCGTCAATAGAGATCATTACCGCATCATGATTAATGATTTCTTGTTGAGATGTGGCTTCAACAGGGTGGCGCTACGTGTCATACGGTGACGGCAACCAACGACTTATTGAAATCAAAGTTTGACAATAAGTTAATTTCGAGGGATGGACCTGTCAATTAGCCTCCAAGGTTTTGAAATTTGACACCTCTCTATTATTTCCTGTGGGGCTTTGTGAAGTCACTGGTTTATGTCAATAAACCAACAAGAATTGACGCCTTAGAAGCCAACATTGTTCGTGTTATTCGTGATATACGGCCAGCGGTGCTCGAAAAAGTGATCCAAAATTGGACATCTAGAATACGCTTCGTCAAGAACAGCCGTGGTGGTCATATGCTCGAAATCATTCTCAAATGTTAATGCCATTAATAAATCTTTCGAATCATACTAAAAATTTGACTAGAATTTAATTTTTCGTATCATTTTTTATAATTTTAAGTTCTATCGGGCTTAAAAAGCACTCATTATTACAAATTTTAGTAATCCAGATTTCGGCAACCGCATAATCTATACATGTACATGAGTATCGTAGCTGCAATTTATAAACATCAGAGGCGCTTATATAATGTATTAACATTTAAACAAAACAACATTATACGAGGGTTGTCTTTTAAGTTTTGTATATAATCATAACAGTAAACAATAGATCGACTTCAAGTGCTTTATTGTCTTTCAAAGTATTCTCCACAAAGATTGATACACCTTTTCGTTCTTTCAAATCAACTGTTAAAGCAGTTATGTTAGACATCAATTGGAACAGTTCAAGTTGCCATTTTAAAGGCATGGACTGCTACTTTCGGTGACTGAAACCGTTGACCACGCACCTTTTCTTGATTCTAGGGAACATAAAAAAATCTTTGGAACTTAGGTCAGGACTGCACGGGGGATGATCTGATAACTCGATGTTTTGCTGCTCTAAAGACTCAATTGTTGTTTGAACTTTATGTGAACTCTCATTACCGTGGTGGAGGATGATTCGTCGTTGTGGGTTGGTTTTTCGGAGCGCGGCATATCCATTCTGGTAAACAAACGGTTGTACACCAATTGCCATTTACCGTTCTTCGATTTTCTAAAGGAGTTGTAAGAATATGACCCGAAATTGAGACAAAAGTTGCGACCATTTTCTTCAGAAACGGATGTTGGTTTCTCATCACCATAGAACAACCACACAGCAGATCGACGTTTGGTTTCGGGTTCATAGGAATAACTCCATGATACGACATCACTTACGCTACTTTTTTGAGCAATTCATTATGCAGAATGTCTTGGATTGAGGTCTTTGAAATGCCTCAATCTCGCTATGAGTCATACGTCGATCTTCCTTGATCAGTTGGGGTATAGCAGCGATGTTCCTTGAGTGACTGCTGTTATTAGTGATCCTGTCCTAGGATCCTCAGTGAGACTGGTGAGAAATTGTCGACTAATATGGTGTTTCATTACCAAAAATAGAAACCAACTCGACGAGACGTTGTAGAGATAATCCTTTCCGAAAGTTGTGGAGTAGGTAATTATTGTGAGAAAATTTTTTTTTGCTGAATTTCGTTTTTCGAGTGATTTGTTAGTTTTAAAAATTTGCTAAATCACTTGCCGTATCTTGATAAAATTTTGGATTTAAGTTCAACAAATATTGAAATTAATTTTGGTGGGCGACGTTTTATTGGTGGCACCAACTACGCGCCTATATGCAAAACTAAAAAGACAACCCTCGCAATATTATTTCTCTGTTATGTTAGTATCTATATACTTTAATGATTTCGTTCTTGAAATTTAATAGTATTATCAAAGAGTGTTAATCATGTCCGAAAATATCGTCACGATTATCAGTAATATTTGCAGATATACATTGCTACTGCTTTTGTCCTGTTAAACTGAATTTAGTAATATACGCTTTTATTATATGTAGGGCACCATATGAGCAAATTCCAGACATTCTATTTTAGTAAAGCGCCGCGTATGAAGTGCTTTATTCACTAAATTGAATTTGACAGCACTCATCGGCGGTACTTCACAGATTAGATCTCAGCGTAGTGTCACTTTAAACTGGCACCAAGGGCATTATTTCGTGTTATAAAATTCGCGGCTTCATATACCCTATTCTACATCAATTATTTGTCAATTATTTGCTACAGGACCTTTATTTTGTCACGTACGTCAACATTTAATTATGTAAAATGCGCTAACAAAATTATTATAAAACGAATAAAGCTACTTACTGATTAGTTTTTCATTAACGAAGTGGATTTTGCTCTAAGATTGAGGTTGAAGTTGAATTGGGGACAGTACTAAGTACATCAACAAAACAAGACCTTCCGAATGCATTATTTTCGTGACAGAGGGGCATTTAATGAATTTCTCAATTGCTATGTTTAATATATGTACACTTTGTCACTTTGACTCATTATTAAATTTTTTTTTTCTATTTAGAGGTTGTATTGTTTCAATTTTTTGTTTTGTCGCTTTTCTCTGACTTATTTCAAACTGTTCTTGTATTTGAAATAAAGTTTATTATTATTATTTTTTCCAACAATCTCTGTGTCGAGACAAGACAAGATGGTGGCAATTTTTGACCTAAAACTTCCTAATTTTTTCAAAATAAATAATAGAAAATGAATGAGTTTATAAATAAATCATATATCTGTATAGAGGATTAATAAAATAATAGAGGATTAATAAAATTCGATAATAAATCGAAACCTACCTAAATGCATGAACCAAATGTTTCATGCCTTAGGATTAGACCCAGATAGTATTAGTTATTCACCGATAGATGTCGCAATGAAAACTTAATTTTTTTCTAATAAATCATCGTTTTACACAGTCAAATTATTTTCATTGGGTTTACAACTCTTTCGGAATAAAGTCTTCGGTACTTTATCTCTTTACCCAAAATTTGTCGAATGTTTGGAGGAATGGTATCACCTACCTACGAAACGGCACATGTGTTGATAATATTTACGTGGCTGATCAATGCTACTTGTAAATTGGGAAGCTGCTGGAGATACGAAAACATAAGAATAGTTATTTTTATTGCGTTTTACTTATTCTTTCAATCATTTTAGTTATAAGAACACTACATACATATTGTATTATGCAATACAATCATTAGAATAATATTGTATTTTTTACAATGAGTGTAATTAAAACTTGTGCACTATTGTAGCAACCTTTGTAACAGATCATTGATTAATTTTTACAACAATAATGGGTGTATTTAATAGAAATACAATCCGCTAACCACAATCGAGTAATAGGGATTTGCGCAAGTTTTCTTTCCGTGTGGTTTAACATTAATGGATTGAAGCAACGAAAGTAAATTTAATTTGCTTAAAAATGATATAATTTCGATAAAATCAAAAATTCAATCCTAAGTACACATTGCTTATTATAAAGCGTGGTGGAGGCAGTGTTGTTTTAGATTTATTTCTCCGATTCTGGTGCAGGTCCATTCCTCAGTAAAGAAAATGTAACACAACGTTTTTATTACAAATGCATGTTACAAGATAATATAGTTTTTTTCTTGAAAGTAGAATAGCTCAGAATCCCATAAGATATGGGTCCAAAATTACTTTTTATTGACACCACTTCTACCTCGGGCATGTCACATGACCTGTGACGTCATACGCTTCTCCCCTTGGCGGGAAATTTGAAGCGAGCGGAGGGGCTTACAGGTCAGGTGTGGGGGATGTGGACTGGTAGGTGTGACCGCAGGTGACAAAAGGGCCTTATTAGTATAATGCTTGATATAGATGTTAAAAGGTCCTGCTGTTCAGGGAGCTGTTTAAGCTGTTCAAGGGACCTGTTTAAGCTGTCTGTAAGTTCTGTCTAAGTAAGCTGAATTAATTGCTAAATCTTATGGGATTTTGAGTCAGAACTGTCCCAGTCATACTTCCCTTGAAGAAATAGAATGAAACTGGCTCCTGTCACATCTGACGCGACCAGCATTAAGACATCTGAAATAGTTTGGAAGAGAGTTTCGCATAGTTGTAGGTATTCTGGTCGAACATTGTTGACTAAAGAAGTGTCCAGTATAGGGGTCAATAAGAAAAACTATGCTGAGCAAGAAACGGGTTCGTTTGGCAGTTATTGGAACGATTTCCGTAGGCAAGGACTTGATCTACACTAAAGCAATGGGCTAGTGGACGACCTAGAGGGCACTCCTCTATAGAGAAAATGTATAATGAGCCTATTGTCTTTCGTTGTCTGTAACCATCAAACGTCACATTACGTTTTGCTGAATGGAAAATGCGTTTAAATTTGCAGATCAATACTATAAGTATCCAAAAGTTTGTTCAAATTTAACCATTTCTTAGAGCGTGAGTTCCATTATTATTATTACAACGAGGTGTACAACATAGCAGTTCTGCGGCCTTTAAAAAGTCTAGAATTTTCTTTGGCTCTATATTTGAGAATTTTCCCGGGTCTACCTTTTGTATCCCAAGGCTGCGGTGTCTTATGCTGTTGTATGCTTAACAGTGCTTTATAAGGTGTAGAGAAGTTTCCTCTTCCTCCCCGCAATCTCTACATACTGGTTCAGGGACCAGTCCCATTTTGTGTTGATGCTTCTTTAGTGGACAGTGGCCAGTTAAGGTGCCCGTTCATATTGTAACATCGGATTTGCTCATGGCCAGCAATTTATTCAACTTTTCTTTCGAGGAAAGCCTTTAATTGCACGTTTCCTGGCACTTCTCTCCAATGTTTTTCTGGGCATGGGGTTCAAGTAACGAAATGACTTGAAGAAATAAATTTTTATTTGTTGCTGTATTTTTCCCGCATTCGTATAATTTCATCGGGGAAATTGTTTATAACGAATTATGTTTGCTTAGTAAATTGTGTGCATTTTATCAATTATATTTCTAAAAATTACCTTGTTGCTTCATTTCTGTCACGTGCTCTATATTTTAGTATCTAGTACTACAGTTTCTGCATATTTAAATTTTATTTAATTTTCTGTAGCATTGCTGATGAATTTTGAAGTCACTCTAATTAGTTCTGGTGTACAAATTTAATAGGTAAATATCTTAAGCAGCATTAAGAAGCATTACGATTCACCGTACAGAAAAATGAGTAGCTCCTAATTTCTGTAAGCTTCTGTCACTAACAGCAATGTTGCATTATTTGAAGATGATATCTTCCATTAATGTTTAAAAATATGTTGTGGTTACTTCATCATATTAATCCTCCACCATAAAAGGCTTGCTAGTCTTATGGAAATGTAAATGAGAAATATTGATTTGTTTATGAAGCAAAAATGCAATCCATTTATTGCAGTAAAATGCAATAAATCTACAAAACCCTTAAGTCTAGGCTGGGTAATCATTAAGTGGATAATTTATTAATAGTTTAATTCAATATTTTTCGATTTTACATTTTAAACTCTTGTTTTTCAGGTCGTCTTTAGATTTTATCTTAACGATTTCGGTTACATTACTACATCTTGACAAGAAGCATTTCCTTCGCGTTCATTTTTTTTCCCATTTCTTAGGTCTTTTGAGGATACATTTACATTTTTTTGCCTCAAAAAGATACGAGCGATACCGCCAAAGAATTCAGTTAGAAAAAGAAAGATATTTCAGATATTTTATCTCCAACGTGAAAGCGAAATTCCCTAAAGCGGCGGCAAATCGTAAATATAGATGCCTTTAAACGTTAAGCTTGATAATTGTATATTTTTATGTTTACGGGATATTTGCTTTAGCGGAATTATATTACCACGGTTAACTTGCGTAATGTTTGTGGTTAAAATTATCCTATCGCGTTGATGCGCTTTTGCTGGCGTTCGAATTTAAATTTCCCCTTAATGTTTTGCTTTAATTAAAGACCATTTGTTTTGATAATCAATCTCCGAAAATATATTTTGGAAATTTTAAAGAGAATGCTTTTACAGATAGGAAGGAAGAAGCCAACTTAGATTGTTTCACAAAAAGCAAACTCTTCCAAATAAATTTTATTAGATCTACTTCTGTAACAATCTGATATAGCTAAAGCCTTTGTAAGGTAAATGGAATGGCTTTGAAATTTACTGCTGAGGAATCGATTTTAGAATATACTTAATACAAAAAAAGAAAGGAATAAAGATTACTTGCTACGCTGACCCTTCAATGAATAGATACGTGTAAGATATGTTATAAAGAGAGTTCATATATCGTAGAGATCTGAATAATTAGGAGATTTCTTCTTACACTATGTCTCAAGAACAACTGACAAATTAAAAGAAATATTTTGAGAATCTTTTCTTTTTGCTAGACTATGTGCAAGTCGTTTTGCAAAAGGTAAATTCTCCTTCATTGGTATTGTAAATCTAACCCATTTACATTGTATTGTAAAAGGGTTAGATTGGTCATTTATTAATAACGCAAACATAACTTTTAGTAATAAATTTACTACTTTTCACTGCAATTTGGTTGATGCTTTTAACTTTGCATTTCCTGTAAAAAATATTACAGGCATGAACATTAAAAATCTTCGTTTACTGACCATCTACGTAATATGCGTAATGCTATGGAATTATTATGCGAAATGTATAGACGTTACCGCACTGAAAATTTAAAGTTTTTGCTGACAAGTTATAGAACAGAATATAACTATGCAATTAGGAAAACTAAAATTAATGCTAATGACTAGTCTGGGCAAACAGCGGTAACAGTCAGTGTAGTAGATATGTGGTGCGGAGTCGGCGATTATTTATTTTGCGCGTTCACAGCGTCAGTACTAAATCGATGCTGTATGCCAGTAGTTCTGTGTATATGTAGGCTGTCGTAACTTATTTCGTAATTGTACGCTTATGTTTGCTTTAAAAATGTCGTAGTTAGATACGTCGTGAAAACGACCAATGGCAGACACAGTTAAAAACTTTATAGTGGACATGCCGGACTTAATTTATGATGGCGCTAAAATTCAATGCCTAGTTTGTAAAATCCCTTTAATGTGTTGGTCCAGAAGCCATTGTCAACGTCACATCGAAAGCAAACAGCATTCTTCTGCAAAAAGTGGCATACGAGACCAAGAAAAATTTACATTTGATTTATGTGTTACTCTTATTTTATGTAATCTATCGTTTCGTTTACTAGACAAAGAAGCATTTGTCTCCTTCTGAAATAAATATGCGGACTATAAATTACCTAGTCGGACATCGATACGAAATGTAATGCCATTTGCTCGTGAACATATAGAAAAAAAAATGAAAACGGAATTGAAAGATAAAAAACTGTGTGGACGAAACAACAGATCGTCAAAAATATTCTGTGGTTAATGTAATGGTACGTACAATGGAACCACATCGATCGTTATCCTCCTTCTTACTTGCTTGTACTGCCGACGAGATTTTAAAGGTGGTGTTGAACTCATTGAACAAATTTGAAGTTTCAACTAAGTAACTTTTAATGTTTATGAGCGATGGTGCCGCAAACATGCGTTCTTTGGGCCGATCTCTTAAAGAACACAGTGGTAACTTCTTACATGTAACGTATAAAATCCATACTTTAAATCTTGCGGCACAAGCGATTCCTACATGTTTTCCACTAGTAAATGCATTGATTGCTAGTACAAAGGCAGTGTTTCTAAAGACCCTGAAACGTACCCGACTATTTCACAAACTGTATCCTGATTTACCTGAACCACCACAGCCGATTGTTATCCGTTGGGGAACGTGGTTGCAGGCTGCGTTTTACTACAACAAATACTTTGATCAAGTAAAGAAGGTAGTTTTAAAATTCAATCAGACAGAAGCTGCAGCAATCAAGAAAAGCCAGGAAATATTTCGGGATAGTCAGGTTAAAAGAGATTTACAAACTATTCACAACAATTACTTCGGACTAGCGGAGGGAATAGAAAAATTACAAAATGTTTCGATGTCGCTAGTGGATTCTGTTCAAATTGTGAATGATGTTCACGTACAGTTATGCGCTGTAGAATGCGAAACAAATTGGTGTGTAATACGAAAATTTGAAAGTGTTTTAGAGAAAGAAGATTTTCTTATATTAAGACAAATTTGTGAAGATGCACTAAGTTGTTTCAAAGATTATTTTAAATATGCAAATATAACATCGCTAGAACGGTCGTTTTCGGAATTAAAAAACATTTATTCCGCACGTCGTACTTACTTAACTGAAACAGCTGTGGAAACATATCTAATGATTCAAATATTTAACAGAAACACTTACCGTTTAAAAAAAAACGGTAAGTGTTTCAGCACGTCCTATAATTTATTTCTTACCTTCTACTTTATGTGTAAACTTTTATGCGCTCGCCACGCCTCTGGCTATTACCGCATATTTGCCCACGTTACTAATGACACATTTATAGTAAATTCCTTCAATAAAGCTAGGGCAATGTGGTCTCTTATAAACGAATATCGCGGAATCAAGACTGGGGGGAGCGGATGTTCGCTGACTGCGGACTCCTTAAATCAGTATTTTCAATGTGTAGCTTCAAATATTGTGGCGCAATTACCAGCCCTGGGTCACGATAATACATCTTTAACGTATTTAGCCTGCGACAGCCAATTCAGTCTAGGTCAAGTGTCATATAACGAGGTGCGAGGTGTTATTGATTCATTGCAGTCCTCCAATACCAAAGATGTTTTATGGTCTTAGTATAAATATTATCACATTAGTAAAAAACGAAATACTTGTACCAATTACTAAATTAATAAATTTAAGTTTCCAATCTGGCATTTTTCCTAATGAACTCAAGTATGCCAAAATAATTCCTTTGCATAAAAAAGGTGATATAGAAGATGCATCTAATTATAGGCCTATTTGTTTACTTCGGGCAATATCTAAGATTTTTGAAAAGCTAATAAAAAATAAAATAGTTTCTTTTTTTGAAAGGAAATCGCTATTTAGTAACGGTCAGTTCGGCTTTCGCCGAGAAAAGTCCACATCATCGGCAGTATTGGAGTACATACAGTTTACTTTGGACTGCTTTGAGTCTGGCTTTTACTGCGCCGCTACGTTCTGCGACGTCAGTAAAGCTTTTGATTGCGTTGATCGTGATATATTGCTGAGTAAGTTGAAATGTTACAATTTTAACTAACTATCTTTGAACTATTTTGACTCATATCTCACGAATAGATATCAGGTGATTTATATACATGGCGTGACGTCTTCTGAGCTTCCAGTTCAGTTTGGTGTCCCGCAAGGATCTATATTGGAACCAGTACTATTTTTAATAAACCGTTCCAATTAATTTCGTATATTTCGCATGTTTTGGGACATATAGGCGGTAAAAGTAGATACTTGTAAATATCTTTCCGAGTAGGGATAGAACAAGGCATGTTATACTAGTTACGCGTTATCACAGTATGGAACAAAGAACTGGCCACGTCAATAAATTCCATAAAGAAAACTACGTAGCTGTCAACTAACAGACTAATTATTTTCTCGAAAAAGAGCCCGAGATAATTTTAATATAATTTTGATATTGTTGAGGTTTCCCAGATAGGCAATAAAATCGCCGATATTGGGACACTCTGTACAGTAAGTAGTTTGACGACCGTTACTTATTATTCTCACCAGTAGCATTTACATTCAATGTTTACATTATACTAACACCAAACCCTAGAGAGTAATAAAACACGGAATACCCGCGATATAAAATCGGAAATAAAAAAAAACTAGCGTAGGTTGAAGCCAATTTTACAGTTAAGAAAACACAACAAATTTTATAGAAACTAATGTCCGATAGTTAATGGATTCCCTTTTCAGTTGTTTTAATTTGAAATTCTTTTGAACATTAAAGTTTATGAGATGATGGCAGACCCCAGCATTACGATCGTCCGTTCGCTGAAATTATAGGCATTGAATTACAGAGAGACATTCTTTAAGATGCCGCAAGTAAATAAAATGAGAAATTTTTCGGAGTGTCTGCTTTTTAATACCATCGGATTGCACTTTTGAAGATGCTTCCGTATATCTGTTTCACGACCTGACTCAATCTAATAAGGGCGGTAATAGTCGTTTACAAGGGTTCTGTTGTCTAGGTGCCGTATTATATTCTTTGAGTCCGCCTTTTACCGTATGAAATTGCACCTTTGTCGCTTTTTCTTTGTTGGAGGAAATCTTAGTCTAGAGTAAAGTCTACAATGTATCGTTCATCATCAGGCCTGGCATAATCGGTCTTCCCGGCAAAATTGGATCTGTCGCATGGGCCTCGTATTATAAATAGAGTTGCTCAATTTGCGCCAACAGCTAGTGAATGGCGTATAAAGCTTTACACAAAATAAATGGTCAGAAATAAAATATAATACGTGCTCAAACACTTACCGTCTTAAAAGCCTTCCGTGATCTCACAAAGTGAATAATGTCTGCAACATTAGATATGTTTCCACAGTTGTTCCGGCAAACCGAGTGCGGCACGGGGAAAAAGTGTTTATATGCAGAAAACGAACGTTCTACATCTAGTAACGTTATATTTGTGTAATTAAAATAATCTTTGGAACAACTTAACGGTTCTGTTGACGCACCTTCACAAATTTGTCTTAATGTGGAAAAATCAGAATCTTTCTCTAAAACACTATCAAATCTTTCTAGAACACAAAAATTTTTTGCGTCTTCTACCGCGAATAGCTGTGCGTGAACATGTTGCACTATTTGCAGAGATTCCACTAACGACACTGAAGGATTTTGTAATTTTTCTATTGCCTCCACTAGTCCGAAGTAATTGTTCTGAATGGTTTTTAAATCCGTTTTAACCTGACTATTTTGAAATTTCGACTGGCTTTCCTTGATAGCCGCAGCTTCCTTTGGATCGAATTGTAAAACCACGTTCTTAATATTCTCAAAATATTTATGATAATAAAACGCGGCCTGTAACCATGTTTCTCAACGTGTAAGAATAGGTTCTAGTGGTTCAGGCATACGGGGACACAGTCTGTGAAATTTGCGAATACGTTTTGGGGATTTGACAAACACTGCTTTTGTATGCGCTATTAAAGCGTCTACCTCAGGATAACATTTTCTAATACTAACTGCCACATGATTGAAAGCATGAATTTTACACGTAATATGTAACAAGTTAGCATGTTTTTTAAGAGACCGGCCTACAGAAAGCATGTTTACGACACCATCACTCATAAACATCAACAGTTGGTTTGTTGAAAGTTGAAACTTTTCCAATGTATTTAACACTAACTTTGAAATTACTTCGGCAGTACATTGTTGTACTCGTCTGGAAGCTAATAGAATTGAAGGTGACGATTGATGTGGTTCCATTGTGCGTACCATTACATTAACCACAGAATGTTTTTCTACGATCTGTTGTTTCGTCCACACATAACCACCTTATCTTTCAACTCCGATTTAATTCTTTTTTGCAACATGTTCAGGAGCAGATGGCACAATTCTTCGTAACGATGCCCGACTTGGTAATTTACAGTCCGAATATTTATTCCAAAAGAGGACATATGCTTCCTTGTCTAGTAAATTAAACGGTAAATTACATGCAATAAAGGTAACACAAATGAAATTTAAATTTGTCATAGTGTCGTGTGCAATTTTTTTTTGAAGAATACTGTTTACTATTTATGTGACGTAGACAATCGTGTTTGGACCAACATATTAAAGGGATATTACAAACTACACATTGAGTTTTAACGCCGTCATAATTTAGGTCAGGCATTTCTGCTATAAATTCTGTAACTTTGTCCGACATTGGTCGTTTTCGCGACGTAGGCAACATTTTTAAAACACGTAGAACTCGGAAACTCCGCCACTGCCCGTTGGCGCTAGTAAGCAACTCTAATTATAAATTAAGTGTGTGTGCGTGACTCACGCCCGACAGAAGTGAAATTTCGAAATAAATACCTTACGATAGAAAATGAAAACAGAGGCAATGAAATGTTTTTATTGCCATTTGTTTTTTTTTTTGTTTGAAAGCGGTATTTGTTATGTAATGCAATAACCGTAAAAAATAAACAAAGTAATTTCTTCAAATATCTAATGTACTTAATTGCGTAAATGTATGAGTAACAATAGGAGTGTAGTAAAAAAACAGTTCTGTTTGTCAAAGATAACGAATATGTATATGTACCTACCTTTTTAAAACTTAGGTTATGTTAATTTTAATACGCCACATAAGAAGATTCATTTCAATAAATAATATAATTTAATAAATAAACATAACTTCTTAATAGCGTGGATAAGATTGGCATCATCAGGCAGATATGTTTCCACATTTTTCTCGGTGTAGAATGTTCGCTGTGATGAAAAAATGTTCTTCTATTTCGGAAGTAACACAGGTATAATTAAAATAATTGTGTTTGAGGTGTCACGCTATTTTTGTAATGTTTGTGTTGTACGCTATTTGTATGTCTCTTACAGTAGCGTTTGTTCCAGCATATTAAAGGTATTTCGCAAACTTTACACAATACTTTAGCTCCACTGTAATTAAAGTAACCAAAACTTGCGGACTCGCATAGGCGTCGGTATTACGGGTTAATATAAGAATACGAAAAATTCATAAATAAACTTACTTGCTAATTATTCAACAAATTAGAGGCATCAGGATGTGAACTACTGTAAACTTGCATCATTGCATATGTTTCCACAGTTACTTCTTTAAACCTTGTGCGTCGACAGAAAAAATATTCTTATACATAGAAAACGATCTCTCCACATCTAAGGAAGTTACATTTGCATGTAGAAACTATTTTTCAAAATCACTTAAAAGTTCACTATTCTTACACTTATTATAAACGGCCTCTAAAGTATTAAAATCGGGATTTTTCCTTAAAACATCTGCCAACTTTTGACTAGCGCATAATCCTGGCGTATCATTTAATGTGTGTAATTTATTTTTTACACTCTCCACTATGTCTAATGATTCCTGCAATGACAATTCAGTACATTGTAGTTTTCTGATGGCATCTAGTAATACTGTATAATTGGTACATATTGTTGTTAAATCTTCTAAAACTTGAGGAATTTGAAATTCTCTTTGACTTTCTCTAATTGCTTTGGATTCATTCCGATTAAATCGCATTATGACTGATTGAATTTGTTGAAAATGGATCAAATAGTAAGAAGCTGCTGTTAGCCAAATACCCCATCGCGTTAAAGTTGGTTCAGGAGGTTCTGGAATACCTGGACAAAATTTACGAAATTCTTTTAAACGTTTATAGGAGATTTACGAAACACTGCTTTAGTACTTCCAATCATCCGATCAACGTTTCCGTAATGTTGTCAAACAACTTCACCAACTAAATGCAAAGCATGCAGCACGCAGGTTATATGTATTAAGTTAGGAAATATTTTTTTAAGGATCGCCCAACACTTAACATCGTTGCTGCACTATCTGTCACAATCATCACAACTTGATCTTGGGCAATTTTAAATATTTTCAAAGCGTTCATTATCACTTTTTGAATATTGTCCGCAGTACATTGTTGAACACGTTTGCAAGCTAACAAATATCGAGATGCTGTGTTCTCGCTAGATAAAACGCGAGCTATTACATTCACAATACTGTTTTTCTTTATATCGGTCGTCTCATCCACGGTAATCCATATTTTTTTGGAACACAAATCACGTTTACACACATTTTCTAGCATCTCTTTCATTCGCGGCAAATGATTCTGTAATTGTGTTTGTGAGGGTAATGGGTACTTTGGAACGTATTGTCGCCAAAACGTTTTAAAAGCTGCTTTTCTCACCAACGACAACGGAAGATTACAAGAGGTAAACATAATTAATAAATGTATGAGGAATAGTGTATAAGGTATTTCAGTTCTTGGATTTCTCATATGCTTAACACCATTGACATGCCTCTGGCAATCAGTTCTGTCCAATGCAGCCAAACGAACATTGCATATTAAGCAAAAAACTGCACTACCGTCATATTTTAAATGGGGAAAAAGTGACACATACTTATGTACATTAGTAGCAAATCTATTACGAGGCATTGTTTTCTTAGATATGTAAATATTAGTTCTATATGAAACGATACACTAATTATGTACTTGGTATAATACTACAACGCACAAAAAACACCAGCTATGTTTTCAAAAGCGACACGTAAGTACATAACCTTGACCGTTCGACTAATCTCTGCAACAGCTCAACCGGTGCTAAAACGAAATCTCTCTCAGCGTGGTTTAACATGATTTATATTCAAGGTCGACATTACATGCCTGCTTCTCTACCGGTTTAGTTTATTTATGAATTTTTCGTATTCTTATATTAATCCGTAATACCGACGCCTATGCGAGTCCGCAAGTTTAGGTTACTCTAATTATAATTCAAATCCAGAAATTTAGTGACTATCAGCCAACGGTCGTAAATTTCCTTGCGTACGTTAGACGTACTTACACATATTTATCTCCTAAATTTAATCTTGATATTAGCGGCTTTCCTTTTTTAATGGGTTCATAGAAATAAAAATAACATCTTTAACGTTTCGAAATTTTCTCTTCTTCAGAATTGTATGTTTTGATTTTTGCCAAAAATAAAACAATGTTAATGCATTAATTGTTTGACCTGGAGATACGCGCGTTGTATCTCCAGGAAAAACAATTAATGCAAAGCTGAATATTGACGTCTTACGGTGGTTAAGAGAAGATATGAGAAGAGAAGTCCAGAGAAGCGGCGCAGGGACGAACGAGTTCTCCACCACGATAACGCGAAGCCATGTACTGTTTTTGGCGAAACACAACATGGCCGCTATTCCTAATCTAGCAAACTTGCATGACTTGGCTTTCCGAGACTTTTTCCTCTTGCCAAAGCTGAAAATCAAGCTCAAGGGGCGAAGATTTGAGACGATGGAGGAGATTGAAGCTGAATTGCGGACGGTGTTAAGCGCATTAATAAAACAAAATTTGCAGAAACCACTCCTTGCGTGCCAGAGGCGCTGAGATCGGTGTTTGCACCCCCAAGGGAATTACTTTGAAGATGACGGAGATGAATAAAATCCTAGACTCTTCAATTTTATATATCTTTACTTCGTAAACCTTTGGGTGCCACCTCGTATTTACATATATAATTCGAACTGGAATGCCAACCATTTTGGTTTAATTTCTGCAAATTACATAGTGAGTACATATATGTATGGGGCGTTTTAGGGAAAATATCCAGAATTAATTGTAGACTCTAAAAATGTAAAAATATACCAGGTGTTTTATTAAAAAAATTGAAGTTGATACACGTAGCACTTTTCTGATCAACCCCGTATAATAGTCTTTAAAAATGTTTTTCAATAAAATAAAATTGACGAGCCCGAGCGATTCCTGATCAAGTAGATGGTATTCCGTGCAATAGAGTGGCCCGTTTCTTTTTCATATTTTGTTTTAATTTTCCTTTTTCATTAATTTGTAACACGACAACATTTTGCTGCATCACATCTTCTTTGTTACTTTTCTCTTATCTAAAATTAAATCAATATGAAGATTTTTGAATAATATTAGAAAATCTTTGCTCTTCTAGAAACCAACACCTGTTGCTACCTAATATATTTTTAACCACGATGTAGGTCATTGCGTTCATATTTCGCTTTCGTTTCGACGCTTAGTGAATATTTCAGGGAATATTTAAACGTGACACCGCAAACACATTTACTCTCAAACATTTTTCCGTTTTGCGATTGGAAAGAATGTAACCATTTCCCATTTCGTGAAATCGAGAAATTATTATGTAAATCCAAACTGCCATTGTTATTCTAATCGGGGGTGCTATACGTGTTCGGTTTTGATGAATTTTTCCTGGAAAGTAATAGAACCTAAAACGTATACTATTGCCAGCAAGGCGCAATATTATCTTTAAATTACTTTTATCACGCGAAAATCAAAACGTCATATCGATAACGAAATTAAAGAGTATTCATATGTGTATTAACCAGCAGCCGCTGCTGGTGACGCAAATGGGAGTTTAAGAACAAAGCTTCAATTTGCTCGTGCATGCTACAATGTACACGATATGCAACGGGAATAGAGGAGGAAAAGCGTTGTAAATGAACTCCTATTTACGTCACCACCAGCCACTGCTGATATTAAATAATACAGTGAGGTAGATACTGTTATTTGGGCTCAAAATTGTATGTATATCCCAATACTGTTTTAGTTGAACAGTTTTAAATAACCTTCGACAACAAGTTTGCTGTAGGAACTCACACGTATGCAAATATTGCACGATAACAAGAAATCGTAAGATAATAGTACATGCAGGGAAATGTTTACTTGCATCAAAGCTGTCCGCCTTAATTCAAGACAATTACTGTTTCAATTATACATGACAGTTATTATGACAATAACTGTTTTAAATCAAAGGAAATATTTTCTTAGCGTTTCTTTCTCCACTTAAAAGAGGTATATACTTGTAATGAAATAATTATATTTTTTTGTTTAAGACATTTGTTAACTTGATTCAAGAAAATCTTGCAGAAAATTTGAAGAAAGCGATTCTTAGTATAAGTAAATGGGCATTGTAACACAAAACAATATTTTTTTAAGGATAGTAAATAGTTTTCTTAATTCCAGAAGGCGTTTAGGTATTGTTCGTAAATCAATAGTTTCATTTTTTTTAAAATAAAGCACTTTTTTACTTTTAGAATTCTTGAAATGCATATTATTTATATGCACATTATTAATTGCCCTTACCTTGTTTAAAACAGTAACAGACATCCGTACATAATGCAGTAAATTATTCACATTGCCTGTGATTTTAAAACGGCTAAAGTAGAGGTTATCTACAGAATAGTATTCAAACAAAAGTGAACTTAATGTAGAAGTACGCATGAAAAAAGTGCCTAGAAACAATAACCAAAATAATGCTAATAAATAGCTCCTGGTATTGATGGAATCACTACCGGCAAAAACAATATGAGAAGAGAAAAGCATTAAAGCTTTTTCCTCCTCGCCACATTGCTCTTCAGCGTTGCCAACTTTTGATTTGCGCATTTTCCTAGATCGGCCACAATTTATACCTAGATTTACTTATTTTTCCCTAGATTTATTTATATAATAATAATAACACTAATAATGATTTTTATTAGTTAACATAATCTGTTTTAGTTTTAAAATATGAAATAAAAGTCATGTAAGTTATTTTTAGGTTATATTTTTGTAATAACGAACATAAAATGCAATTTTACACATAAGCAAAACATTAAAGAAACAATAACACCAAAAATATTTCATACCTTTAGATACGCCAGCGGAACACAAACACAACTTTTTCAAACGTAATAATTTTTTAACATTAAATAGTATATGAAGTACGTACATAACTACGTTGAAATTTCAATTAATCGAAGTCTAAAAGTAAAATGATGCAAACACTGCGCTAGGGAAGAACGCCAATGCAACAATCTATTGCCCCGTAGGCGATATAATTTTTCTGGCATTGTGTATATGTTTGCGTATGTTGTTCATTGCTTACTTTATTTCCAATAAATACGTATTATTATTATTTTGGGGTACATCCCCTTCCAAAAAAGTATATAATATTGTGTCGCGAGAAATAAGAAAATGTATCACTTGTTCTACATGTACTACTATGGAAAACCTACAGTTGTTAAGCAGTTTTATTAAGGAAATCAAACCCCATATCACTAGTATCGACGGAAGCAACGTATACAACGACGATGAGAGTGGATTTAACCTAGAAAAACACTGTGGCTATACTTTAGCAGTAAAGAGTTAGAAAACCGTTGAAGGGGTTGTACAATATTTGCATTCTACAACACATTCTTCGACGTTTGGAAAGCTCACTGCAAATCATTTCAAAACCTGGCTAACAGATGCTTTTCTCCGATATATGGGTATTACTAAACTTCAAAAATTGGAGTCAAAAGATAAAACTGTAGACATTTTAAATGTACAAAAAAAAAACAACAGCAATGGCGGATGTCTTTGGTTTTAGACTCTGGAAAAATGTTATCAGAACTTTTTCTGATACAGTGATTCTTCTTCTTATTATTAACTGTTAAATTTGTTATACAGCACCGTGTTCTACGTAAGCGACCTTATTTCTGATAAATAAAAAAAGGAAATTGTAATAAAAATGGGGGATATGTGGTACACAGTCCTTAAATCTTAAACCACCATTGTAAATGGCAGCCAGTGAAACACAGCTTCTGTAAGCTAATACCTTCGCTGCCTTTTTTACCTATTTCCAGCGTGATAATACTGCTCCAGCCAGGTGATGCATAATCAACGAGAAGAACGCCATCAGAGTGTCAAATAGTTGTCACAATTTTGGCAAACTAGCAGAGGAAGCGTCTCGACATTTTTGTGGAGGTGGTAATGCTTTGTTCAACTATTCCATACTGCGTACCTACTTCGGCTTTAGATCAAAATAGTGGATCCAAGTTTCATTCACTGCCATAAATCCTTTCAAAAATTTTCCTTGATTTGTGTTATATAATTACCGTCACATTTGTTAGGCTCTAATTTGCTTTTGAAATTTTTGATCAGCTGCTAGTAGATACCTAAAGAATAGAGCTTTTTAAAACCTAATTTATGGTGCAATTTTTTTTCAACTTTGCTTACTAGAAGACCATATGTCTTTGCTATAATTGTTGCGATTTTCTGACCATTTAGTATCAGATCGTCGAGTACATCATCATTTCATGGTTGCGAATGTTTTCGATGCTTTCCAAATTGGTGTTCATTTACAAGACTTCTTTCTATATTCAAAATCCCCAGATTACTTCTGCAATGCCTGATATGAAAGAGTAGAATCTCTTAACCACTTGGGTGCACTGTTATGAGTTAACTTGAGCAGTTATCTCTTTTATAAGCTTGCAATAAGAGGAATTTCAGTAGTAAAGCTATTAACAATGGTGCTTCAAGATTACTACAAACTCGATGGAGATGCTAACGTTGTTTGAGTTGTATTATAAGGCTAGCAAACAAGGCACTTAAATAGATTCAATCCTAGATACCACTAAATCAATAAAAGGTGCAAAGTGAAGTAATTAATAAATTAAAACTATTAAATTTTAATGCAGTTTATAACGCAGCAGCCGTATACTATTAGGAAACCTACAACAACCTCCCCCTAAACCATAATGGGATATAATTGGCTCTGAAGTCTAACCCTTAATGTACGCAAACTTAATTTATTCCATGCATTTAACCTAATACCGGTACCCACCGCAACCCTTATTGCCTTTGACAATGTGATATGATTATGTCTTAGCCATTAACAAAATTCATCATCCCCGACGGTCATCATCGGTTTTCCGTATACCACGGTAACCTCTTAAGCGAATTATCGGCAATCGGATCGACAAACATGAATTTGCATTTTAATTTCGCGTTATAATGGGATACAGAGGGGTTCAATATCTTCATGAAAGGATTTAATTATCAGATTGTTTAATGAAAATAGTTAAATTGACATTGACATGGATTCTCTAAGGCTGGTAGTTTAGAATAATTTTGTAGCATGTATGAACGTAATATCCTAATTGTCAATATTTTAGTCAAAATCAAAATTCTCCTGTGCTGTATGTTACAAGTAATAACATATAAGAAACCAAAGAAGAATCAAATATATTTGTGTTAAGGAAATATTTCATCATATTTGTACAGTGCGCTTGTATACAGGCTGATTCATTTTCAAGTCTCACCATGGAGATCTCGCTTATTATTGGAGATAGATGGTAGGTTCAAATCTGGCAAAGTTGCTACATTTTGTATTTGTTATAAACCCGACATGGGGCCAGCAGGAGAAGAAATGTCGAGGAGAATATTAAATGAAATATGGATTAGTGAGAAGATTCCAAAAGAATGGCAGACGGCTGTGTTAATATCACTGCACAAAAAAGGGGATAAGTTAGATTGTGGAAATTATAGGGCGGTATCATTGCTCTGTACTGCCAGTAAAGTATATGAGAGGATATTGGAGCGGAGGCTAAGGGAAACAGGCAGGGCTTCAAAAAGGTCGTAGTACACAAGGGTGGATTTTTGTGTTAAGGCAGTTATGTGAGAAAACCATAAGAAGAATAGGAAAAGTCTGCACATGTGCAATAGATATATTGAAAGCTTTTGACTCGGTTCTAGAGAAAAAGTGTAGAAAATCTTAGAAGAACGAAATGTGACAAGCGAATTAATCAGTGCAATACAGAGCATTTATGAAAGGACTAGCAATGTTGTTAGGAGTCACAACTTTACATCGGAAATGTTTATAACACAGAAAGAAGTCAGGCAAGGCAGTGTCCTGAGCCCCCTATTGTTTATAATAGTTATGGACGAAATTGCGAAGACAGCCAATGGCAGAGGGGCGAAGGGCATAATCGATGGTTACAAGAGAATGCGCCCAGTAAGTGTGAGAGAATTGATGTACGCTGATGATTTTATCCTATGCGCACCGGCAGAAGCAGCCCTGAGAAAGAATATGGAAATGTGGGAGGGAGAACTAGAGAAATATAACATGCACATAAACGTGGAGAAAACGAAAATAATAGAGGTCAAAATAGGAAACAACGAAGTTAAAAACGTATAGAATTTGAAATACCTTGGTACAATGATAGAGGAGGATGGAAGACTTGACATAGAAGTTAATAATAGAATTGCAACAGTGAATAAAATATATTACGTCCTACTAAAATCCTTTATAAATAAAAGAGAGGTTAGTAAAAAGACAAAGATCAGGGTGTATAACATCGTTTTTGTACCAACACTAATTTATAAATGTTAGAATTGGAAAGTAACAGAGAGACAAAGTAGCATGATCAGAGCGTGCGAGATGCGATTTTTTAGGAGAATCCTCGGAATAAATAGAATGGACAAGGTGCGAAACGAGGTTACAAGGGAGAAATTTGACGTTGAATCAATAGAGGAGAAAATAATAAAGAGGCAACTGAATTGGTGGTGTCACATGGTGAGAATGCCCGAAAACAGAATGGAAAAAGCAGCTTGGCAAGTCAAGAAAAATGGCAGGAGGAAAGCCAAGGAAGGGGTGGAATGATGTGATTGTGAATGCATTGAACTGTAAGAACAGAGACTGGAATATTGCAAGAAAGATCGCACCGGACAGGAAACAATGGAAGAAATTTGTAAGGGGAGATATGTAAAACTCAACTCAATACCCCTACATTTATGGTAATGGGGTCTGGAATAAGTAAGTATGTAAGTATAAACCCAAAGAAAAAATAGAGCTGTGATAAATGATGTTGAAGATGTTTAAAAAAACGAAAAATGCTCATTCTCTTCTTTTACCTCTAGCACCTTTGCTTAGCCTTGCAAAGAAAAACTAAAACCACATTTTCAAGACCACTTTCGATCTTCTATCTAATGGTGTACTCCAAATTTTCATGTGATGTTTCGATTCTTTCTAGGCATCATTAACTTTCTTATTTCATATCAGCGCCATGTTGCGCCATTTTATAAGGTAATTATGACATTTCAAATCGTCAAAGGTTTGGATTGTCGTTCATTAATAATAGAAAAATGTCGTACATCAATGGAGAGAAACGAGATATGTTAACAACTCCATTAATTCCAATTCAACGGTTTGGAAACTCTTGACTTAAGTTTAAGTTAATTCGTCGCAATTGCCGATCTGTGAGCCGGTGCGCCGTCTTGTTGCCACCTTAAATGCTGGAGGTGATTTAATGGAATATTATCTAAGAAGTTAGATACGTATGTTCGAAATATCTTTCCTCATTTAATGTTTCTTCATACATAATTGGTCCTATATGAGACGATTTCCCAAAATTCCTATCCAAATGTTTAATTCAAAACGATGTTGTGGTCTGCTTGCCTTATTTTGTCTAGTATTTTGTACAGTCCAATATTGTTCTGATTTTCTGTTAAAAATTCTAGAATTTTCAAATGTTGTTTCATCTGACCAGATGGTTTTGTTTAAGAAATATTCGACATCTTCTAATCTTTCCACTAACTAGTTGCAATCCTCGAGTCGACTTAAATTATCACCAGGATGTGACTAACATGAATCTTGTATGGTTTAAAACTTACTTCTACGTAAAGTTCTCCGTACTCGAATCTGGTGCGAAGTTAATTCTGATGCCACTTCGCGTGTAGATGTTGATGGATTGTTATTTATCTATCCATCATCAGAAAATACAAGATTTGAAAAAACAGACATTTAAATTACCATATGTAAAATGTCCCGTTGATTTTCATTCAAATTCCTGTTAACATAAACGTTACGCGGCTTGTTAAACGATCCATTCTCGACTAAGTTTCTATCCAGATCTAGAAAAATGATTCCAGAATGACAGCTACAACGTTCTCATTCTGGATATAATATAAATATTTTGTACTCGCTATTGTCGTTTTTCGGTTCGATAAATAAAAAGTACTTAACACATCATGTTTCAATCGAAACGTTTGATAGTTTGAAATTTTATGGCTTCCTAATTTAATCTTAAAATGTCGTCTTCCTTAATTAAAGTATAATATCGAACATTTTAAAATCAAAAAGAAAAAAAATTCCGACAGCAAATTAAAAAAAAAGGTAATGATGGCCAGATAGATAGAATCGAAACGTCATATAAAAATTTCGAGTACATCATTAGATAGAGGATCGAAAGTGGCCTCGATAATGTAGCTTTAGAGACCAAATAAAGATGCTAGAGAGAAAAGAAGAAAATTAGCATTTCCGCTTTTTTTTTTTAAATCTCGAACATTTGTCACAGGTCCATTTTCTCTTCGCCTTCATAACAAACACAAAATTTAGCAACTTTGTCAAGTTTACACCCACCCTCTATATCCAATAATAAGCGAAATTATGTAAATTAATGTAATATAATTCGGGTTTCTTGACAAACATGAAGAAAACGGTTTACCTCAAAGAACAGATATTTAAAATTTTAATTTCGTCTTCATGATTAATTCAAGTGACCCAGTGGCATTCTCTGTCAAGCTTACTATTTATGTGAAGGGGGAAAGAGAACATTTTTCATCGAAATAACTCCCGAGATCATTTACTTCAGTGGAGCGTTCCTCGTCAACCTACTGTAACGCATTGTCGGTGATAAAGCTCACATATTAACCAAACGACCGTATTAAAAAGGTAATCCGCAAAATCTGGCCCAAGGCCCAAGATTGCTGTCTTGAGAGACATCAGATTTAAAGCACATAAAGCATAGAATAAAATTTATGAAAACAATCAGCTGAATTCAGTAGCGCGTAAAGGATTTTTGCCGAAAGTACTTTTAATATCCGCATATTCTATCCCTCAATCCCCTAAGTGTAATAGAGAAGATTTAATAACTTGTTTAAATACGAAACCTATTGGCTAACAACAGGAATAAATACGCAAGTGCAGTTGCAGTGCTTGCGATGAACGAGGAGAAAAATATGTTATGGCGTAAAAATGTTACAAACTCAGGACTATCTATACCTTCAAATTATTAACATTTTAACTGATGAAAAAAAATGCCTAAAATTTTGTGGATCAGTGAATGCAATTCAAATAGTTGAAGGAAAATTTGATTGTGGTTGTGATTTTGGTATGTCATTTTTGTTTTCTCTTGACTGTCTAAAGTTTTGATAATGCTATGGTGTATAAAAATGTGAAGAATGCTGATGATGTTGTTGTGATTGTGTTTGTGGTTTGTTATGCTTGTAAAACTTACATAAATCATCATATTGCCTTAAAACTTCGCAAAAATCTTTAAACGTGTGTATATTTTGAATAATTACGGACTTTGTAATTTCGCAATCGAAATGTCTTGCTAGATGCTTGATTAGTTCGCGTTCTGATAATTTTGGCGTTAAATGTTGTACAATAGAGAATTTATTTATAAAATAGTTTTCCCTTGAACATCCCTTTTATGCATTATATTTTACCCACGAATAAATTACTTCTAACTTTATATTGTTCTGTCTCTGACCAGAATTTGGACAAAAAATGGAACTCGAAATCATCAAAATTTTGAAGTGAGGCTTCGACTATGGAAAACCACGTACTTGCGTCGTCGGTGATAGAAGGCCTAATGACATTGCACTTGAAGCCAGGAAAATGATTGAATGAATATGCATTGATGAATCAGAACGAGTGATTTTTTGCTCTACCAATTCAATTCATTTCTCTAATTTTGATTGATTTGATACAAGTATTTCCAATTTTGTAGATATTTGATTCAACATACCTTTTATGTCTTCCATGCAATCTCTAGAATCATTACGAGCTTTTGGCATTTTGATAATTTATACTACTAGTCTTAAAAATGTAAAAATTAGTAAGATGGTTGTTTTAAGGCCTAAATATCAATCTAAATATGCATCGAGTAATTTTGAATTTTGAAAAATAGAATATTGAAATATCCTGTAAGGGTCGCCAAATTTGAGATGTTTTTCTTTATAAAAGTATGAAATATTAAAATTAAACGGTAATCAAATCCCGTTTATTATTTCCAACTCTCTACTTATAGATTAATTTTGAATGATCATTAATGTGTGTGTAGTGTCGTCTTCGGAATCCGGATTCCTTCTTTTTCAGTTGAAACTTGAAATCCTTTTTGTCCTTTCATTTCTTTGACTTCTTCGGTATTTTCTTTAACCTGTTTCTATTTTGTCTTGACAGTGTTTTAATACTTTTGAGTTTACTGCTTCAAATACGTTTGAGTTTTTAATTAAAATTTCTAAATGATCGGCCGAAAAATTGTATTCTGTCATAAAGTTATCTTTTGTATCTCCTTTGTTTATGCATTGTCCTGGCATTTCCAATCCAACAACTTGATACTTTTAAATTCGGCGTTACGATGTTCATTTTCAATACTGCAGATGACGTTGTAGATTTTGATGACAGATTTCAGACAGTATGTGTTGTATGTATGTGAGTTTTATGTCGCTTTTACAACTAATATCATTACAATGTAAAATTCTGAAAATAATCCGGAACTTTGATATTTCCTAAAACATTCTTGAGTCTAGTGGCATTTTCTTTATTAAAAATCGTAGAACAGTCAACAATCGAATAACAATTTTAATTTGAAATGTAGTAAAAGTGATTTCACCGAATGTGCTGTGAACTGGCTAAGAGAGTCAAACAAATGCCTTATCTCAATTTCCTAAGGGTGGAAATGAAAATAAATTTTTAGTCCAACACCAAAATATACAGTGTTTAGCAAATAAGTTATTGGCGTTGGAAATTATTTTGGGAGAAACAAAATGTAAAAATCTTCTCTTATCGGAACATTGGCAAACCATGGAATAGTTGCGCGAGTTAAACATAAGTAATTTTTCACTTTGATCATGTTATTGTAGAAGTTCGCTGAAGCAAAATCAATCGCTGAATCAATCAAAATCAATCGCTGAAGCATGGTGGCGTCGCAATTTATGTTAAAAGATGCTTTGAAACTCAAATCAAAGTGTTATCTTTAAGTAATTTTTATCAGGTGTATTTGAAAGGTGTATTAGAAGCAGCCTATATACTGCTGTTACACACTAAATTATATTTTCCGATATTCTTTTAATGACGTAAAATTTGAGAGTTTCAAAAAAGATTGGAGAATGAAAACTGGGAAAATGTGTTTTATGAATCATGTCCTAATACCGCATATGGAGCTTTTAGTAGTGTTCTCTTGTATTATTTTGACCTCCACTTTCCCCTGCAGCGTATACGATCCATTTATCACCAGATTTATTACGGTTAAAACAAGAAGTTCAACTATATGGTGATCTCGCGAAACGATACACAGTCTTTCGTCCTTTAAGCGCAGAGGTAAATAAAAGATATAATCACTTATTAATAGACGAATATTAAAAACAAGACGATAATAAAATTAGAAATGCCTCAAACAGAAGCAAAGCAATGTGGAGTATAGTAAAATGCAAAAAAGGAAGTCATGAATATTAAACACGTACTTCTAATGATGTAGAAGAATCTTTATTGCGGGACCAGAATAGCTGCTCCACATATTCTTTATGAAAATATGGACTATGACGGTTTAAATTTAAATAGTCCCATCAGAAAATATCGTGAAATATCGTATTTGCGGTAAAGCTCTAACTAGAAAGTAGTTTTAGCTCATGGATATAGAATAATGTGTGGCTTAATTTATTGCGTTCATTAATGTGGAAAAACGTTTTGGAAAATAACAATAGGTTTTCTCCACTGGTTAGTTTTGGAATGGTTCCAGGATTTGTTTTATGTTCCAATACGCATTGTAGGATAATATTTCGTAGAAATGTTACTTTAACGATAAATTATCGCAAAATGCATTTTTAAAAGTAATCCAAATCAAAGTGCCTAAAATCATAAATTATTAGATATTATTGCATGGGATTTTTCGCATTGACTTGAATTTGAAATAGAAAATAATTTGCAAAATCAGAAGATTGCAGAGAATAGTACAGAAAATAACCACAAAAAACAATATTCAAATTGTCTGGGATAGCACAAAGCAGAAGGAAACCGCGGGGATAAATGCATACTTGCATTTATCCCCGCCAGCCAGCCTCGCTGCGCGCAACTACCGTAGCTCTGAGAGGCCTATCTGACGCCCTCTTTGTCTATCTATGCGCTCGCAAGGTTCTAACAAGTGATTGTGGGTTTCGGATACACTATGTTAGTTTATATAACCGCAGAGAACGTACAAATCATTACATGGTATATTGCCGGAAATTCTTACCAAAGCACGGCCGATCTATTTGCCGTAGAGTACGTGGATCGTCAAAGCGTTTAGGAAATTTGACTGCGTGCCTCAAATCCCTGTAGTGCCTCCCGAGCGGGAGGAGAGAGAAGTTGGTTGAAATGGGCGAACCTTGCTCTAGCCGGCAAATTGCAGACGAAATCGGTGTTAATAGAAGTACCGTGAAACGTATTTTGAAACGGAACAAATACAAAAGTTACAAAATTCAAAATTGCCAGGAGATTTTTCCCCTTAATAAAGTAACATAGTTAGAAATTATTTTTCTTCAGTTTAATTTTATACGAATCGTTGTTCATTTTCCTACTTAGAATTACTTTTTCGTTCTTCTACATCGCATAGCAGCAACAAAATGCGCATAAGAAACTGTACTTTTTAACATAATCTGAGAATACAGAAAAATTACGCAGTGATTCTGTATTAACACACTTTGTCAGAAGGCGTTGAATTATAATATTGCGTGATTGAGCGGACATGCGTGTTTATAATATGCGTGCGTATCGCTGCTCCTTTTATGATATACTGCGACTGGGTAGAATCTCTCAATGAGACTCGAATGCGCTGTTGCCATTCACAAAGCAATCCCCCGTGCATAGGGTAGTACCATGGATGCTGATATATCAAAATTGCAGTGGGCAAAGCTTGAAATGCATAAAAGAATCTTGGGATGGAGAGAATTTCGCCACTTTCAAAATTTGTCAGCTGTAGAAAAAAATGCGGAAGATATACTTAGATACTGCGAACATTTTGAAGTTTTTGAATCGGACTTCAAAAAGATTTGATGATATTTTAAGAATGTGTGTATCCAACTGAATTTTGGACTAATTTTCTTGTGCAATTTCAAAAGAATGAAACTACAAACAACTAAAAAACCAAATCGTCTGCAGCTAATTGTAATTACGGATAGTCGACAATTAAATTGTCCTACCCGTAAGTAGATGTTTAGTTAACGAAACGAAAGAATGTACTCTAGTCGTACGTAGTGTTAATAATGGAAGCTGTAATAAAGTGTGGTCCCAAAGTTTTCGGAAAATTTTCAAATGATTTGTAGCTGTACCAAACGACGTTTAATCAAGTTGTCGCTGGAAGTGAAATGTCACAATTACCTTATTTTAGTTTACCAGGTTAGTTTTTGCGATCTGATTCAGCAAAATCTCTTACAGGCTAGATATTCGTAAAGGAATTTACAATCTACTTGGGCGACTGCCCAAGCGTGAACAAAATATTTCTGTATCAACAATTTATCTGACCATAAAGGAATGTGAGAAGGGTATGCAGTGTGTTAATTTGCTCAAATATGATCGACCACGAATTTTGAGCCAGGCGAGGGAACAAAGACTGATGGAAACCATTAAAGACAGAGTTGGAGTTCACAGCGAAAGTTAGCTCGAAGATTTGTTGTTTCAATGAAGACTCTTTTTCAATCAATTTTCTGAGGTAACTTTATATTGAAAGATGCCTCTCTAAACTGTTCAAATTTTTAAATACACATCGTGCCAATTTTGATATAATGTTTTGGCCTGATCTAGTTTCATGTCCGTATGCAAGAGTAACTAGAGACAATGGGTAGGAAGCTGCAAATGAAGACCAACTAAAACGTCACATTAAAAAAAAAATTCAAGATATCGACCTTGCTGTTGTCCAGAAGATGATGGGACAAGTCAGAAGAAAACTGAAGGCCATTGAATATAATGGCCCACTACCAATAACTTGAACATTAACTATTTTTTGTTATATTATTATATAGTATATTGTTGTGATATTCATTTATCTTGGTTAATAGGTGTTGTCTTTTGACAGTTTGAACTATTTTAGTTCCTTATTTTCACGAGGCTAAGCAGTGCTGATGACCTCTTCCCTCTATATTCCCCTAGTTTGATTTCTTTCCTCCGTCTTACACATGGAGACAAAAATATTTTCGTTCAAAAAAAAGGAGGCCGGCAAGTAACAGACAAAGTTAGAATCTAATTTTACTATCGGAAATTCAAATTATATTTCTTAAGAATCGAAAATATGTAAATGTATCGTATTTGGATAGGAAAATTGGAATTTACATCTTTCTTATGGTAACCACATTTAATACACCGTACTTGGCATTACCACTCATGCAAAATTGAACATCTTTTCCAAGGGAGAGAATGGAATTTTGAATGAATTTAGAAAAGTCAAGATTTATTTATTCAAAATAGTTAACTAGGGCTCTGGATAACAAAAACAATGAGAGGCAGAAAAAAGTTTTCAACAAGAGATAAAATTTCTAAATTCATCGATATTTTGATTCATATTTAGAATAAATATGAAACTATTTAAATAAAAACTGCAGTACAGTATCAAATAAATCCATCTGGATCTTATACATCAAAATTACAATCCAAGGAGCAAGAAACAAGGAGCAGGATACTCGGTTTTAAATCGGGAGCTGTTACGAGTTCAAGTAAGGACACCGAAGAGCTATTTCGCTGAGAAAAGCAACAGTGTGCAGGTACCGAAAATTAAATATCTGGCCAAATAAATTCAAAAGGGAAAATTCAACTTTGTTTAATTTATTAACAAATTTTTAAAATTTCAAATAAATAATTTAATGTTTAAGTAGCTGTCGGATAGGGATTGAAATAGGTTTTTGTTCATATTTTGTTTTAAAAGAAATATAATCTTTCCAAATTTCTCTTTAAACACAATAAAAGTTACTGTCCCTTTAGGGCAATAAATCGTTTCATTTTTCATATCTTTCTCAATTTGCAAAATGTTATTAAGTCAGATCCCACAAATAACGAAAACATCTTCAAAACGTTAGCCCTGAGATTCATTTAATTTGTATCATACTTTAATTTCGCATTAATATAATTATAGTTATAATAACAATATATATATATATATATATATATATATATATATATATATATATATATATATATAATATATATTGTTTAATTAATTTTAAAAGTAAAACAGTTTTGAGGTTATCAGTATCTAAAAATTTTCTGAAAATTTCGGAATCATACGTTGGTTGCAAATTGCGATAAAATGGAGGTAACTGAGTGAATCCATTATTGAGCTGATGTACATACGGTAATATGCATTGACTGATACAAATTTATTACCACGAATTATACCAGGTACTAAAACCATTATCAGTAGAATTTCATATGCCTGCAATGAATTCTGACGTATCTGGAACAACTTGATGAAGTATCGTTTCAAATTTATTACTTATAACTAAAGCTGGCCACGAGCGGTACCGCGCAGTAGCGTAGAGTCGACCAGGCCTCGCGTTCCACTAGAGTTATTCTGCTAATAGAGATGTTTGCTGCCGCAAATAATTTCGCTCGTCTTTTAAATAAAAATTAAATAACACGTGCTCAAACATTTACCATTTTAAGAGTCCTCCGTGAAATCACAAAGTGAATAATGTCTGTTAAATATCTGCAACATTAGATATGTTTCAATTGTTGTTTCGGCAAAACTAGTACGGCATGAGGAAAAAATGCGTTTATATGCAGAGAACGAACGTTCTACATCTAGTGACGTAATATTTGCGTAAGTAAAATAATCTTTCAAATAACTTAACGAGTCTGTTGACGCACCTTCACAAATGTGTCTTAATGTGCCAAAATCAGAATTTTTCTCAAAAACACTTTCAAATTTTTCTAGAACAGAGACATTTTTTGCGTCTTCAATCGCGCATAGCTGTGCGTGAACATGTTGCACTATTTGTAGAGATTCTTCTAACGGCACCGCAGGATTTTGTAATTTTTCTATTGCATCTGCTAGCCCGAAGTAATTGCCGTGAATGATTTTTAAATCCATTTTAACCTGACTATCTTGAAATTTCGACTGGCTTTTCTGGATAGCGGCAGCTTCCTTTGTATCGAATTGTTCCCCAACGAGTTAGAATAGGTTCTGGTGGCTCTGGTATACGGGGGCACAGTCTGTGAAATTCGCGAATACGTTTCGGTGATTTGACAAATACTGCTTTGGTATGCGCTATTAAAGCGTCTACCTCAGGATAACGTTTTCTGATACTATCCGCCACAAGATTGAGAGCATGAATTTTACACGTAATGTGTAACAAATTAGCAGAATGCTTTTTAAGAGACCGGCCTACAGAAAGCATGTTTGCAGCACCATCACTCACTAACATCAAGAGTTGGTTTGTTGAAAGTTCAAACTTGTCCAATGTATTTAACACTAACTTTGAAATTACTTCGGTAGTACACTGTTGTATTCGTTTGGAGACTAATAGAATTGAAGGTGCCGATTGATGAGGTTCCAATTTGCGTGCCATTACATTAAGAACAGAATGTTTCTTCCGATCTGTTGTTTCGTAGACACATAACCACAATTTTTGATCTTTCAACTCCGATTTTATTTTTTGTTCAATATGTTCGCGCGCAGATGGCACAATTCTTCGTAACGATGTTCGACTTGGTAATTTGCACTGCGAATAGTTATTCCAAAAGCAGATAAATGGTTCCTTGTCTAGTAAATTAAACGGTATATTACATGCGATAAACGTAACGCATAAATTAAATATAAATTTTTCATTGTCTCGTGCGCAATTTCTTTTTGAGACATGCTTTTCACTATTTACGTGTCGTAGACAATGTTGTCTGGATCAACACATTAACGGGATTTTACAGATTACACATTTAATTTTAGCACCTTCATATATTAAGTCTGGAATTTCTGCAATAAATTTTCGAAGTTTGTCCGACCGCGGTCGTTTTGCTGACGAAATCATAATTTTTCTAGGACAGATAAACAATTGCGCAAATGACCGGCAGAGAAAATGTCCGTACTGCTCCGCAGACGAAGTAATACTACCGTTCCTCTCGGCCCGAACTGATTCTACGCCGATGCGCGGTACCGCTCGTGGCCAGCGTTAGTTATAACCGCCTAAATGTCTTTATTGTTCTGTAACGATTAATTTTATGCTGAAAATTAATGGTATCCAGAACGTTTCAAATCTTTTACCAAACTCTATGCGAGATCCTGTTTCATCTACTTCTTATTGTTCAAAATTCAGTAGCGAATATAAAGAAATATATTTTTTTCTAGACTAAAGTAAAGGAACAAAAAACTTTTCATTAACAGGACTAATTGATTTTCAAATGCAGACAAATTAATTTGCGGTTGAATTTGTTTTCGTTTTACATTTTCGTTTGGGAAGAATTTACATTTCTCTCTCGCGGCGGAAAAGAACGCCACTATTAAATTTTCTTTCCCCCGGGGATTAATTTATTACGCTGTCGTTACGCTAATATTCCAAAGAGAGATTTAATTGTAATTGAACGTAACAAATTAATTACCGTTTATAAATAAACGCTGAATGTTTTGGGAAACTTTGATTGCCAACAATTAGGAAACGTTTGTAAATGCTATTAAAAAGGTAATAAAAATATGATATCTTTTTTTGTGGCGTGTATAAAAACCGACGTATCCTAAATAAGCAAATCTTATCAAATAAAACCTAGGAGATACGCATAAGCAGTTTAATAGTCTCCTTGGTAAACAGTAGAAGGAAAGTAAAGTGGAAATCCATTTTTTATATATTGCCAAAATAATCTAAGGAAGATTTATTGCAAAAAGTCCGCGTGAGAGCAAGGAATATTTTTCGTGGTACTGACGTTTTCGTCGTTTAAATTCAAAGTTAGCGATTCGAATAACTTTCTGGAGGTTTTCAATATAGTTCTTAACTTAAGAAATTAATCTAAAGTAGAAGTAACAATGCAGTGAGAAGTTCCTATATGGTTTCTATAAGAGCAAGAAATAGATTTCTGCTGTATAAGAATTTCATTGCATTTAAATTTATGAATTGACTGCACGAGCGAATAATCTCAGAAGTTTCGAAGAAGTAGAGCACATAGATACGGGGGTGGGTCAATATGTCCGTAACTTATTGAATGAGAGATAGTTTTTCCGGCAAAAAAACGTTTTACTTCTCAACATGATCTATTTTTAGCTCAATACATTTCGTCCAACGTCTCTTCAATGTTTTGATCTCTTCCAAATAATATTTATCGAGGTTCTAAAAATAGGCGTTTGTTTGAGAGATGATTTCATCGTTGGAGCCATATCTCTTTCCGCCGAGCCTTTCTTTAGATTTGGAAACAAGAAATAGTCACTGGGAGTTAAATCCGGAGAATATGGCGGGTGGGGCAGCAATTGGTAGCCCAATTCTTTTTTCTTCAAATCGTCATTGATGTCCAATAAGTCGCGAATTATTCGCCGTTGATTGTTTTTCCCTTCTGAAGGTAATCGGTGCATCCTAAGAAACTACCGCCATGAAATTGTTGGCCGACAGACCCACCTTGGCCTTCTTCGGCATCGATTTGTCCGAAGAAATCCACTGTTTCGACTGCTGTTTGGTCTCCGGTGTGTTGTGGTGTATTCATGTTTCGTAAACGGTTATGAAACAGCGCAAAAACTCGTCCGGACTGCGGTAAAAAACGTCGAACACTCCTTCGAAGTTGTCACACGATCGCTTTTGTGATCAATTATGAGCAAACGCGGCACCCATCTTGTGGACGGCTTTCTCATACGCAAGTGATCATTCAAAACTATAACCACTGAATCATGTGATATGCCTATCGCTTTGACAATCTCGCGCACTTTCAATCTCCGATCGGATCGTGGATTTTTTCGATTGTTTCGCTTGTACTGACCTCAATTGGCCGTCCAGAACGTTCCGCATCAATAGTGCTTGTAGAACCACAACGAAATTCAATAAACCACTTTTTTACCATTAATTCTGATGGTGCAGAGTCCCCATAGTATTTATCAAGCTTAACTTTGGTTTGAGTGACGGTTTTTATCCGCAAAAAATAATGCTTTATGTTGTCTGCTTTTAATGGCTGTTAAACTTCAATTAAGCGACGCAGCTTTCTCAAACTTTGACAGCAGTGTATTGACAGATGGTGATGGAGGGGAGCAACTAGTAGGAGGTGTATATTGAAAGTATGGTATAATGTTGTGATATTTTTATCAGCATGTTCAAAGTCTTTAGTGCCAATATTTGTTAATATAGTCAAATCTGGATTGCGGTTAAAGATTGCATCTACTTTCTCACTTAAACGATTCCAAACGCATTCTCATTTTTAATTTTATTTAAAGTATCATTTAAAGTGTTTATAATAGAGGATACTCATTATCCATAGAAGCCAGTATCTTTACTGCACAAGCTACCGCTATAAAAAAGGCTCTTGAATATATACTTACAACAAAGCATAATAACTTCTGCATTTTTAGTGATGCCAGGAATGTACTCAAGAGTCTCCAAAACCTCAATCATAAATCGTCTGCAGATATTGGCGAAGTAATCTACTTAGATTATTACTTAAGTAATTTATGTTACCATATCAATTATGTATGGATAAAAGGCCAGGAATGAAAAAGTAGATATTTTAACTAAGAATGCATGTGGGGAAGATATTTCCGAAGAGTGTCTTATCCCACACACGCATATTTTTGCAATTTTGAAGCAGAAGATGCATAGAGATTGGCAGACATTATATATCAACTCCTATATAAACAAAGCTGCAAATTATCATCTGCTCTTCCCCAAAATCGGTGGACAGGGATGGTATAATAAAATCCATGTCAAAAAGAAAATGCTTGCTCGAATTCTAAGGATTGCATTTAACAATGGGAGGTTTCCGGCCCATCTGCACAGAATTAATTTGTCTGAGAACGACACTTGCAGGTTTTGTCGGAAGGAGTGTGGAAACATCAATCATCCCTTTCTAGGATACGAAGTTGTTAACTACCTAATTGCCCAGGAAAATATCGATGTATATTATAGAATGTATAAATATATGCTCGACACCAATATTACGTTTTAGAGTTGGATCCTTTCTGTCTTTCCTGTGTGGGTTTTCCCTTTTTCCGTGGCCTACCTGTTTTTGTGTTTGACTTATTAGTCACCTGATCGGCCCCAGGTGTGAAGTGTGTGTTCTGTTTGTCCTGGTGCCTGTTCGAGTGGCTAGGAAAGTATGTACGTGGCTAATGATTTCTAGTCGAGGCCAATAATAGATAATAATAATAATAATAATTTAAAGTATTTATCCCAACTTCCAATTTTATCGTTTCTAATAATTTTATAATATTGAACATTTCTTTAAAATGCTTATCAATAACTTTTGAATTACTATATAAAGGTTGGTCTTGTAACACATCTTTACATTTTCTTATGCTTTGCGCATCATCCATTACATTTTTTAGTACATCTGCAATGGCATTTACATTTTTGATGTAAAATGAACACGCCCGCAACCATGTTCCCCACTGGGTTACTACCGGTGAAGGGGGTAAAGGAAGTTACGGATACTCTTCCTTATCTAAAGATATTCTTGGAAATTCGTCCGTTATAAATTCCCCAATTTTGTGTAGCCCATCGGCAGTACATGTAATATGTAACATGTTGGGAAAACTAGTTTTCAGTACTCTTCGTACTTTTAGCATGTAAGCCGCAGCATGACTTAGGAATAATAATGAATTTTGTCGTCCAGAAACATCATCTACAAAAATATTATCAACATTGTTCAGAATAATTTCGGCCATAGCATTTGCGTTTACATTCTATTAAAAGGGGCCTTGATGGGACATCTACATGTAGAACACTGACAACAACGTTAACTACGCTTCTCCCTAATATGTCATTCTGTCCATCAGTTTCAACAATGCTTATCCAGTAGTACAAATCCGTTGAACGTTGTGGGTAATTTTATTTATTATTTTTGTATATGTTTTAGGTAACTAATTTTTTCTTAGAGATGACTCATTCGGAATTTATTTAAAAGTGTATTTGATGAGGAATTTTCTAAAAATGGGATTGTTATATTTTCTAAAAGGTATATCTGCAACTACGAGTGCTTCATGTGAGATCAGTAAAAAAATTATTAGCTGGTTGACCTTTCCCTCTATGTATTTTGCCTTCTAAGTGTTGGGCTAATTTCGTTTTCTTTGAGCGTTTGAATGTGCTCGAATAAACACTACAATAAATCTCAGTATCATTCAGTATCAAAAGGCAGTCATGGTTTTTAATCCTTGTATTCATCAACACTCTGCGAAGACGTTTAAAGGAAGCCATTTGTATATATAGAAAACGGAAGAAGAAAGAAAAATAAAAAAATTCTTAATAAAATGTGAAGAAAAATAAAAATTAATTCTAATAATGCCTACTCAATTTGAAATGATATAAATATTCTAACTACTCCTAAATAATGAAACCCCAAGCTAACACGTAAAATGTAAAATATTAGTACCTAGTAAAGTGAATCGCTAAAATATATGGACACTGTTACAACGTTTGCTCGCTGTGAAAGTAAGGGGGGCGTGGAGTCGCGCGAGGAAAATGAATCAGAATTAGTAACAATCCAACCGCTGTCGGAGGATCATTCGCACTAGACTCTAATCATGCATTGTACCCCTAGTTTATTTCTTTAATTGATCATCCTTGCTTTTCTCGATCTTTTTTCCTTTGCTATTTTTGATTGATTTGCTTTGTTTGTGTCTCGAATAGTGCAATAGTATTTATTTTAATTATGTTATTATTAACTAAGAAGTCATGAAATAGTACCACATTAGAGGTAGCACTGTAAATGACTGCTTGTTTGAACATCTATTATAATAATAGGTTCAACTGAATTTTTGCACATACAAATACAATTCATTTTGATATAAAATTCCATCAATTAGATTTAGAAAACATGTTTTCGCTTTGGAATTTGCCTTTAAAAGTTGATGTATTTGTTATGCACTTATTATAATTTAAACATTGGATATTTGGAAATGCAAAAATGTAATCTAGTTAATTTATAATGAGAGGTTCTATTTAGTTTTGGAATTCGTCATTTTTCCTTTTAAATAAAGAACGTTTTCTTTGTTTCATATACAAATACATTTAAGTATTTATTTGGAAATAATCAAAGATTAAAGTCCATCAATAGAATAAAAATTGAATAAGATTTATCACATGTTTCCATAAATCTGTGTCGAGCAAATATCTCGAGCACGTATGCTAGGCGACTGATTTGCGACTGTGTGGCGATTGTCATGGGACAGGGGAGTGAAGAGGGCGTTTCAAGCACAAGCGACAATGTTATTCGCTATATATATATGGGACCAGCGTTTATAAATGAATCCTTACTTACCCCAGTATATGAAAATATTCGTAAAAGGGAAAATTAAAAACACGCGTGCACACCATCTTGCTATCAGTGAGCGGTTGATAAATAAAAACCCAAATTGAGCATAAATATGTCTTCGCTTAACCGACAGCTAGCGGTAGTGCACAATACTGTCCAGGCGTCTGACTGCATCGAAAAGGGACCGCGTCGGTCCGCACCTTACTTATAACCCATCATCAATTAATTATGATGTTTTTGCTAGTTTATATTTTCACCTATTTGTAAGTACAATTTACATTATAATTTACAATACTTGACTTAACATGTGAATATTTTTAGTGTCCCTCTTTGAAAAAGATTTAAAGTAAGCTCATAGTACAAAGAAAGGTATTTCTTTTTGTTCGACTGCAATCCCCAAAAATTCATTTCCTGTCGTCTCTACGTAGTATAGTCGGTATTTCTGCTCAGTTAAAATGATGATTATGTTGTCTCTTACGTAAATCTGCAGAAAATTATTCGTTACAATACTTCGAACTTTACCTTTGCAGTTATATCTTTTTGGCGTTAGAAACATTTCTGATAAACAATCGAAAATTGTTATTACTATCAAACACTTTGAAGAAATACAATAACCTTGTGAAAGGGTGTTGACTTGAGCATATTCATACATATTCGTGTTACAGTTCACTTTTTATTTATAATTAGTAACCCAACAACTTTGTTCGACGTGGTTATTTTCATGGGTAAGAACAACGTAAACAGTTTCTTTTCAAATTACGGGTGTCGGCTAGCTAACGAAGCATTCATCTTCAATTTCCCGCTTTGCATCGCAGCGGGAACGGTCTGTGAGATATGGTCATTTTCCGAGTGTACAATTTAAGTTCCAGTATTATCTTTGCGTATATCTAATGTAATGTGAGTAATTTGTGAACCAACGCGCGACCAATTAAATTTAATTACGGACGCAGAGTATTTGCAAATGCTGGCCGTGGATGTGACTAAACTCTATTCTTCTGATGTTGCATTCATATTCTTCTTTCTACACAATACAAAGTACGGGATGCTACATGATCTAATTAGTTAGAATGTTAACCTCAAAATAAGATAAGAAAAATCAATAATAACCTACAAGTAAAGTTGAAATTATCTATTAAATAAATTCTTAAAATTATAGAACTAACAATTTTCATTCTATTAAATAATTTCACATTTTATTTGAACTGCCAGAGGTGCGTAATCTGCACGTCTCTTTTTGAATACAGGCTCCTAATAAGTAGGAATCTATGAAATGTTTTAATATTTATTTCTCTTTGTGAACCAAATAAAATTTTTGAGAATTTGAGCCGTATGATAGCTGAATTAAGATTAATATTTTACTATTTTTGATTTTATTAAATGTGAAGATGTTCTTGCAGTAAAGAGCAAAGCTTGTTTATCTGTATTACCTTTTTCTTTATTTATTAAATGGGAAATTTTATTTTTTGAATATTAGGTTACAGGTGGCCCAAATTCGATGTAAACCGCTCGTTAACATACTTTGCAGCGGAGATACGCAAACATGATGACAGATTTTCAGGGTTCACTTTCGAAAAGAAATTGGTTAGTGGAATACAATTTTGGGTATATCCCATCGATTTTGAGATTTTTGCGAAAATTGATGTTTGACCAATTTAACTGACCTAACTTTTTTATAATTTAAAATATCAAAAAGATGTTTAGATACATTCAGTGTAATCTTTTCGTGTAGAATTTAAAGAGCAATTGCAACCAACAGTATTCTCGGCACACTCCGCACCACACAAATTATTAATTAACTCGGAACAGCTATTTCGAAAACAGGTGGGTCTTCATCTTCAGCACCGTATCGATTGATCTGAGAGAACATATATTAACTCTAAAGAACCCGCTCTATCCCTACTCTTCAAGAAAAATATATACAAGCACCTACTTTTGCCGTTTAAGAATAAAAAGCTATTTAATTACATTTTTAATGAAATAATTTAATTATACTGTAACCTATAAAAAAAATTTTTTTTCATTAGTTCATTCACTTGTTTCTAATTTTGATTATTAACTTTAGGTTTTTTTCCATTATTGTAAATTTTCTTTTATTGGATATCCTTGTAACTGGCTTGATGATGTGCTTTTTGAACACGAAACCGGTCGCCTAATTTCTCATAAAACTTTATAAGATTTGGACCATTTTCCCATTCCTTAAAACTAAATGATTTACTTGGAAGGAACATTTTCCTGTCTTGGATTTTCTTGATTTTCTAACCCCAAGAAAATATTTATTTAATCCAAATAAAATTTCAAGAAAATTATTTTCTTATATTATACATTTTTATAGTCTTGAAATAAAAATATTTTCTTGAATAGAGACTGATTTTTGCAGGAAAATCTACTTTCTTGATGGAAGAAACCATTTCTCTGCGTGTGCAGAATCTGATTAAAGGAATAAACATGTTCGAATAACTCTAAAAACAAAGGCAGCGTTAATACAACAGGCCTTCTGGTCCGCAGTCTTAATGACACCGTAGACTTTATCTTATGGGGATAAAATCAATCAATTAATCAGAATCAGATGTTTGTTGTTGAGGTCTTTAATATATTTTCCTTTGCAAGTGTTGTAAAATTTTCCTGAAACCTAGTTGTATAGACAACATCATCACAGAGTGGTATTAACAAGCTTTTATTAATATACATCTACATAGACGAAGTTTATCAAATACTTTTCTTATACGTCCTTAAAATGAAACTTTTGTGTGATAAGTTTCTTGACGAAGAAAACACATCCGGGCTCGCTACCTCGTCAAAACACGACAATCATTAATACTTTATAAAGTATGCGGTATATATTGTAATTAATCCTGCGGAAGTTACTGTGGGATATATGCACAGGTTACATCATGAATATAATGAGCTTACGTATTATATTGTTTTTATGTATACTTGAGGTAATGTTCGCCTCACAAACTTGCCAAACAATTTTAAGTATCCCATATAAGAAAGTAACCACGATGAAAGTTTACGGTATCTTTTAGTAGAACAGTTTAAACAAATTTTGGTATAATAACTGAAAGTTTAAGTGAATAGGAGTTATAAGTAGAATTTGTTAGAAAGGTGGTACCGGATGGCAGTAGCGTAGCGGTAGCGGTGTGGGTAGGGATAATTTTCAACTCGTAGTCACGCCAAATAAGTACGCGGAGATGGGACGCCCAAAGAGACACATCTGTGTATTCAAACAATTGTGTCCGAAATTACCACCACCACCTCAGCCTATAATAACGCGATGGGGAATATGTCTCCAGGCAGTATATTACTATCAGAAATATTTTTCACAAGTGAAAAATGTCATCTTGAAACTTGATTCAAATGATTCTGCAGCAGTTCGAGGTAGTCAGCAACTTTTTCAACAACAAATAGATGAAACTTCCATGAACTATTCTGAATTTGCACAAGTTATTGAGCAATTAGAAAACAGTCACTTATCTGCACGAAACGCATTAAATTACATAAACAATTTACAAGCCGCTCTAGAAAACTTGACGAACATTATAAGAGTCGATGTTGCTCAAAAATTTGGTGTAATTTCAACGAAAAATCCCGATTTACAAAAGGTTCGGTCTATAACTGAAAATCAAGAGTGCCCAGATGCGGAAAAGGAATATCTGACATTTACAAATCTTACTTCACTGGATGTCGAACGATCATTTTCGAAGTATACGACAATGTATTCATAACACCGTCGACGGCTGAATGAATCAACAATGGAAGCGTTGCTGATGTTACAATTCTACGCAGCTTACCAGGGCGGTTGCCAATTGCCATAGTGGAGATCAAGACGACAGGAAAAGGTAACATTATTTTTTTTCACTAATATTTTATAGTACGTATCTACTTTTGTGCGGTGCGCCACTGTCGGTACTTTAACAAACTCTAGTTATAAGTAAGGATCGACAAACAAGTGCAACGTCAGAGGCGTATCGCGCAAAAGTAGGTACGTGAGATACAGTATTATTAAAAAATAATATATTGTTACCTTTTATTGACGTCCTGATGTCCATTGTGACAACCAGGCTTACCGGGGCAGCAGTATTTTGTCGCACATCAGGACGTCAATAAAAGGTAACAATATATTATCTATCCAGATAGGTATCTCACGTACCTACTTTTGCGCGATACGTCTCTGACGTTGCACTCGTTTGCCGGACCTTAATTATAAGCACGCTCTAAGTAATTACAATATATATTAATATAATAATAAAGCGAATAAAATATAGCTAATTAACAACGAGCCACGTACTATTAGCAATTCTCTTGTCAGGGTAAAGTTATCTGTATAACATATCCATGTTTTATTTTTTTTTATTACAAACTACAACCAACTTATTTTTTTAATTAATTATTAGTATAATTGTGAAAATAATAAAATACAAAAATATATATTGTTATATTGAAAATTATAACAAGTTAAATCGCTGTCATTAGTAAAGTTCGCAAAGCCAGTGCCAAACCATGAGCCTGTAGAGAGGCAGGTGATATTCCAGTAATACCACGCGCCGTACGAATAAAAACATTTATTATACACATACCTAAGAGGGAATAAACTTAACAATCGCATAAAGAATATCAGTCTGCAGATAACATTTCGGTCCATTCCATGTTACCGTGTTTTAGTAGCAAATATGAGTAAGAAAATAATTTGTCAAAATTATTGCTTGGTGACCAATGCCCGAAAGTTCATTTCAAAATATCCAGACTTCAAATACGACGGGTATCGTGCGAGGTGTTTTGGAAACGATCAATTGGAAAAATATGGCAATAGCCCAAACCACAACTGAAAAAAGCGCGGTCAAAAACGCCTATACCGAATTTGTAATCGATTTAGTATTTATGAGTGTTTGTTACATTCCACTTAATAACATTAAAAAAGAAAAGCTTCGCAAGTTTTGGAACAAATATAACTCCGACTGGAAATTGTCCATTACGAAATTATTTACCATGTGTGCGTGAAAGGATAGAAAGTATAATTCGGGGTCAAGTGCACGGGAAAAAATTGTGGCTGGACGTAGATGAATTAACGGATTTAAAGAAAAACTTAGTGGTCTATATTATAGTTCAAATATTAAAACCACGTGGACTATCACCTCTAAGTGCTTCTAGGTATGTATTAATTATAAATTATAACATAAATTCTTGAACGGATACTCTAAAACTGTGGCACTGGAACACTGAAACAGTTCACTAAAACCCTTACCACAACACTTAATTCTTACTTAAACAAAATTACGCATTTCCCAGTGGGACGCCTATGATTTGGAACCGTGGTTGGCGAACCTTAGCTATTAGCGCCATATGGAATGACATTTAGATGATATCGCTCCAACAACATCTGTCAGAGTTAAGACGTTCTGACTTCTTTTTCGGTTTCTGTAGAAGTTTATGTAGCCTCTGACCCTTTGTTTTTCTCCCCGGCGTTTTATTGGGTAAATCTATCTCCAGCCAACGATAATCACAGGGAAACTGCAATGTTACTCGTCTTCGCTCCGTTTACTTCCGGTCCTAAATATTCGTTTTTCATCCACAACACGTACAAAGTAAATCCTATTTTGCCTGTTATGGTAGTCGGTTAGATCGTGAACTCGTATGGTATACTACAGACTATAATGTGGTATTCCTAAAAAAAAGAAATTTACCGGCTGAAAATTTAATTTGTGAGAATATAAAATATTGTCTATTTCAAATGTGTATCGGAATTGGCCGTGATTTATATTTGACAAATGCTATCGATAACAAAGGAGTGAAGAGACGCCAAGACAGTCGCCCCTTTTCAGTTCGAATCGCCTTTGAGAGAGGACGTATTTGGTTAAGTAGTCTATTTTTAAAGCAAATTCAAGTGTTGTAGAGATAGAGGTTTATTTAAAATACAAGATTAATTTGAGTTTGGTCATTCAAACAAACGCGGGATTTTGGTACGTGGCACACTAACATAGAGTGCGTATAAACGTCAAATTTTAAGGTTAGTTTTTCACTCCACCAATTTATCTTTTATAAAACGTTATCATTTGTATTTTACTCTTGTTTAAACTGCTGAAAGTGTATCTAGGTGATGATGCTAGATCTACGACTGAAAATCATCTTTTAATTAGAAAACTAAATTTCTCAATTTTATAACATTACAGTACTTATTATTTATGCTGCTTTATTTGAAAATATTTTAGGGAGACTGGATATTATCATTTTAGGTACCTGTTTCGATACCATAATTAGCGCCTGGAGATATCAGAGTTCTCCGTACATTAAAGGGAACGAACAATGCAAATTGCTTTGCCGTGTAGTTACTGTCTAAATTCTGTGCGACTGCACCGCTAATTGTATATGTATTGCATTACAGCTGTATACGACGCGAGTTTAGAGTATTGCAGCACTGCGCATGCATAATATACACGTGCATATTTAGAATAAATTACAGTCGAATTACTAAATTACTGGGTTTATTAGTTGAGGATTGTATAATGAACATCTTGGAGTTAAGACAGTCAGTTGAATTAATGAGATTTGGATAGGGATAAATTTATGTTTTAGAGCCAGGCAGTTCTATAATTACATCTGGAGAAATATGTCACTCTGATGTTTGCTACACAAGAGATTCCTAGCAACGCAAAGGTTATTTAATTAATAATGGGTTGGGTAAGAATGGCCTTGTGTTGGAAAGCTGAACATATTCGCTTTGTCGCGGTAAATCACCATCGGCATAGGTAGCGTTCGAATACAAAATACTGGTTTAGTAGCAATGATTATTGTGCACTAAATTCTTTGAAGAAAATCTTAAAAATGAGTATCAAACTTATTTAAAGAAACATGGGAACTATTTGAAAAAGGAAAGCAAATTTGAAGGAAAAACGAAAGAGAAGGAGGCAACTCTATATAAGATAACTTGAAAAGCGCGCCAAGAAATTCAAAATTTCAAATAATACGATACGAGGGTAGTCTGAAAAGTTTCAAGCCTTAACATGAAGATGGCGTTACACGTCAAAAATATTCCGGTAATATAATTGCGCATGCGTTGGAAGATACTTTTGAAAATTTCAACCATATCGGACGTTCAGTTGTTGTTTAAGAGTCATTTGTGCTAGTCGAGATTAGTGTTTCTGTAAAAATTGAAAAAATCGAATATTGGACCATTACCAAACTCTTCCATTAGAAAGGCAATACGCCTACGCAAACTAAGCCATAACTTGCCGCAGTGAAATTTTGGCCAGCTGCATTTAAACGTAGTCGTACCAGCTTACTTGACGATAAATATCAGAAAAGTTCACCAAATGGTGCTAAACGACTGCCAAGTTAAGGTTAGAGAGATAGTAGAGGCTGTGGGTATCTCGAAAGAACGTGTTTGTCATATATTGACTAAAGATTTGTGCAGGAAAAAGCAAATCGCATGTTGGGTGGCGTGCTTGCTCACTCAGGACTAAAAACGCATTCGAATAAACATTTCCAAAACCCTATTGAAGCAGTTTAAGCGAAATAAGTCGTAGTTTTGGCGTCGATTAATAACTGTAGATGAAACTTGAATACACCAGCACACTTCTGAAACGAAGGCACAGTGGAAATGGTGGACTGCGAAAGGTGAATCGTCTCCGAAGAAGGCGGAGACTGTTTCATCGGTTGGGAAAGTGAAGGCATTATTACTTGACATGCTGTCAGTATGCAGTAGCAGCCCTGAAGATTTCCCATAAGAGTGTGAACGAAATGTCGGCAAAAGCTACGGCAACGACGCGGTTCCAACCCGGAAACCAAGAGTATAGTATTATTGACGACTGATAATACGATATCTTTTCTTTCCTTCGGCTTAAATATGAAGACATCTTTTTGAAAAACATCTTTCAAATCTGTCATTTTGACAGATCATGCAATGAGTTAAAGAATTTGCCATCAATAATGAGCGCATTCATTGCGACTAAACTATTTAGTAATTAATTACTGATTACAAATGAACATGATTAAAATTAAATAAATAAAAAGAATACTGGAAATAAAATATACGAGGATGGTTTGAAAAGTACCCGTGTTTGTGTCAAAATCAGCATTACTGACTGTGAGTACTATTCTTTAGTCGACGTCTGTCAAAATTTCGGAGAGATTCGTCGAGTTGTGTTGTTGTGAGAGCAATCGTTTTTTGGTTGGGAAAACGTGTGCAGAAATCAAAAAGAAGTTGCATGCAGTTTATAAGAACCACGCGTCTTCAGATACTGGTTTAATGAATTTAAGCGTGATCGAATGTCCGTCTTTGATGAGGAGCGGCCAGGTCGTCTCACTGCGGTGACTACAGACGATATGATCAATAAACTTCATGATATCGTGCTAGTAGGCCGCCGGGTGAAGATTAGAGAGATTGCTAATATGGCAAACATCTCAAACGATCGTGCGTAGAACATCCTTCACGAAAAATTGAGTATGAGGAAGCTAGCGGCGAGATGACGATTGATCAAAAACGGAATCGCGTGAGTTTATGTGGCGTTATTTGACTGTAGGTGAGACATGGATACATCACTACACCCTAAAAACCAAAGACCAGTCGGCAATATGGGTTTTCCCCGGGGAACGCACCAAAGAAGGCGAAGATGATTCCATCAGCCGGAAAAGACACGGCGATGATTTTTTGGGATTCGCAAGGCGTAATCTTAATTGATTATTTGGAGAAGGGAAGGAAAATAACGGGACAATACCATGCTGACTTATTGGACCGATTCTACGCTGAACTAAAGAGAAGCAGGCCCTGCCTAGCGAAGAAAGATATTGTCTACCATCATGATAACGTTCTTGCATATTCATCGGCAATTGTGACAGCAATACTAGTTCAGCGTCCAGAGGTGGCCCCCTGTGACTTCATTCTTTTTCCAAACTTGAAAATATGGTTTGGAGGAAAGCGGTTCACATGGCTTAAAAATGTTAGGACATTTCTGGACCATATGTATAGAGCTGCAAGGAGGTTATGTTGAGAAATAGAATTTCCTAATTGTAAAACAATGGCGTTGTCTTCTTTAACGCAGGTATGGTGGTAAATGATTTACATAAATGTTTATTTATTTCGTTTATAATATGGCTGGGTTATCTAAATACACTTTTAACTAAATTTCCTTTTAAAAGAGATTGATGATACCGGGCGTAAAAGAGTTATTTTTAGGTGTAACGTTTACGAATGTTATAATATTTTTATTAAATCTTACTTATATATTCCCTAGTATTTTTACATTTTGGTATCCTGTTATAATTGTTGATTTTAACTTACCTGACGTGCCGCCGTTCTACGAACTCATTGCATTATAAATCTAAAAATAACATTACAATATTTTCTTTTAATTTCACGAAAAATACACTTTACAATATACCTTTTTCCTGTTACGTTGTACAAATATCATAGTCGTATTTTGTATTCTTAGTGTACGGGAAATGGAGTATCTACCAGTACTTAATTGCAAAACTAAATAGACAAACTGAAATCTTCGTTTTAACAGACTTATAAGATACTTGGAGCAACCTTAAAATCCTACTCGTAATTGCTGGCCCGAAAGTTACTACACACATCTACAATTTCTAAAACAGGAAGCACATATAAATAGGGCAAGTATTGCGGTGTAGTATTGCTTCAGCGTCGGAAACGGAAAACACTCGATACAAGTGGTACCGTTCCGATGAGGCGAAATTACATTTTTCATGACTTGTTTTACAATCTCTTCAAGTTGTTCGAGTGAGGGTGCGTCCCATTTCAAGAATTTCAATTTCGTATCAGTTTAGTACTTGTCCGTATGCGTTATTTTATAAAGCTTTCGTAAATTGAGAAGGATCAAAGCGCGCGAGTTTAAATCGGAAAGTTAGATATCAACGCTGCCGAAAGTTGTTTCTCAAGTCGAAATTGAACTTTGGTTCCTAATATTGTCAACTTTAATCTTTGAATTGGTTGGAACAAATAAATTCGCATCGATAGATATTGATTTTTCATCAAATTGCTTTAAAGTTAGATTATTGGAATGTAATTTGTAGGAAAGAAAATCGTTTCTTATAAAAAAAAATAATGTGGAGTAGTTAAACGAAGTTATTAAGAAATGTTAAACAGTGAATAAGGTAAAATATTTTTAGAATATGTTAAAGTTGACTCAGTGTGAGAGTGGATCCGCGCATCCGGATAGTTTTGGATCTGGATACCTGCAGTACTAGTTCTAACCGGTCACCAGTTTAATATACAACCCATGTGTGAGTATTTTACTAACAAGGGAACACCGGTAACCCGCAATTCCCGATTTCGATGAAACTGCACAGACTGAAAGAGTACCTTGGTATAAGAACACCATTTTTTTCTTACCTAGCGTATCTCGCCGATTTGGGCGTACAGCCCCCTCCAAAGATTTTTATGTTTCTTTTATTTGTGTAAATATCTCGGAAATTATAACAGATATCTTTTTCTTTTTAGAATATAATTTGAAGTAAATAGTCCCAAGGATGACGGGAATTATTTTTGGAAAAAATTTATAACGCGGGACCGGGGACCCTTCCTTCCCCTTTTTTTAAATGTTTTTTTCTTTATTTTTCACAAATAAAGTTTATTACATAGTCTAAAGGATGGCGTGAATTATTTTCAGGAAAAATTAATAACCGGGGACCGGGTACCCCATACCCCCATTTTTTTTACATTTTTATATTTTACTTTTTCACAACTAGAGTCGGTTTTATGTAGAATACGTATGTGGTCAAATTGAGACAGTTAATAATAAAGATATTAAAAGACGATAATATAACTTTATTTGTCATTGATTAACGTACGTGTGAAAAATAAAGAAAAAAAATGTAAAAAAAAGGGGGGGGGGGTCCCCGGTTCCGCGTTATAAATTTTTTCCGAAAATAATTCGCGTCATCCTTTAGACTATGTAATATACTGTATTTGTGAAAAATAAAGGAAAAAGAAATAAGAAAGGGGGGTACGGGGTACCCGGTCCCCCATTATTAATTTTTTCCGAAAATAATTCGCGCCATCCTTTAAACTATGTAATATACTTTATTTGTGAAGAATAAAGAAAAAAAAATTAAAAAAAGGGAGGGGGGGGGGTCCCCGTCCCGCGTTATAATGTTTTTCCGAAAATAATTCGCGTCATCTTTGGGACTATATAATTTACTTCAAATTATATTCTAAAAAGAAAAAAATATCTGTTATAATTTCCGAGATATTTACACAAATAGAAAAAGCATAAAAATCTTTGGAGGGGGCTGTACCCCCAAATCGGCGAGATACACTAGGTAAGAAAAAAATGGTGTTCTTATACCAAGGTACTCTTTCAATCTGTGCAGTTTCATCAAAATCGAGAAGTGCGGGTTGCCGGTGTTCCCTTGTAAGTGCTACTTGGGCTAATGGTAGTACAAAAAGCGTATTCTTTATTTTATTATTTTATTGAAAATTACAGAAATAAGAAGTCTCCAAACGCAAAATTTACATTGCGGTTGTGCTATACAAATAAAGTGCGTTGATATAACAAAATTTTATTTCCTCTTTTATCTTTCCCTATTCCTCTGAGGAGGAGAAGGATTAGTAGGCATTACCCTCATCGTTGACTTAATAAATAACTAGTTTCCTTCTGCGTTCTCCTTCTTCGCCGCCTTCTTTAAGCAGATCCGTTATTATAAATTTAAACTGACTGAAATTTCGAGAGGCAGCGATTTATTTTTAGATTAAGGGTCTTTCATACGCATCCATCTATTGTTAATCCTCGGCTATCATCTTTTGGCAAATTCTCAGTAGTAAAGATGATGGATTATGTGTAGCGGACACAACTCTGGAGTGTCTGCTGACAGAGAAGCTCGTCATTTGTTTTAAGTGTTATTTATATGTTTGCGTTTTGGTATATATATATATATATATATATATATATATGTATATATATTCTGAAATGTTTTTCTCAGGGGATTTTGGGAAAATTGTTAAATTTTCTAACTTAAACTAAATTTTTCAAATCTTAGTGGGTTCGGGAGTATCCCTGGATACCCTTTTGGTAATTTTATAATGAATTTCCAAATTAATAAAACGAAATTAACGAATTTTAAAATTATAAATGTAATTAACCTTGAAATTTGAACGATGCCAATGTTATATAAACTCTCTGTTTATATAACCTCTACAGGAAACTTTAAATTGGGATCGGAGTTAAGAAACACTTTAATTCAACGAAGGCTGAATAAAGATTGATGAAAATTTTATGGCGTCGCTCATTTTTCTTTTCTTTTAAATCGCGAAAGACCGGCGATTGTTTTATTCCACAGCAAATTTTAATAATTTAACCCAAATAGAAACTTTTACTATGAATTTCGATGAAATGAAATTATTTCTGCAAATAGCATACGAGAATGAATCCAGTGACGTAACGTGGTGGTTGTATTTCGAGGATTCTATGATAAAAATATTTTGCTGATAAGCTCTAAACGTGGAAATTCTCCAACGATTTACTTAAACCTTTCAGGTAAAGATTTAATTGATGAAATAATCTTTAAAATACCTTTCAATTTACGCTGTTTCTTATTTTAGCCAACTTCTACATGAATTTGGACGAATTACGTGAATAGCAAAATTAACTGAAGAGTAGATTTGTCCATGTTACCCTACGATCGTCGTTATCTGGACTTATATTTTTAATATAATGTCCTCGCTCCACAGCCAGTTTACTGGAGGGGAGATGGTGACTGGGAAATTTTCATCTTTCCTCGCAAGAGGGATATTTAATTACCAACGAGTGGCTAACCTGACCTTTCTCGTTCAGAGAGAGAGAACCTACTCGTTCAGAGGTTGACAGCGGAGACTGTAGTTGTCGTAAATACTGAACATTACAATACATATAATTCCTTTTCAAATAGGGATTTGTATCAATTTGCTGGTGATACCGCAGTTATAGTATCGGGCCGTAATGAAAAGGATATATCTTGTGCCGGTTGTATTTACGCTAATAGCATGTCGCTGTGGTGTGATCGAAATGGCTTACTTATTAATAAATCTAAAACAGTTTTACTGCCTCTTACAGCCACGAGGCGTCAGATTGATAAAGCTAATAAAGAATTATTATATATAAATAATAATGATAGCAAGGACTGTGGGGTAGTATGACAAACAACACAGAGTATCGGCACACTCCTCACCACACAAAATATTATTAATTAATTCGGAACAGCTGTTTCAAAGGATCATTGGGCCCCCATTTTCAACCGAGTTACCGAATAAATCTGAATTAATCTAGATTTATTCGGTAACTCGGTTGAAAAGGGGGCCCAGTGAGCCTTTGAAACAGCTGTTCCGAATTAATTAATAATATGGGTGACACATGGGTGACGATTGATTAAAAACGGAATTGCGTGATAACCTCAAAGCAATATTTAGACATGTTTAAGCGCAATATCAGTGAGTTTCTGCAGCGTTATGTCCATCACCACACGCCAGAAACCAAAGGTCAGTCGGCAAAATGGGTTTTTCCCGGCGAACGAGCACCAAAGATGGTGAAGACGTTTCCATCAGCCGAAAAAGTTATGGCGACGATTTTTTGGGATTCGCAAGGCATAGTTTTAATTGATTACTTGGAGAAGGAAGGAGAATCACGGGACTGCACTATGCTGACTTATTGGACCGATTTGACGCTGAATTAAAGAAAAAAAGTCCACCTAGCAAAGAAAAAAATTCTCTACCATCATGATAACGCCTTCCCCCACTCATTCGCAATTCCGATAGCAACACTAGTCCAGTTACTGTATGAATTGGTGTCCCATCCTCCATATTCACCAGACTTGGCCCCGGGTCTTCTTTCGTTTTCCAAACTTGAAAAAATGGTTTGAGGGAAAGCGGTTCACGTCAAACGAAGAGGTCATTGACGTTCGACAAATCTTACTATTTGGGTGGTTTCAAAAAGTTGAAACATCGCTGGACTAGGTGTATAGAGCTACAAGGAGATTGTGTCGAGAAATAAATTTACCAAATGCAAAACAATTGCGTTATTTTCCTTAACACAGGTATTTATCATACCATACTTGAATGTGGAACATGAGATTGTATTTTAGCTAATAAAACGAACGAAGTATTTCTCCTGGCGCCAGGAGATATATTGCTCGCTAGTTTGAATATTAGCAATATAAGCCGAGAGGCAAATAGCAGTGTAAGGAAGACAAACACTCGGGACAAGGCGGATGACGCCGGGTAGCTAGGAACATGTTCGTTTGCCAGCGTTTCCTCTTCTCTCATTACTTTTGTCGAAGGTGATTCCTTAAATACCATTAGCATTATTTTTGAAAGCAATACAAATGTAAGTCACGTTAGATATGATTTATTCATATTCAGTATTAGCATATCTTCTAAATTATCTTCTCTAAATGGCTCTGTTTATTATTCAGAGCACCTTTAAGTATAGAGAAACTTTCTTAACACCACAATTAGTGAGGGATGCATACTAAAAGGAGGTATAAGGATACTATATATGTCATTTTCATTTTACGCAACATTTTCGTAGCTCTTTAGTGTATTTAGAACGGGATTACGAACAAAAATTCCTCAATTTTTTTACTCAAGGGAGTATAGAGTTGCTGAATATATTTCTTCAGTTTATTTAGAGTATTATTTAAAGTATCACGTCCCTGTTTTAATTTCATGGTTTGTGCTTTAGAATATTTATATTTTAAGCAAATCTCCAAAATGTTCATTGATAAAGTTAAAATTAATTCTGGTCCGGGGAGATACAATATAACTCTATGGGGTCCTGCGATCCTTATCTGCTTGCGTACGAAAAACGCCCAATACTACTTATTATTACTTTGGGAGAAATGTTAGTGAAGAATTGATATTCTATCTCTTTATTAAATAAAGCCTTATTTGACCAAGTCCAATTATTATTTGACCAATTATACCGGATGCGCCATTAGTGCGTTGGCGGAATTTAGCGTGAAAACTATCAAAGATGGAGAAATGAGATTTACCGTACGTGTATAGTATACCATAGCGTATTTTCTAAAATTATTTACAAATATACAAGCTGTTCCAAATTTCCGCAACCACCTTAAACTTTTTTATTTTAAATGAATTGCTATATTTTTATTAATTATTTTGATAGCCACATAAATTATCTTTGCAATGATATATAGTTACGTGTATTTTCGATAATTACTTTTGGCTATATTACAAATGTTAAAATTTTGACAGTTGCAGACTGACGTTTTAAGACCTAGCGTGAAGACAGTTGTAGTGTCGCTTGTTACTCTTTTGCCATCAATTTAGAGGCGAATACTTTATATGTTTCAAGGTTGTATAATATAAGAATATATACAGGGTGTTAAATATGTCGTGCAACATTTATCGAAATTCAAACGCTTTTTTTCAATTTTTTTTAATAGAACTTATATTTGTTTATATTGCCAGCAATTTTCTTGTAAAATGACCTTCAAAATGCTACCAATAACGTAATACTTATTTCCAGTATTTTCGAAGATATTACACTTTTATTGGAAAAACGATCACAATATTCGATATGCGGAGCATTTAATAACAAGATGGCCGCGATTTTTAAACAAAAATCAAATATCAAATGGTGCCTTTGCTTTTTAAACAAAAATTCCACGCGAGATTATGACAAATTTAAATTTAATTTATGTGTTTATTGCATGTAATTTACCATTTCATTTACTAAGGAAGAAAGCATACGTCTCGTTTTGGAATGAATATTCGGACTTTAAGTTACCAAGTGAGAGAACATTACAGAGAGTTGTGCCGTCTGCTCGTGAGCATGTCGAGAAATGAATTAAATCGGAGTTGCAAGATAAAAAACTGTGGTTATGTGTGGACGAAACAACAGATCGTAAAAAAACATTCTGTGGTTAATGTAATGGTACGCACAATGGAACCACATCGACCGTCACCCTCAATTTTACTAGCTTCCAGATGAATACAACAATGCACTGCCGAAGTAATTTCAATGTTGGTGTTAAATACATTGGAAAAGTTTGAACTTTCAACAAATCAACTGTTAATGTTTATGAGTGATGGTGCCGCAAATATGCTTGCTGTAGGTCGATCTCTTAAAAAACATTGTGCTAACTTGTTGCATATTACATGTAAAATTCATACTCTCAGTCTCGTAGCGGATAGTATCAGAAAATACACATACAAAAGCTGTGTTTGTAAAATCCCCAAAACGTATTCGGGAATTTCATAGACTATGCCCCGGTATTCCTGAACCACCACAACCTATTCTTACTCGTTGGTGGACATGGTTAGAGGCTGCATTTTATTATCTTAAATATTTTGAGAATATAAAGAACGTGATTTTAGAATTCGACCCAAAGGAAGCTGCGGCTGTGAAGGTAAGCCCCTTGAAATTTCAGGATAGTCAAGTTAAAACAGATTTGGAAATTATTCAGAACAATTACGTGGGACTAGCGGATGCGATAGAAAAATTACAAAATTCTTCGGTGTCGTTAGTGGAATCTTTGCAAATAGTGCAACATGTTCACGCACAGCTATGGGCGATAGAACACGCAAGAAATGTTTGTGTTTTAGAAAGGTTTGAAAGTGTTTTAAATAAAGACTCTGATTGTGGCACATTAAGACAAATTTGTGAAGATGCGTCAACAGAACCGTTAAGTTATTTGAAAGATTATTTTACTTACGCAAATATAACGTCACTAGATGTAGAACGTTCGGTTTCGGCATACAAAAACACTTTTTCTTCACGCCGCACTCACTTTGCAGAAACAACTTTGGAAACATATCTAATGTTACAAATATTAAATAGACATTATCCACTTTGTGATTTCACGGAGGACTCCTAAAACGGTAAGTGTTTGAGCACGTATCACATTTAATTTATTTTGTGTAAACTTTTATGCGTCCGCCACTGGCTTTTAGCGCAGTTGCGTTGCTCTACTTATAAGTATGTCGATTTGATTATTTTTCAATTCACATTTACGTGAGTACTTTCAGTAATTTATAGCTTTCATATAAAATTCATGTGAAATGTACATAATAAATTGCCATAGTGAAGTTTGCTCTTAGTAAGCCGAAATTTGGCTCCAGTAAATAAAGAACTGCGTTGCTAGCGTTTTCCTCGTCGACCTTTCCTTAGTTAGATTTAATTAACCCCGAGTTTAATAGTTGCTTCTATTCAGCCCCCGTAATTACATCAGAGATTTCTTCATCCAATTAAAGTAACTTCAAGTCGTTCCTAGTGAAATATAAATCACATAAAATCATAAAATACATTAAAATTAGTAATCTGATATATTAAGCATCTGGTTAACTAAATAAATAAGCAAATTAGTTAGCTTTTTATAGCATCTACAACTCTTTCTATATGCTATGTTCCTTCATATTTTCCCGTTTTTTTTCTACACTGAAATATCTATTTAGTAAAGACAACCAACCTATAGTTGCTCTAAATAAACTCTACGTTTGAATATGGTTAAAGAAATATCAAACAAACAATGAATATATGGCTACTTCCATTGGCGAATACCGAAAAAAACGATGTTTCCTTGATTTTGCCGATGTAATGAATTTTCATTGATGAAATAAAAATCTTAGGACGAGGTTCTCGGACGAGAAGGAAAAAAAAATAAAAAAGTTATTATTACAATTATTATTATTATTATTATTTATTATTATTATTTATTATTATTATTATTATTTATTATTACTAAGACAATGTTTTATTTGAAAGAACAAAATACATTATTTTTTCTCATTCAGCCAAACGCTATACTTGACTTTAATAAATATTTAAACTAATACATTTGTTTCATTGAATACACAAAATTTTGTTGATATAGTTGGAATAACAAAGCAAATATTTGCTATAAGAAAATAAATTTAGTGGCGTCAAATATATCGGTCAAATAGAAAACAACAAATATGCAGTTTTAGTCAGTTTAAATTTATTTTATAAAAATCTAAAGCTCATAAATATTGAGATTGACAATAATATAGGCTTTGGGTCGTGGAAGATAGAAGAACAAATGCTGATGGTTTTTTTTTTTTTTAGAAAAATAGAAAGTAATATTAAGTGTCACTTATACACTAAATAAGTTACTTTCTCTACACAATTTATTCTATAATGGATTTCCCATATAATGTACAAGAGCAGCTGGCCAAGTGGAGGAATAAAAAACGGTTAATGGACTTCCGGCTCTAACCGCAACCGCTCGCACTAAAAAGTTCTAAATGACTATCGTTTTTTGGGAATACAACTTTAATCTTCTTTATATACATACTAGGTATAGGAGCTAGGTTATGTTAGTTTCAATTAATATACGCTTGATTTGAATTACTTGTGTACTCCTTCCATATGCAGCAAACGTACTCGTAGTAACTGGATAAGACTTGAATGAAATCCGAATTCGTTCGATGTTGATTTGTTACAAATGTAATCTAGGCTAGTATTGTGAGTACCTTTTATAACGATCTTCGGTTAGTTGAAATTTAATTTCGCTGATACGAGATTTCCGTAGCTCGAAAGTTTCATCTTAAAAGGATTTACTGTTGCATTACGGGAAAATTATGTTCTAAGTCTAAATTGAACGGATAAAACTTATGGGACAAAAACTTCCTTGCAAGACGCTTGAACGATTCATCTTCGTTGAAAGAATATTTGCGATTTTAAGACGACTACCAACAGTTATTTGTTCCCATTGATTGTTTTAGTTGGAATAAAAAATAGGACAACACATATTTCCTAAAGTAAAATAAAATTTAGCCCGGTTTTAAGACTAAGCAAAATGAATCGATGTTGTTGCAGCTGCAATTTACTAAGGATCAACCAAGTAACGGTTATAAAGACGAAATGTGAATAATTCAATTGCGAGTATAATCTGATGGCATTCGAATAACGCCGGTAGTCTTTTAATATCCCTATATGGAGTCATCTGCATGTGCTCGACGAGGTTTGAGAATTAATACTAGCAGTTTAAATATTCAGAAATCGTCCGGGATTCCCTTTTGTCGTAAGGATGATTTGTTCAGTAAATAATTTGCCACGTTGAAGCGTATTCATTTGTCTTTCGTTGATATACCTCGTTCTCGAAAATTTTAGATTGTCTTCGATGGAACTGCTTCATTGATCTCACAGTGCTAGTGGCACGAAATCATAAAATTGCACATACATATCAAAACTCAAACGAAATTTCTTTCAAGTTTAATTTAAAATACTTAAACATGCATTATACTGCGATTAAAAACTAAGACACAAACGATAAAGTAGCGGAGTTATACATATAGGAAGTTGAGACAGGCAACTGGGACGCAATAACCACGTTATTTTGCGGTGGATCCCAAGCCACCAAGGGATCGAAGGAAATGAGATCCTATCTCCTTTTGTGTTCTCCAAAAGAACCATATAAAACAAGCAATTAAGACATGGAAGGATAATCAAAAGACCTCGTACTGGGAAAGTGTTCCAGAACAAAAATAGCCGACAGCACTTATATCAGGCTCGCCAAAGACAGCAAAAATAGTGCTACCTTTCAGCAAAGGGGACCTTAGATTACTGGCAGGATTTTTGACAGGTCATGTAGCCCTAAAATATCTTCTTCTTCTTTCTTTCTTATATATTTCTATATAAGTAGGTTTAGGCCTGTTTTATCCTATTATGCCTCCCCCGATGTAAATGTCCAGCACTCCCTCCTTCTCTTCAGCGGCCTTCCTTGGGATCTTCTGCTCATGGGGTTCGCTCCATTTAGAATGCTATTGTCATCTCTCCTATCCACATGTTTGTTCCATTCCTTTCCTCTTCTTCTGACCCACCTCTGTCTAATAGTGTTTTCCCATGTATGTCTCGTATTACTTAAATTTTTGTTGCTTCCATCATTTGGGTCGTCCTCGACGTGTCCGCTCTCGTCTCTGCTGCATAAGTTAGTACTGGTCTTACTGTAGTTTTATAAATTCGTACTTTGCTTTCAATCGTAAGATATTTATTTTTCTAGACCAGATCCTTCAGTCGTCCTGCTATTTGCGAGGCTTTCATCGTTTATCCCCTTCTCTATTCATTTCCAGCTTACATCTTATAGACAAGATGCTGGTGTATAAGCTAATGTTGTAAAATATCTCGGAAAATGTTAATTTATTGTTAGTCCAAGTATAACATTTGCTTTATTTTTGATGTATGGGACACAATGAGGAAATACAAAGATAAGGTAGTATAGTAATCTTCTAAAGTACAGACTCAAAATATAACATGTTTATATTCCGTTGAACTTAAAGAATTCTTAATTCTAGCATTTCTATATATGAACAAGAAAAATTAAGAAAAGATTATCCACTTGGAGGTAATAAAGTTGCTGGAACCAGTTTATATAAATTGTGTAAGCACCTTCAAGGAAAAAAAAAAAAAGTTATTCATAGACCTACCATTATTTTAGGTTTATAGTAGGGGTGTGAATACCTTGTGTCTTGAACAAAATTTAAATGAAGAGTTCAAACTGTCTGCTGCCTTTAGTCACAATGACGTATCTTAACAGATTACAAACTAATAAAGATGGTTTAAAGGTATCATATTGATTAAAAGTTGCGAGAATACTTTTAATTAATACGATACCTTTAAATCATGCTTTATTTTTAAGTACTTTTCGAGTGGAAACCTATAACAAAGTTAATTCGATCAACAATCCACGCGGGTATTATGTGTTTATGAATATTTCGTTGAGGATCCTGAAAAGTCGGATTCCACAGCAAAATATATATTGATTTAGGTATGCAAATCTGACGCTTTACAATCAAAACGCGCGAAACATGTAATCCCAGGGCTATAATTTGAGATCAATCTGTTATGCTGTCTACAATACTGAATGAGTTATCTTGACATTTCGTCCTCATTAAAATTCAACGATTGAGAGTAGATTTTGCAGGAGTAATGTTTATTCTGTTTTGTTTTTATTTTTATTTGGGAAAACGTCGATTTATTGAATGTATTTCGAATATTCATGAATTGATTGTGATCAGTAGTCATAAGCTACGCCTTACATCTGGTAGAAATTTTTAACTTGGCAAACGTTGAGGTGAAATTGGTATTATGACTTTACTTTCTGTTAGAACACAAGGTATATGTTTGTGCAATCAAAAATCAATTACCTGGGTCAGGATTGAACCCACTTTGAAGAATGGGTGACATATAAATGTGTGTGTTTCAGGAAGAATATGCTTACAAGCAGTATAGATTCAATTTTTATGTTATTTACATCATTTTAAAAGGAAAAAAAGGTGAAATCTCATTATGTATGAGTCACCTCCGCGAGTTCGGAAGATAGTGTCTTTGTGAATGGAGTTACAATAAAATGCCGGTGTTTTCAAAGATATCTTGATTTTACGTTATTAGATATTATATCCATTTTCCTTTAACTAAAGATATGTATCAAAATGAACTAAAAGAAATCATCAAAATTGGTAACTTTAACGGATTCTCAGAAGATATAGTCTATAATACTATTAGGAAAAATAAGAATAGACTAAGAGTTAGAAATATAATCACACTTGAATGCATTGACTGCGGTAATAAGAAATATATTAAATTTCCCTTTTGTCTAAGTTACACGAAAGGTCATCAAAAAATCTTTTCTAAAGTTGACCGCAAAATTGCTTTTTCTTCAAACAATAACCTCAAAAACCTTTTACGAAGTTCTAAAGACCAAGTAGATGGCATGGATGAATCAGGAGTTTACAAAATTTTATCTAAAGTTTGTGACCAAGTGTATACTGAGCATACAAAAAACATCAATCATAGTTACAGTCTTTGGCCATCGAATTAGGACCACTTAAAAATATTAGGATTTTGGGGTAAAATTAAAAAAAAAACAGTTGGTAACGTTGGCAATATTATTATTTAATTAAATATAACATGCAAGTAAGTATAATTTAAACATATATTTACTAATATTTGTTTGTTCCTTTTCTGTGTTTGATTATTTCTTCAATCTTCTTTAGCATATTGCCAATGCAGCTTTCTATTGTTTCTTTTTTTCAAATTTCGTTGCTATCTTCAATATGTTGTTGTAATTCTTCCTTTGCAGATGAATTTCGTGTACTTACTATGTTTTTCAAGACTTTCCACACATTTTCAATTGGGTTTATGTCTGGTGAATTGCCTGGCCAAGGTAGTACATGCAGATTTTTAGATTCAAGGTATCGCATTACACTGTTTGCCTTATGACACTTGCATGAAAGTATGTGGTCCTAATATCGGATCCAATAAACCAATATAAGGTATTGAATAGTTTTGTAAAACTTTTTTATATTGTTTTTGCTCCATTGTTCCGTTAACGAAATATAGTGGTACCGGTCCTTCTGTCGTAATACACGACCAAACCGTTAGAGATTGGGGGTGTTTAAGAGATTTGATCGAACATGCTTCTTTATAACGCTCTGAAGGACGTCGATGAGCAAATTGGCTTCTCTCTGTTGGCACTTCTAGTCGTGATTCGTGGCTATAAATAATCTAGGAAAAAGTAAAGGATTGAGGAAATAATAAAGCATAGAGGAGGAACAAGCAAATATTAGTAAATATATGTTCAAATTATACTTACTTGCATGTTACATGTAATTAAATAGTAATATTGCCAACATTGCCAACTGTTGATAATATAAAGTTAGTTAAAAACGTGAACAGCATGGTTCAATTAAATTGTTATGAAGGCATGGAAGTTTACAAAAACAAACATAACTGAATGAATTCAGATTTAGGACCACTAAATTCCAGCCTTTATCCTTTGTTATATGATGTAAAGTTAATTAGCCGTAACTTTAAATTTTTGCATAATTTGGGTTTTGCATATTTTGAAATTGTATAGTTTTAAAATTGTTTATTTTTAAAATTACTTCTATTAGATTTGCATATTGTATAATAATTTAAAATTACTATATAAGGTTAGTTTTTCGCTTAATCTGTTAGTTCAGTTTTACTGCTGATGATGATAGCTTCGCTATCGAAATGTGCGTCCAGTGCGAGTGAAGTATTGTGGTATAATAATAATAATAATAATATATTTATATTCGTAATTTAACTATTACAGAAAATTGTCAGTCTTTTTTTTTGTGTGTATAGGGCACAATAGTCAATTAAATATAAATTAGAATAAAAGATAAAAGTCAATTATAAAATTCAAATAACAAACAGTGACATATAAATAAATAAATAAAGACAAACAAAACATACATACACTAGACTAGAAATTCCTGGATGTCGTAGAACTCCCGCTCCAAAAGTATTGCCTTAACTTTATTTTTAAAATTCGTTAGAGGCAAGGTTTTGAACACCTCTGGCAATTTATTATATAATTTTGTTCCCCAATAATCAATTGCTTTCTGAGAACTGGCCAATCTGTGATACGGCACTCTTAGTTCATTTCTTGATCTGGTGGGGTAACTATGGAAATTTCCATTTTGGAGAAATGTTTCTTTGTTTTGGTGGATGTGACTGACAGCTGCCAAGATGAATGCGGATGGAAGGGTAAGTACTCTTTCTCTTTTAAAGTATGTTTTACAGCCGTCTCTATATTCTAAGTTGCACAGAAATCTGATGGCCTTTTTTGCAGTATAAAAATCCTCTGTGCTTCCGAAGACGTCCCCCATAAGAGTAAACCGTAGCACATTATGGAGTGGAAATTTGCGAAGTATGCCGCCTTCGCTACTTCATGTGTGGCTATGTGCTTAAGCCTCCTGATTACGAATAGTGCAGATGATAGTTTCTTCGCCAGGTGCTCAATATGTAGGTACCATGTAAGACCACTATCGACGATAATTCCTAGGAAATTTACCGCCGAAGGCTGGCCAGTATGTATGGTAGCGAAGAACAGATTTTGTGTCTTATCAACGTTCACTTTTAGTTTGTTAGCCGCGAACCATGTTTTCGCATCCCCAATAGCAGCTTCGGATTTCTGGCGGAGGATTTTCTGGTCGATATCCTGGAGTAATAAGGAAGTATCATCAGCGTACATGCATACCGCAGCTCCACTAATGCCAGCCGGAATATCATTGGTGTAAATGACGAAAAACAGAGGACCAAGAATGGAACCCCCACATGTTATATTCATCGGCTGCGATTGCAAGTTGTTCCATTCCGTTAATTGCAATCTACCTGTCAGGTACGATCTCAGTAAATCTAGAGGTACTCCTCTTATTCCATAATATTCCATAATATTCCAACTTATTTATTAGCACATTATGATTCACCGAATCAAAGGCCTTTGTTAAGTCTAACATGTTCAATTCAGCATATTCTCCTGCATTGAACGCTCTATAAATGTGTTCGACTATACTTAAGATGCCAGTGGTCGTAGAATATCCCTTTCTATATCCATGTTGATTTGAACTCAGACACTGCTGCCTTTCGAAGCACCTGGCTAGCCTGCATGCAATTGCTTGCTCGAAAATCTTCGATATCGCTGGTAGAATGCTAATAGGGCGATAATTCTCGCAGTCATTCTCGTTTCCCTTTTTGAGCACCGTATGAGTTCTAGTGCAGTGTTCCAGTGCCACAGAGTTCGAGCACTTCATTAGTTATTAGATAGTTTATTTATTTTTTGTATTTTCGTTTTTATCAATAAAAATAAACATGTTGATACTTCTGAAAGTAGTTCTTTAGTCTGCTTCCGAAAATGTAACAATATACTGGGTACCCCATTAAAAAAAAGTAAGTAGGAAGCATTTCCTGCCAAAACCGGAAGCGAAAAGAATGCCGAAATTTTATAATAAATTCCTTGTTTTTAACTATATATTAAATTAGAAAAAATAATTCTGAAACAACAAGGTTATTGCGCATCTATTTGCTTCGGGAAGCAATTAATGATATAATAAACAACATTGAAAATTCCTAGAAATTGATCAAAAACTACTGTAAAATAGGTCTTAAAATGTAAAACCTCAAAGTCTAGCATTTGCTGCCACAGTAATTCTAGGGACGAATGTGAATTAAAGTTGGAAATGACGACCACACTAGATTTTTGCGTATTTAATAGAGATAGATTTAATAGCTACTCCAGATTTCCACTTTCCAGAATTTTCGGAAATAATATATTATAATTGTTACATTTTGTGCATTTAAGCGATACGTTTCAGCTTAATTGTATTTGTTCTGTAAGTATCATGCATACGGAAGCGAAAATTTTATGTATTCAAATGAAAATTCTACAAAGTAAAATGCCGTATACCTTTATGGTAGTTTAACCAAACGGAAAATTTCTAATATTACTTTTCCACCGAGCAAATGCATTGCGCTATAGCTCGGAGGAAATGCATAGCAATGTGGTCGCGCTACTCTGCCGCAAGGCGAAGTTTTAATGCTCGAAGTAATACTCATAGGGTGCCAGCTATTCCCATAAATAAACCGGGTTTACTGCTGAACTTTGTGCGAAAAAAGCATCGGTAGGATAAATCTTAGAGTTTTTTTTTGCTTTTACTTGCGCTGACTTCAAAAAGGGTTGCAAGAGATAGCTTCGTGGTAATTGTTAAGTGTACATGCTTTTTATTTGATTAAACATTTGTTAGGTTCTTGCGAATGTAGTGGTAATTTTTGAAAATGTTTTCAATTCATTGCGATGTTATTACATGAAGCATCGAATTTCATGCACATATAACGCAGGTGCATTATCTTCAATGATTAGGAGGCTTCCACGCAAGACTCATGCGGGCCAAAGTCATACATATGTAGTTCGTATCGCATGCTTTCGCATTATAAATACTCCGTGCATACTATTTGAACAACCCCAATATGTGATACCTATTATTGTTGCTGATTGGAAGTAGGCTAAATAAAGTTTTTATTATAGAAACATCACCGTAATACAATAACGTTCTTAAGGTGAATATTACTTTAGCTAGTTTATTACATAATGCAGTGATGTGTTTACTCCACCGCAGATTCTTGTCTAAAGTAAGACCAGGCATTTTAATAGAATTGGTGGCACATCCAGTTCTCAAGCTTGATTGTGTCGGTTGTTGGAACTCGGTTAGTAAAAATGATCGCATTTGATTACACTGTTCAACAATAAAATTTTTACATAAAGGAAAATACCCAATCTTTATAGATTTTGGTACGCTGAATTCGAAAATGACAATAATTTTTGTTTTTTAGCTATCGTTTTCGTGCTATATGAAGTTTGTTACGTCCTTATTTTTGTTTTTTCGCTCTTGTTCATGTAATTAGTCTAGAGCATTTTGATTTATTTTTTCACATGATTTGTGAATAGGTTACACTTTACGAGTTTGCATTGTAAAAAAACTAGAGCCTATCTGACAAAAATGATGTGATATATGGAATCAGCACTCCTTAAATTGTATAAATCCATTTAGATATTCTTGTCATTAAAAATTTTTGAATATAACATGAAAAATATATGTCTGAGTATTTCATTCTAGTAAAACGGACTCTATATTTGTGATCAGTGCATCGAATTAACCCCAAAACCATTGTCAAATGTTTGGTAAGTAAATGTGTTGGACAGTGCTACGCTTGTTAGACTATGGCCCATTATAATATTGAAGAATATAAAAGTTCCAATAACTTCCAAACCTGAGCTAATCTAGATTTTTAATTGTCATTTTCAACTTCAGCACACTCAAATACTTATAAATCAACTATTTTGGCCTTTGTAAAAAAAAGTTAAAATTTGTTGTCTAGTGTTATTCGAAATTAATGCTTAAGTTTGGTACGTAGGCTTCTGGGGTCGTCACTAACACTATATTCTTGATTTCCGGGTTGGAACTGCGTCGTTGTCGTAGCTTCTGTCGACGTTACTGAACACTGACTGATCAGTCAGTGTAACAGCCCTGAAGATGTCCCATAAGATTGCGGACGGAACGTCGATAGAAGCTACGACAACGACGTGGTTCCAACCGGGAAACCAAGAGTATAATACTTAAATTATTTAGCGCTACCTACTGCCCAATTCTTTGAAGCACCGATCTTCCCACAAAAATTGCTTTCCCGATATTAAGTTGAGTTATCGTGATATTTGTACCGACGCGGTAACTGACTAAAGGTAAATCATTACCATTAATTGGATGTACTAGGTCATTTATGTAAACAAGAAATAATGTCGGTCCAACGAGAGACACCTGCGGCACGCCTGTCTGGACTTCTAATTTTTCAGATATAATCCTATTCATTCCCACGGAACACACAGACTATCATGAAGATAAGATTTAAGCCAGTACAAGAAGATCTCCGAACGCCGCCGCAATTCTCCAACTTACTAAGGCCGACACGATATTATTGGTAAAGGATTCCAAGCCAGTATTTGTACTCTTCGTTTTACAGAAGCCATGCTGGAATGGATGAAGAAATTGATGTAGATTCAAATAAGTAAGTAGTCTCTCATTCACGAGTAATTCGAGTAATTTGAGAAGATAAACAATAACGATTTTGATCTACAATTCTTTACAGCCCATTTTATTAGAGCTCGGAATTTTTTAGCTTACGTTATTCGAATGGCAATTTGGAAATTTATTCCAATATTCGAATTATTCGGATATACTAATATTCGAATTTAAGGCATGCACCAATTCGAATTATTCGAATATTATTCCGAGCCTTGCTTTTTATGAATAGTTCTATTGCTAAATACGTTACAGACGGTAAATAATTTAATAAAACTTGTAAAATTGTAAAGGATATGCTTCAACTTGACAGGTTTACCAACCGAATTAAAATTATAATCGAAACATATGTCTTACAAATTAATATTACTAAATAGAGTGCGCCACTAACTTTAATCGGGAAACAAATCACAATTAATTAAATAAATAATCAGTTTTGATTAATTTTTTGTATCCTACACTGACCTTCTCCATCGATTCACGGAAATCTACATTAGTGTGCTTGAGCTAGCGAGCGGGCGATTGACTATGCAACACCGAGAAACGATTGCTGGCGAGCTGCTAGAGCGGAGATTCGCTAGCGAACGACTGTGCATACGGCTCTAACAAACAAACTGACAGAACTGTGACTCTCCGATTTCGATGAAACCTGGTATATTGGTAGACCATCAAAAAGTAAACGACACGTATTTTTTTTAGCGGCCCCTATTCACCTTAAGGGGGTATAGCGTGCGTCTGAAATTACCCCCAAAAACGCAAAGGGGCTTTCAAACGGATCATAGATGAATGCTCTCCCCCCCTTAGCGGGGTAGGGGGAGAAAAATTTCACCTCTTTTTCACCACCTTGGCTACAATTTTCGCCCTAAGCAGGTCATAATTCTTTTCCACAAACTACATTTAAAAATAAAAGTTACACTTTTTTGCATTTTTTTCCTCGGTTAGATATAATAGAGGAAATATTTTTTATAAAGCGCGACCGCGTGCATACATATATTCCGTTATTATACCTATCTGATTGGTCTTCCGTTTACTATTTATGTACATTTGGCATCTACCATGAACGATCTATTAGACAGTGAACAATTCTGCACTTCCATACTTCTAGTGACTATAGATCGCGAAAAAGAATAGAGAACTTGGGATTATATAATACAGTACGAAAATATATTAAAGTGCGTCATAATGTCAGTAAGCTGCGTATAGTTTGGCTTCGTATTCAGAATATTTTCAGATACACGTATTCATATCCCTAAAATAACTTTGAGATTTTTCTAGGAGGAGTTGATGTTAGTGCCAAAAAAATTACGTGATAGATCGTTCATGATAGATGCCAAATGCACATAAATAGTAAACGGAAGACCAATCAGATAGGTATAATAACGGAATATATGTATGCACGCGGTCGCGCTTTATAAAAAATATTTCTTCTATTATATGTAACCGAGGAAAAAAATGCAAAAAAGTGACTTTTATTTTTAAATGTAGTTTGTGGAAAAAAATTATGACCTGTCTAGGGTGAAAATTGTAGCCACGGTGGTGAAAAATAGGTGAAGTTTTTCTCCCCCTACCCCACTAAGGGAGGAAGAGCATTCATCTATGGTCCGTTTGAAAGCCCCTTTGAAGTAGAACATTTTGGTTTTTAATTCATCCCGATAGCTTGCGCGGCTCCGAAGTTATGATGAAAAATGCGTTTTTGGGGGTAACTTCAGTCGCACCCTACACCCCCTTAAGGTGAATATGGGTCGCTAAAGAAAAATACGTATCCTTTACTTTTTGATGGTCTACCAATATACCAAGTTTCATCGAAATCGGAGAGTCACTGTCAGTTTGCTTGTATTAAGAAAATTCTGTTTGTTGTAATGTCATAGATGTTTTAATTATGTGTCTTAGTTAGGTGACTTTATGATTGCGTTACACCACAGCCTCCAGATAAAATCGCTAGGCTTTGACAAAAATTTCACAGGCCTGAATTAGTTTAGGGTAAACCCTTTACCTTGATGAAGGCCGAATAAATGAGCGATGAACAAATCAAATTTTGCTATTAAAGGTTGTCGATTCGTTCGATGTACAAAACAGTTTTTCAGGCTACATTGGTTTTAAACTTTGCGGTATCCGTATCCCTGGCAAGTTTCGGAATTAGTTTCTCAAAACTTTTGGTTTGGTGAAATTAAAAATTTATCGTTTGAAAGTTATCCCATTGATCGTTTTCGATTAATTTGAAACCAACGTCTAGCTGCCGTGTTTCCACAGTTTACGATACAGTGAAGTCTGAACGTATTCCCTCCTCCCCCCACACTAACTTTTGAACGACAGAAGCTAGCGTTTTTAGGAAAAAAGGGTCGACTTTTATCTTTTGTGAACTAACTTTTAACGTTGCCGGCAGTTCAATTACATTTCCGGTATCACCGGAAATTACGTTAGCTTTCTTATTTTAAATAGAACACCAGCGGTGTTGCCAAGCTATCCCATAATCTGTTGCTTACTCAACTTGCTGGTTATGATAGCAATTTTATAGCGAATTCGATTTATTTGCACTCACAGAATGAACTAGAATTATTTTTCACTTTGCAAATGTAAAAGAAAAAACAGACGATGCAGGATTACGCAGAGTTAAATCGAACGCATGAAATGACGTAAGCGACGTGAAGCTTGTTGCTATAGTTGTCAGTTGTCAATTATACATGCATTCAAATTCTCATCAGTGTCTGTCTTTATGTTTTTCTCATTATGTTAATGTCGCGAACTGATTTCAAAAGAAACAATAATTAAAAAATAACTTCAATACTAGTTTCTAGTTCAGAAAACATTCAGAATGTTTGTTGACGGTGTGTTGGAGCTAAAACCCTTTAGGCTGTTGGACTGTAAAATAACTGCTCCAACAGTAATTTTATTCCCGTTTTATTGAAGGACCAGCTAGGTTTTCTCTTAAGTAAAACACGCTGGCGGACTTCATTAATTTTATATAAATATTTACGTTTAATTCTCTATTTTCTATTGCCTTATCATCGTGCTCGTAAGTGAACTGCTTTTTTTTTTGTTTTTAGCCTTAATGCTTCTTTAGTCTCAAATTTTGCCTCAACATCGAGTGAATAAGCAACTTCTTTGGTATCGACTAATAAATCAGAAAACCCTTTGTCTGATCTGTACTTTTTAAAAAAATCGATTAATATGTTTAAACTTGACAAGCATGGGAAATGTCAAAATCTTTGGTTTGTAATATTTTACTTGAAATATGTACCTTGCTCAAAATATTATACCACAAAGTTAACAAGCATATGAATTTAAAATTCTTAATTTTGTTTCCTAAAGTAGTTGCTACATTTTTTGCATTATTATCAAATAAATTATTAGAGTCACTGGCTATTTCAAATAGAGAATCATATATTTCTCCAAGTTGATACCTTGAAGGAATTACATCATCAATTCTGCTAGACCACCTAGTATCTGATAGAGGTTTTACAGTTAAGTTTAATACATATTTTTCTTAAATCGACCACCGATTTGTCGAAGCCGAGAAAAAATTATTCATTTTTTGAATGGTTGAAAAAAAATTAACACACGAAATATTACATTCTGAAGCGTCGTTCACCACAAGGTTTAATGTGTGGTTGCAACAAGGCGCAAAGAAAGCTCTTGAATTTATGTCAAGGATTTTTTTTTGTAGCCCGTTATGCTTTCCCCGCATGTTAGCATCCTTGTCCGCGTAAATCGTCGATATTTAAACCATATTGTTCCAACGTCAATAATAAGAATGTTGATAACCCTTTCCCTGTCGTATCTGTCGTAGGGCAAAAAGTTAAAAAATGTTCTTCGACGCAGCACTGCGTTTCTGTTAAATAATAATTTAAATCCACGAAACGAATGCAAACTGAAATTTGCTCCTGGTGACTAACATCAGGTGTACAGTCAAGTATAATAGAAAAATATTTACACTTTTTGACCCTATTTAAAATTTCTCCCTCTTAAATTTATTATTTCGTTTTGAATTTTCTCTCCTAAATAATGAGGCATGTTTTTATGGTCATTCGGATTCCTTTGCACATTTTTAGTTCAGTCATTACCGGATCAAATTTGGATATCATTTCAATACATTTTAAAAAATTACCACTATTTTTTTCAAATAATTTATTATTTGTACCACGAAACGCTAGATTTTGTTTAGACAAAAATTGTATTATGCAAAATATTCTTTCAATAACCGCAGACCAATATTTTGTTTCTGAATTCAATAAACTTCGCCTTGTAGAGTCAATGGTTGTATTAGATTTTGAACGACTGTGTAAATCAGATCAATTTTTTAAGTTTTTACAATGCGATTTGCATGTAATTTTTAATGAACTAGAAAATAGTTTGCAGCAGAAACAAAATACTGCATTTTTACATATAACATATTCGATATATTTTTTGTTACGGCGCCTTTTTGATTGTGGCGCCGGGGGCCACAGCCCCTCCTCGCCTTATAGGAAGGCGTGGGCCTGCATCTGTATTCCGGTTTCTGTTGCTATTATCTAGGACGGCATGACTATATCTCACTACTAGCCAGGAAATATTTTAGTGCTGGTTTTGAAGATTAGTGGCATAAACTGAGAGATCAACAACAATGTGGGCAGGAGCAAAAAGCGTTAGTGCTATTCCATCAACATATATATTGCAAGCTGTTTGCAGGCCCATAGCTTAATGATTTCTTTCCATCCTTTCCTGTTTATAGTTATCTTCCTCTACTGCCTCCTTCCATTGTTCCCTCAGCCTACCTCTCTTCCTTCCACCCTCGGGGACCTTTTCTACCATCGACTTCACTTCTCTCTCTTGGCTCATCCTTTCCAGGTGTCCCAACCAGTCTTCTCATCTTTATGAAGTCACTTATTTTTGTGTCTTCAAACATGTCATATACTTCTGCATTCGTTCTTCTCTCCCATCCCATTTATGTTAAGCTTCCACCGAATATACTTCTTAAAATTGTCCATTCCCAGGTCTCGACCCTTTGTTTTGGCATTGTCCATGTCTCACAAGCATACGTTAGTGTCGGCCTTATAACCGTCTTATAAACTCTTAATTTTACTTTTCTGGACACTTCTTTGCTTTTTAGAAGCCTTCACAACCCTCCAGCACAGCTATTACTCTTGGTAATTCTCAACTCTCACCTCTTTTTCTGCGGTTCCATCAATACAATGAGCTATTTATATTAGCATTATTTTGGTTATTGTTTCTAGGCACATTTTTCATGTGTGCTTCTATACTAAGTTTACTTTTGTTTGAACATTATTTTGTAGATAATCTCAACCTTAGCCTTTTTAAAGTCATAAGCAATGAGAATAGTTTACTGCATTATGTATGGATATGTCATACTGTTTTAAACAAGGTACGTGCAATTAATAATGTGGATATAAATAATATGCATTTCAAGAATTCTAAGGAAATACATGCTTTATTTTAAGAAAATGACAACTCCATTATGTATTCCTCACACAGAGCCGTATTAGATCAATTGAAAATGAAACTATTGATAAACCTTTTCTGGAATTAAGAAAACTATTTACTATCTTTAAGAAAATACTGTTTTGTGTTATAATTTACTTATACTAAGATCGCTTTCTTCAAATTTTCTGCAAGATTTCCTTGAATCAAGTTAACAAATGTCTTAATCAAACAAATACAATTATTTCCTTACAACCATATACTTCTCTTAAGCGGAGAAAAGAACGCTAATTAAAGGTTATTGTATTGCGGATAATTGAAACAGTAATTGTCCTGAATTGAGGCGGACGGTCATGATTAACGCTGGCCACGAGCGGTACCGCGCATCGGCGTAGAATCAGTTCGGACCGAGAGGAACGGTAGTATTACTTCGTCTGCGGAGCAGTACGGACATTTTCGCTGCCGGTCATTTGCGCAATTGTTTATCTGTCCTAGAAAAATTATGATTTCGTCAGCAAAACGACCGCGGTCGGACAAACATCGAAAATTTATTGCAGAAATTCCAGACTTAATATATGAAGGTGCTAAAATTAAATGTGTAATCTGTAAAATCCCGTTAATGTGTTGGTCCAGACAACATTGTCTATGACACGTAAATAGTGAAAAGCATGTCTCAAAAAGAAATTGCGCACGAGATAATGAAAAATGTATATTTAATTTATGCGTTACGTTTATCGCATGTAATATACCGTTTAATTTACTAGACAAGGTACCATTAATCTGCTTTTGGAATAACTATTCGGAGTGCAAATTACCAAGTCGAACATCGTTACGAAGAATTGTGCCATCTGCGCGCGAACATATTGAACAAAAAATAAAATCGGAGTTGAGAGATCAAAAATTGTGGTTATGTCTCGACGAAACAACAGATCGGAAGAAACATTCTGTTCTTAATGTAATGGCACGCAAATTGGAACCTCATCAATCGGCACCTTCAATTCTATTAGTCTCCAAACGAATACAACAGTGTGCTGCCGAAGTAATTTCAAAGTTAGTGTTAAATACATTGGACAAGTTTGAACTTTCAACAAACCAACTCTTGATGTTAGTGAGTGATGGTGCTGCAAACATGCTTTCTGTAGGCCGGTCTCTTAAAAAGCATTCTGCTAATTTGTTACACATTACGTGTAAAATTCATGCTCTCAATCTTGTGGCGGATAGTATCAGAAAACGTTATCCTGAGGTAGACGCTTTAATAGCGCATACCAAAGCAGTATTTGTCAAATCACCGAAACGTATTCGCGAATTTCACAGACTGTGCCCCCGTATACCAGAGCCACCAGAACCTATTCTAACTCGTTGGGGAACATGGTTGCAGGCCGCGTTTTATTATCATAAATATTTTGACAATATTAAGAACGTGATTTTACAATTCGATACAAAGGAAGCTGCCGCTATCCAGAAAAGCCAGTCGAAATTTCAAGATAGTCAGGTTAAAATGGATTTAAAAATCATTCACGACAATTACTTCGGGCTAGCAGATGCAATAGAAAAATTACAAAGTCCTGCGGTGCCGTTAGAAGAATCTCTACAAATAGTGCAACATGTTCACGCACAGCTATGCGCGATTGAAGACGCAGAAAATGTTTCTGTTCTAGAAAAATTTGAAAGTATTTTTGAGAAAAATTCTGATTTTGGCACATTAAGACACATTTGTGAAGGTGCGTCAACAGACTAGTTAAGTTATTTGAAAGATTATTTTACTTACGTAAATATTACGTCACTAGATGTAGAACGTTCGTTCTCCGCATATAAACGCATTTTTTCCTCATGCCGTACTAGTTTTGCCGAAACAACAGTTGAAACATATCTAATGTTGCAGATATTTAACAGACATTATTCACTTTGTGATTTCACGGAGGACTCTTAAAATGGTAAGTGTTTGAGCACGTGTTATTTAATTTTTATTTAAAAGATGAGCGAAATTATTTGCGGCAGCAAACATCTCTATTAACAGAATAACTCTAGTGGAACGTGAGGCCTGGTCGACTCTACGCTACTGCGCAGTACCGCTCGTGGCCAGCTTTAGTCATGATGTAAGTAAACGTTTCTCTGCGTGTAGTGTAACTAGCTAATATTTATTGACATTAATACCGATAATCGTAAAATTTTAACTACCCTCTAAGTATATAATATTCAAGGAATTTTCGAATAATGTATAAGTTTGCGATCAAGTTACGCATCTCCTTTTTCTAGAATGTCAAGTGCTCCGAGAGAAGACCGCTATAAAACTTCTTAACGTAACTTTTATAGAGTATCTATATGTTGTAAAGGTGATCGGTTTACCATATATATCGAATTTTCCGTTTATTTTCCACGCTCGCGCGCATCTTTTAGAACTTTATTATCTCGATTATATTCGCAGAATTTACGACAAATTCAATTTCCAGTTTTTGCGAGTTATGAAAGGAATGCGAATTGGTTCATTTAGTTTTGTAAGCCTTAGGTTAAAGGAAATAATTCAATCAGAGTCTTCCTGTTACAATGTATGCTGTTATACAGCGTTAGAGAAATATTTCCTGTACGCAAATTGATATTCCTTCAACTAGAGTAACTGTTTTTACTTGCGCTTCTATCTCTGCTTCCATTCTTGTAGTAAAGGGATGTAATTTGTCGGGGAATCGATGTTAGCTTTTGCTATATCTACTACGATGGGAATTGCGTGTGTTTTAAAAGGCTTTTCTATGTAAAATTTTTCGACGTATTCAGTATGTAATTCACTACCTTAAGGAAGCAAATACCAAAGCATCGGCACACTCTGCACCATACGAATTGATATAAAAAAATGTGTTAATAGTAAGAAATAGGGGTATTTCACGAAAATCTCAAATTAGGTCAATTATCTCAAAAACTAAGATAAGTGAGTATAGGGAATATTGTTGGAAGTTGATATGAATTTGAAGCTTACAAGGAAATATAGGTAAGTGCATCTCACCGATTTAAATGAAATTTTGTGGGCTTATAGACCGATCTACTGTAAGAACAATGGTAACTATCTTAGCCACCCAATCGCCCACTGGCGGGGTGTAAAGCACCCTAAGCTCAACACTACCTTTCGCTGTTTGACTCAATAACTCAGAAACTATAAGAGATATAAAAAAGACAAGATTTAAACTGTTTTATATGCTCTTAACGATGACATAAATATTTTCTCTATAACGAATATTTATTTAGGGGACCCCCCCCCCCAACCCCTTATTTTTTTGCAAATTCCAGAATTTGTATATACTAGAAAAATATAGAAGCTACGTAGAATTTACATGTGTATATATTGTAGTGGGATGCTTCAACGTGAACAGCGTATGTTAAATTCATTATAATTAATATTATATCAAAATTCGCCGATATTAGATTTTAATAGAGTTTTATGCGGAACTTGAATTATTTTCGATTAATATTCGAGTTCCGACATTTTGATTATTTATATTATCAATCTTTTCTTCTTAAAAAAAAAAAAAGAAAAGACTCACAAGGGAACACCGGCAACCCGGACTCCCCAAAAAGATTGAAATTTTGTGGATTTGTAAAGGGGTCCAAGGTAAGAACATCCCACTTATTTTTATCGACGGAATCTTCCGTAGGTGGGGTGGAGGGCGCTCTTATGAAAAAACTACCTGTTTATATTTGTGCAAATATCTCGAAAACTATTGGAGATATTGAAAAAAAGTTAAGACAAGTTTTTAATTGTTTGAAGAGGACTATATAATAGCATAACCTTTATTTCAAAAAGTATTAATTTTAATAGAAAAATTACCCCCACCCCAATCCTTTTGAAAACTTTAAAATTTTTAAATATCGGAAAAGAGGGGCTGTTCCATACTGAATTCAACCGTATACATTGTTATCATTGGGTTTTACCTTTCAATCTAAAGAAAAAGTATTTTGTCATATGAAAGTTGTACCAATGGACTTACTATACTATACTATAATTGAATAAATACATATGTAATAACACTTTTGAAATAAAAAGTATTTCATAATAATTTATCTAAACGTCTAGACGTCTGATAATAAACTTGATCTGATCTGCTAGTATGAGTAGTTATTATTTGCTGAATTATACAATAACAACGAAGAGATTTTATCGCGAAAGTGTTTATATGAAAAGTATTTGTTATTTTCGTATGCGTAATTTAATAAATATTAGAATGGATTGTCAAACACAAGTAACCGTATTATTTACATACTTACTGTCTAGTATTAAAATCATTTTATTAAACATCAATAACATCCTGTATATATAGAATTGTTTTGAAGTGATATATTTAGATAGATAATGAAAAATTCTGTCACGTAGTTGCTGATAAGTTCATATATATATATGCATACGACCATACTTAAACGTTTATAATTAATATTAAAGTAATCACTTCGAGAACTCACAATCAGAGAAAACGCGACGAAAGAATGGCACGAGTTAACATTGCCAATATTCTGTACATGTTACAAATAACTTTTAAAATTGAAAGTATTGCAAGAACTCCTACGACACCAGACGAAATAGAGTTGCACGACGCCTTAAAAGATATTATTGTTAGAGCTTCTGAAGAAGGTATGTTTAGTTTCGAAAATGAAATGAGTTTGGAATTTGAATCGCCTTCAGAACCACATGAACCACAGTTTGTTGAATCACTATCTCAAGAAGAAGCTAATGAAAATTGGGAAGAATGTGTACCTGAAGAAGGAGGTAGCGTTGTAGATGCTAACTATAAAATTGAAGCTGTAGAATTTTGGAGAAGTGGGATGAAAGCAAGAAGAACACTCGAAAGTGTTAAACAGAAGTTTAAAAAGGTAAAATCACTTCAGCAGTTGTATAGATGGGAAAATAGCGTTAATGAGGGCGGAACCAACAGTAAAAAGGCAAGATATATCGCGGAAGAAGTACTTACACAATTTCAAGACGCGCTAACACGAGGAAATATAGTGCATGATATGAATATTCGACGTTGGGCTCTAGGGGCAAAAGACAAAGTTGGATATACAAGTTTTAAAGCTGGACATCGGTGGATCTGGCATTTTAAACAGGTGCATGGTATTATATCCCGTAAAATAACTAAATTTATTACACATTCTGCTGTATCTGATACAACTGAATTATACGACGTAAGCGATAGATTTATAAATCAAGTAAAACGTTCTCTTGGAAGAGACTATATTTTTAATGCAGATGAGAGTGGTTTTAATATGGAAATACACTCTGGTCGTACATTGTTTCCACGAGGTGAAAAGCACGTTGAAGTCACTGTACAGTCTCTGCATTCTATTACTCATAGTTATACCATAATGCCTACTATTTCCGCAAATGGAAGATTATTGTCTCCACTTTTCCTAGTTTTGAAAGAGGTAAGCGGTACTTTAGGTCCTCGCGTACAGGAAACACTCTTTCGCCCAATAAATGTATACATATCTGCATCTACATCTGGAAAATTAACATCCGCGCATTTCAAAACATGGTATACAGATGTTTTCTTGCCAAATGCTGGTCCCAATAATTTACTACTACTAGATTCATGGAGTGGACACTGTCCAGCGGAACTATCTACACTGACACCAAAAGACAAAAATGTGAATATTTTGACCATTCCAAAGAAGACGACAGCATTAATTCAACCCTTAGATGTTTATGGTTTTAGATTATGGAAAAATTTTGTAAGAACTTTTTCTAACCAAGTTATTTTGATGGGCCACGATATAAACTTGCATCATAGAAATACAATTATTAAATTACAGTCTTTAACCCATAATCAGTTTTCGTCTCCGAGATTTTTTAGTGTTTTTAAGTAATCTTGGTACAAAAGTGGATACGTTGCGGAGCGACCAAGTGCCTTTGAAAATCTAGTAAATTTCTGCTTTGCCAAAACTGCACAATCCACACTACTGTGCACTATTTGTGGAAAGCCGGCTCTTGTACGTTGTTCTTGGTGTAAGCAATATCTGTGTTTTAAACATTTCTTTTTAGATTACCATTATTGTAACCACTATATTGAATAACATTTGTATAAGCATGTTATGCATGTAATGTACTATATAAGTACGTATGATAAAATTGGCGATACCTGTATATATATATATATATGGATATATATATGTATATATATATATAATATATGTTATATTATTTAATAAATGTACTAATTCTTTTGTATACCGCTGTACAATAAATGTAAGGCATTTTTATCTTGTAAGGTTCACACATTATAATTTAGTTAACGCTGCAACTTTGAAAGAAAATAAAATATGAATGTATATATATATGTATGTGCGAAATTTATATGTTTGCAAATACAAATTGCAATGTAAACTTTGTCATTCTGCAAAACAACTAGTTACTCTGTTATATTTAGTTCCGGCTATATTTCAGTTCCGGAGGCATTTATAATATATTCAATTTATAGATGATTATTTTCTCTCCTCTAACCCAAATCCACAAAATTTCAATTTTTTTGGGGAGTCCGGGTTGCCGGTGTCCCCTTGTCAGTTAATGACATGTTACAGGGGAGAGTCAAAATCTCAGCTTATTTTAAGTTATTTATATATTAAAAACATTATTTGTAAAAATGACACATACACACAAAAATCTCATTGTATTTTAAAATGACCGTCAAAATCACTTACGTTACCTACGACACCGAGTTGGAAGTTCAAAACATCAAAATTTAAATATCAAGTCAAGGGACGACGAGAAAAAACAGAAGTCAGCAACGAAAAACAATTCTGACAGATAACAAACATCTTTTCGATTGACTTTTAGAAAATTGCAACATAAAAGTTAAAATATCGTGAAAGTCATCAGTGCAAATATATAAAAAACATTTCAAGTGAACTATAAATGATATCCAACGATTGTTAAGGATATTTAATCAATCACAAAATTTTAAGAACCGTTTGAAGAAATTTCATTGAAGAAAACCATCAAAGGGCTTCAAAATAAGAGAATTTTACCGAGAAGAGGGAAGAAGGAACCAAAAATAAGAGGATTTTACCAAGTAGGGGGAAGAAGGAACCAATAGGATTTTACACACACACACATATATAAAAAACATGCCACAACATAACTCTAAGTAATTTTAATTAGATTAAACTCATTTCTTCCTTTGTAAGTGAATACTTAAAATAAAAACAAAATAGATTATCTCCCCAATTCAAATCTTTTAATTGTTATTTGTAACATAACAATGTATTACATCTGCCACGAAATATTCTTTTTTGTGTAAAAAAGTTCATAACTGATGTGCTATATTTACAATAATGAAGAAAACACGCAGGTGGTTATCAAATGATTTTAATAATAAAATGTTAAAAAGCAGCTTCTAATGACGAGTATATCATACGGCTCTTCATATTTGTCTGGAATTATTTTTTATATTCCAAAAATATATTATTTCTAATATCTACGGATTAAATTTCTTAATTATTTCTTTTTATTATTTCAAGGACATATACAAAAAGTTATTTTAATTGAATACCGTTTTATTTCACTTCGAAACTTTTCGACACCGATTTATTTTTAGGCATTTTTCTGTTTCTAATAACTCGGCACTAGCTTATTTGTAGATGACAGACATATGTATATCGCACAAACTCACTTCGAACATTATCACAAATATTAAACATTTCGTAAAACAGTATATATTGTGATGAGACTCTTTAAAAACTTTCTCAGGGACAACGAATTAGAAAAATAAATAAATGGGATCTAACAGAAATTTGCGATTTACTAATAAGATGAAAGCTAAATCAAACAATATCATAATGCTAGAAAGATTATACAATTTATTATATCGAAAATAATTATCACTTTTACAAATGTTTCGACAAAACTTTTCGATAATCGCCTAAAACAGACCCTACTGATAGTTGTTTTTCAAATTTTAAAATGACTGTCCAAAAATAATATTTTCTTCTACTCACAGTAGCCCTTTCGAAGTATATATGTAGTAGGCGCCATAAATTCTCGGCCTGATATAGAAAAAATAAACTTGGTAAAATATAACAATTTTTATCTTTCAATATATTCTTCCCTAACGTCAATACATTTATTACAACGATCAATTAATAATTCTATACCCTTTTAAAATAATCTAAAGTTTTTTCCTCGTCCCTTTTCTGGGACGAGGTTCATCGGGTCGCCGCCATTCCATCGATTTCTCTTTGGATAGAAAATCGGGTTTCGGGTCATCTCCACACGTTTAGAAAGGAGCAAGGCGAATACTTTTTTAAGAAACGTTAGACATCACTGCTAATTCCTTCACTTTCAAACGGCGATCTGCTAATAGCATTTCTTCAATAATTGGAATGTTTTGAGGCGTTATCAGTTCAATTGATCGACCAGAGCGCTCATCATCTTCAGAGGATCCTTGCCCCAAACAGAAATATTTTGCCCACTATTTTACAGTGGAATATGAAGGAGATAAATCACCATAAACGCTGCCTAAACGTTGTTTAATGTGGTTAGGCTTATGGCCTTCTTTTGTTAAAAATTTAGTAACCGCGGGGTACTCAATTTTCGTTACTTGAGACAGTTTCATACACTAATCACGTTGAGTGGCTGGCTACTAAAAATTGCTAGTCTTCGAGCCGTAATATTTATGGTGTAGGCCTCGCACATGTGCAACTATGATGCAATGGAGTTTGAACGCCCTCGAACCTGTATAAGCTTGTCAGGCCGAGAATTTATGGCGTCTACCTCGTAAAACGATTGAATTCCTTTCCAAACGCTTGTTTCTTTATAATTATTTATTTCCGAAATCAGTTAGTTCCAAAATATTCCAATTTAGAGGAACTAGGCAATTATATGCATGTTTGAATTATATTTTCGTTTTCAAATTGTTTTTCTCTAGAAACCACTTCATAATTAAATCGTTACGTTTCTAGTCTGTTCACCGTATTCCGTTTCCAAAGCAACACACGTCAAATTTTGGAGGAAAATATAATCACTTTTGTTTCCTTTTTTATCTTAAAATTTCAAATATTGTATATGGACTGTATACGTGCACCAACACATATTACATTTAATAAATTTAATATAAAGTAATACACTTTTGAAAAATCTGTGCAAAATCAAAGAGATTTTCAAAGAGAGGTTATTTTCAGTTAGTAGCACGTCTTAGAGGAATTTACACCAAATTTCAGCGATATTGGTTTGTTGCTTTATGTTTAGTGATTTCAAAAAAATGGATGAGAGGTAGTTTCGTGTGTTGACAAAGCACCGCTACATAAAAGGCAAATCAGAAGACTAAATAGATGTTTGATAAACATTATGGCGAATCTGCACCTTCGATTAAAATGGTTTATAAGCGGTTTCAGTGGTTTCGAAGTGACTGCATGAGCACAAGTGACGTTGAACATTCTAGACGCCTTATTGATGCCACCACTCCAGAAATCATTGATAAAATCTATGATCTGGTGATAGATGATAGAAGAGTGGATGCGCGTGATATTGCTAGTGCTGTGAGCAATTGGAGCGAACGGGTACATAATATTTTGCGCCAATATTTGAACTTGGGAAAGCTGTTTACAAAATGGGTGCCACAACTGTTCACAGTTGATCAAAAACGAAATCATGTGGCGTATTCCAACGACGGTTTGCAACTGTTTCAACGGAATTCATAGGATTTTAGGCATTGTCTCGTCTCTGTGGATAAAACATGGATACACCACTACACGCCTGAGACCAAAGAACAATGGGTTGCCAGCGGATAGTCTACACCAAAAAAGGCGAAGAATGTTCTTTCAAATGAGAAGGCTATGGCGACTATTTTGTGGGATTATCAAGGAATAAACTTCATCGACTATTCGGAAAAGGGCAAAATTGATGGAATTGGAGTTCCAACTCGTTTCGCTTCCCCCCTACTCTCCAAATTTGGCTCTCTCGGACTGCTACCTGTTCTCAATTATGAAAAAATGGTTGGCGGGAAAGAGATTTTATTCAAACGAGGATGTAATTGCGGAAACAAGTACCTATTTTGCGGAATTGGACCAAACCTATTATTCGGAAGGCATCAACAAACTAGAGCAACGTTGAATGAAGTGTAGAAGCCTAAGAGGAGATTACGTTGAAAGAAGAAAATGGCTTATACCGAAAAGTTTCATTTTTGCATAGATTTTTCAAACTACTTTCATTTAATTATTGTTGACTGGACTCTTTTTTTAATAATAAAATTGGTCTTGTCATATTGTACATGAGAAAGACACAAAAATAAGCTAGGGGAATTTCGAGGGAAGGGCCGCAAACACTGCTTCGGTTCGCAAACTTGTATCTATGTGCAAACAAAGGTAAATCTCAAATGAAAATACAAATACATATATATACACTTCGTCCAAGATCTCACAATATATTTACGTGGTCTTGAGAAAGTTTCATCAGATATTTGAGACCGTTTCAATAAAAATATGTGGAACCAAAATTTCGAAACACATTTTAAGTACTTTAATAAAAATTTGAAAAATTAACGTACCACTCAAGACATAATCCTTGTTCTTAAAAACATTTTTGTTTTCATCAGTATTGTTGTTTGATACAGAGAGACTATCTTTGCAGTTTCAGCTTGCTACCGAATGTAACTTTAAATACGCACATACAAAACAACAAACTCGAGAGTCAGAATCCTACTTACAGTTTGCGAAAGCTTCAAACAACTTTGTGACGGGAAATATAGACGGGTACCTGTAAATAAATCAGATTAAGAGAACAGGTGCTTTAACTATAAGTTTGAAAGTTGATAAATTCGCATAAAAGCATAAAGTTAAGAAGTTTTAATTAGTGGCTTAAGTGAAACAATCTGAATTATGTAACTGTCACACGCCTTTATACATTTACTAACTTGCACAGATGGTGGAATAGCGAGAAATGTTCGTAGTTTCTGTCGCATTCCCTATTTAAAGACTAAATTTGGTATTCTCTGAACAAACAACGAAGTGGGGAAATTTATTGATAGAACCTCTTACTGCGGCTATAAACACAAAGCCCTTTCCATATTTAAGTAACTATGAAAATGCAGAATTATAATGACTAAAACTCAAGTTCGCAAAAGATTAAAGTTTACTTGAAACTAATGAGTAACGCTGGCCACGAGCGGTACCGTGCATCGGCGTAGAATCAGTTCGGACCGAGAGGAACGGTAGTATTACTTCGTCTGCGGAGCAGTATGGACATTTTCGCTGCCGGTCATTTGCGCAATTGTTTACCTAGAAAAATTATGATTTCGTCAGCAAAACGACCGCGGTCGGACAAACTTCGAAAATTTATTGCAGAAATTCCAGACTTAATATATGAAGGTGCTAAAATTAAATGTGTAATCTGTAAAATCCCGTTAATGTGTTGGTCCAGACAACATTGTCTACGACACGTAAGTAGTGAAAAGCATGTCTCAAAAAGAAATTGCGCACGAGACAATGAAAAATTTATATTTAATTTATGCGTTACGTTTATCGCATGTAATATACCGTTTAATTTACTAGACAAGGAACCATTTATCTGCTTTTGGAATAACTATTCGGAGTGCAAATTACCAAGTCGAACATCGTTACGAAGAATTGTGCCATCTGCGCGCGAACATATTGAACAAAAAATAAAATCGGCGTTGAAAGATCAAAAATTGTGGTTATGTGTCAACGAAACATCGGATCGGAAGAAACATTCTGTTCTTAATGTAATGGCACGCAAATTGGAACCTCATCAATCGGCACCTTCAATTCTATTAGTCTCCAAACGAATACAACAGTGTACTGCCGAAGTAATTTCAAAGTTAGTGTTAAATACATTGGACAAGTTTGAACTTTCAACAAACCAACTCTTGATGTTAGTGAGTGATGGTGCTGCAAACATGCTTTCTGTAGGCCGGTCTCTTAAAAAGCATTCTGCTAATTTGTTACACATTACGTGTAAAATTCATGCTCTCAATCTTGTGGCGGATAGTATCAGAAAATGTTATCCTGAGGTAGACGCTTTAATAGCGCATACCAAAGCAGTATTTGTCAAATCACCGAAACGTATTCGCGAATTTCACAGACTGTGCCCCCGTATACCAGAGCCACCAGAACCTATTCTAACTCGTTGGGGAACATGGCTGCAGGCCGCGTTTTATTATCATAAATATTTTGACAATATTAAGAACGTGGTTTTACAATTCGATACAAAGGAAGCTGCCGCTATCCAGAACAGCCAGTCGAAATTTCAAGATAGTCAGGTTAAAATGGATTTAAAAATCATTCACGACAATTACTTCGGGCTAGCAGATGCAATAGAAAAATTACAAAATCCTGCGGTGCCGTTAGAAGAATCTCTACAAATAGCGCAACATGTTCACGCACAGCTATGCGCGATTGAAGATGCAAAAAATGTTTCTGTTCTAGAAAAATTTGAAAGTGTTTTTGAGAAAAATTCTGATTTTGGCACATTAAGACACATTTGTGAAGGTGCGTCAACAGAATCGTTAAGTTATTTGAAAGATTATTTTACTTACGCAAATATTACGTCACTAGATGTAGAACGTTCGTTCTCTGCATATAAACGCATTTTTTCCTCATGCCGTACTAGTTTTGCCGAAACAACAGTTGAAACATATCTAATGTTGCAGATATTTAACAGACATTATTCACTTTGTGATTTCACGGAGGACTCTTAAAATGGTAAGTGTTTGAGCACGTGTTATTTAATTTTTATTTAAAAGATGAGCGAAATTATTTGCGGCAACAAACATATCTATTAGCAGAATAACTCTAGTGGAACGCGAGGCCTGGTCGACTCTACGCTACTGCGCGGTACCGCTCGTGGCCAGCTTTACTAATGAGGCATTTTCTCATATTACGTAGTAGAAGGTAAACAAAAAACATTAGCTTGTACGTGAAATGAATGTGTATGGAAAAATCGCGGAAGTTTCTAGGTTGTCATAAAGATATAAGAAGTGCGGCGTACACGGCTGAATTTATTGGAGTAACCCTTTAAGGGTGTGTAATCTGTTTGTAAGTTGTACAAATTTCAAAAAAGAAAACTCAAGTTTTAATTTAATAAAGGTTCTAAAATGCGATTCCAATTCTAAACGAAGTTAGTTTTCGAAGGATAGAAGTTAAATGCGGAAATATTCCTGTAAAATGAGATTCAAATTTCACGTTTAATGAAATTTATATCGCCAAACAGTGAAAGATGGAATAAATTGGCGTAAACAAACGCCAAAGTTATTGACCCAAACTACTAATGTAATTTGTTTCGCGCGGAGATAGCATTCGTCTACTATTATGCTTCAATCACTCATGTCTAAAGCTAATTTGTTTCTCAACGGAAAACAAAGTTGTGATTTATGTTTGGGGATCAGTCCAGATGACAATTTTTCTTTTAATTATATGAAACATTGATTTGGATACTGACTATGAAAGCTTCTATTCAGAAGGCATTTCTCAGTTCCTAGTTTTTCAACAAAATTAATTGAACAAATTTTCATACAGAGGAAGATTACATATTAGTCAGCCAGTCAGTGTGCAGTTACACCCCTGAAGATGTCACATATGAGTGTGGACGAAACAAAAAGAGGCAAAATACGAAATGAAACTTTCAGACATCGATCCTATCAAAAAGAAAATAGCAGGAAAGTCAACTAAGATGGCTTGGACATGTATGCCGAATGTCAGATGAAAGACTTATCAGAAGAGTACATGAAACGAAAGTACCAAAAACACTTAGAGGAAGACCTAGGAAACACGGGAGGAGGGAGTAAAGGAAGAAGCCAAGAAAGGAGGAATAAAACGGAAAAGAATAAAGGAACACATAAAGAACAGAAGGTTGTGGAGAGAGAAATGCCAAAGAAGAAAGGAATGAACTCAACTTAAACCGCCATACACCGTACGGTAGCATGGCATAGAATTAAGAAGAAGAAGAAACATCAGGCGTGGTGAGCTATGACAAAGCAAGAGAAAAGCAAAGTGAAGATGTAGAGAAACAGTGCTAGTAGGATATCAAGAATTGGGGGAAAAGGCTGCACTCCAGGCAGATAAAACATGTAAAATTATAAACTTAAAAAAGATATTCAATAAGTTACTTAAAACTGATGGCTGACAAAAAGTATAAAAGGAATTTGGAGCAACATTCAATACAAACATGCTCACCATTGGGATACGTGTGCTGTAGCGGGAAACCTAAAAGTTTCTAATTTAAATTTGACCGTCTGCCGAATGCATATTTTGACGAGTTTCCAAGATTACTTTTCAGATTATGCTGAAAAATAAAATGTATTTTTTGCCCCGAAATAAGTCTCATTGAAAAGTCACCCTCGTCAAACTGATGAGTCATGCGATCTGAATCTGTGTCGCTATTACTTGCTTTGCTTCGTTTCCATTTTGATAAAATTGGCAAAGTTCGGTTGTAATCCCGCTGCCCGTACCGAAATTTGTATTGAAGGTTTAATATCCGCATAGAATCTATTTTGGCTGGTTGCTACACAAATGGGTTCCATAATTGCGATTTATACAACATTACGTATGTGGATTAAATATAAACTTATAAATACTATTTAATAAGTTTATCCTCTCGTAAATGATTTATCGAGCGCTCAATATACAGGTTATTCAAAGTTAGCGGGACTTTGTTATTAAGGTAGCTACGATGTTGCTTAGAGAAACAATTGCAAAACAATTGCACATCGCATTTCAGCGCTAACTTGAATTGTTTACATTTTTTAAGCTTAACACCCAGTATATTTTTCAATTATTCGATAGGAAATTAAATTTTGCGTAAAATGTCTTTGTAGCCCTAGAATGAAAAACAAAAGAGATATGATCAAATATACATTTATTAAAGTTATAAAAAGCTGTAACTATTGTAATGTTATAAATCGGGAGAAATTGATTAATTAAATTTACAGTCTGTAGGGCCGGGATGGTCCTTAGACACTCTTTCGGTAGTTTAAATACAAATTAACACCGAATACTTACGTTTTATATTAGACCATATTCTGATTTATATTGTTATTGACAACAATAGGCAATTAGAAAAATAAATGAAAGTACATAGGAGTTTGAATCACGGCCTACTCATTATAATATCAGCACAATCACCAAATCAAGTTACTTACGAACCATTTCGTTAGAATGTGTTTTATAAACAAAACTGTGTGATGTTTTGAACCTTTTAACTTTGACAATAATTAATTGAAATGGGATACATTAATCTTTTTGTTTTCGAGTTACATTCATTAGAATTAAAAAATTAATCAAAATTAACGACTTCTCAGTTGTTAGGTTCCGCTGTTGCAACTAAATTCATATGAAAAATGTTTCAGGCGTGAGTAATTATGAACAGAAACAGATATAGTAATACTGCTATGTATATGAGATCTTACACTAGTTAGTCGACCTTCCATGTCGTACCTTGAATGTGGTAGGCAACATGTTGTACACGTTCAAGGCTGGTCGATTTGTATTTCATTATTAACGTAGTGTATATGATATTAATACCCGATTCCTGATTTTTCCGCCTCCCCATAAGATTTTCAAGCGTACTTTTTCTTACCTTGTCTTCTCCAAGTATAACCGCGTATCTGCTTCGGTTAAGCTTTCAGTCGATCGGTTTCGGCAAAAGCTTCGGGAGAGATTGATGAAGAGTTAATAATATTTTCAAATGTATTTATGAGGTACATGAAATACTTTTCCGTTCATCGTACACATATTGCAGCAGTAAGAGTATAGCTGTACTTACCAGTTAAGCATTGCTTTGAGCGTATAGGTTAGTTTTCCGCTTGAACAAATACTCATATTGGCGCTTCCTCTAGGTTTAATATCTTAGATTTAGATTCCCTTTAGGCTTAGGTAATACTTCTTTTTATGTTAATTTTGAATGAACACTGAAGTTTGCTCCGTGATTGCTAACACATTTATTTTTATTTACTTTTGTTTCATCTTATACTTTCCCCAACGCTGAACAATAAAGTTAACTATCATTATTATAACCAAAAAATAATGCTAATACAGCTTATGGTATTGGTGGAATCATTCCCGGCAAAAACAATGTAGCAGAGAAAATAGCGCTAACACACGAACATGTGTCTGCCTACCCGGCGTCATCAGCGTGGTTCTGAGCACAATTTTCTGCTGCTACAATTGCGTTTGCCTCCCGGTTTATGCTGCTAATCTCCAAAACAGCATTGAATATGTCTTTCGGCGACACCTATTGCTAAGAGACACACGCCGTCCCAGAGGGTAGCGAGACAAACCGGAGTGTAGATGTCCACCACCTATCGGGCAGCTCCTGGGCTGCCAAACGCAAGGGGGCGTTGTGCCTAGGCACAGAAACATCTATACGTGCAAATGATCCCTCAGGCTTACCATGATGTATAAAAATACATGTGGAAAGAATGCCTCGTAACAATAACCAAAAATTAATCCATGGTACTGGTACAGAAACATGTTCGTGTGTTAGCACTATTTTCTCTGCTACATTGTTTTTGACGGGAATGATTCCACCAATACCATGAGCTACATTAGCATTAATTTTTGGTTATTGTTACTAGGCATTCTTTCTACGTGCATTATCATTATTATTATTATATTACTGATGACGTGGGCGATCCACCAACATAAGACAAACAGAAGCGTTTCGATAGTAATTTATCTTGTAATTTTGCTTTATCGGTATAACACTCGCATATAGTGAGACGCAAACTTTGGCATTTTATCTGCTTCCATCAATCCTTATGAGAAGTACGAGAGATGAATTCCAAAGTTACAAGTTTATTTCGCGGAATTTCAAATGCTGTACTTGTTTATTAAAATCCTATCATCGATTTTTGGATTAAAGAAAAAGGAGAAATGTTAAGTACAATTGGACCTGCTCGAAAGCGTTTTTGTAGATTATAAATGCCGAAGATTTGTTTGAAGTGGATTGGAATTTAGTACATGACGTATCAGTAATAATTTGGCTACACTCTGATTTCGTGTTCAGAGATTTCGATACGGAGGATACACTCAAATTATCTAATTTCTCGGTTAATTTAATTACGAATACTTCCGCTAATCGGATCCTTTCAGGATTAACTCCGCTTCGTATAATTAACAACATTTCGTAAGTATATTACACCTTGAGGTATTTAGTTTAGCATTTCCGCTGGTACCTGTTGCAAATGTGTAAAATATAATTTCATTTACAGAGAAAAATGTGTATAGGGTGGCGCGCCACATCCCCGTCGGTTTACATACGAAAAACGACAAAATATTTTTGTTAAGAGCTATGTAGGTTCATTGGGAGTAAGTTTTAATATATACAAGGTGACTCAAAAAGAAGTTAGGCATCAAAGTTGTGAAAATTGAAATGGAATACCCTGTATATTATTATATATGTTGATAGTGCGGGCTAAATAAAGGCAAGTTACTGTATGTTTCCTATACCTAACTCAAGCCGTTTTTGAGACATTTAACTATTCTTGAAAATGTAGACCAAAATTTAAGAGGTGCGCTTGTCTTACGTATTTAAGCTAGATATTTCTAATTCCATTTATTTTTAGCCGAAGCCTTAGACTTGATGATAAAATAAAAATTATCCCTAAAAATTATACAGGCTGGACGAAAATATACTTTTGATTTGGACTACCATTAAAGTCGAATAACTTTCTTATATTAAATGGAACATCCTGTACTCATTGTCGTATTTAGATTCGAATTTTAACCATTTATAAAACTGTATTAAGGTTTCCTACATCTATATCTTGTAGTAGTAATTTAGCATTTTCAATTTCGAATATTCATTTCTTACCATTTATTTTACGAAAGTAGGCTTTGACAAAATTGACGTTACTGTTACTGCTCACAAATAGATGATATTTATCAATCTAACCCTTCAACTGGTTTTTCTTCCATACTAATTAAAAAGAAACAAACTATAATAATGCGGAGTCCACGGGCAAAGAAGATGCTGCAAGAGTTCTTCAAGAAATTAACGAGTCTCCTACGCGAGCAACAAAATATAGAAAAATTTATTCAAATAGTCTGGAGGAAAAACCCTATAAATTATGGTTTTTGAAGACCCTTTCCGTATTCCATAATTGTCAGTTTTGTTTGTTCTTTAGTTTTTCCTAAATGTTTGTGTTTATTTGTTACAGGACTAACGAGAGGACAACATGAAATTATTCGGACGAGTGATACAGCCATTTGATTCTGTTAAAGCACACTACAGGTCGCAAAAAAGTTGTTATCCTAAGCCTTAGTTCTTCAAAATAACTTCTACCTGTGCTAAATTTAATTTGCGGGATTTATTGGATCACACTTGGTGGTGGAAACTCTGTCGGACAAAGAGCGTAATACACTATAATTATTGACTAAATAGGGCTGCGATGGATCCCAGCAAGCACAATATAAACAAAAATTTGATCATAGCACTCATTCTGATGCCAACATATTTCAGAGTTCTTTGGTTCCAGTATGATTGGTTTGTAGGATAAACAAAAAAATTGTTTGGCAGAATCCGTCTCATTAATCTCCAAAACAATGCAGGCCGATGAGAATCAGATTTATTAAAGAATCTAATGACGTCACTTCCGAAGAGATTAGTTACATACAAAACAAGATTCGTGATTTGGAATCCAGTAGGTTCGGAGATGTCAGTATTGATCACTTGTGTTGTTGGCCATGGTTGTTGGTAAGGTGTGCAGTGCTGTAACAAACACCAAATCAACTATGAGATATATATCTCATAGTTATATCTGTGGAGCAACATCCAAACAGTTCAACGACTTACAACAAGCTGAACAAAGAAATGTTAATGAAAATGCGTATGATCTTGGATTGTCTGTTTTTCACTCCAGAATACGATTTTTTGAAAGTCTGTTGCACCTTTCATACAAATTGCTCGTTAAGAAATGGCAACAAAAGCTGAATGACAATGACAAATTAATTGAAAAGTGAAAAAAGAAAATTCAAGGAGGAATTCAGAAGTTGTTGACGTGCCGAAGTCTGAATTTGGAACCACAAATTATGGCAATACGAGCAGGACACTTTTGGTGATACGGAATTGTCAGCAAAAATAACTGGAGTCGATGCTGGTCTTATTAAGCAGCTGAAAGTTATCTTGGAAGCTATCTTGGAAGTTATCGCGAGTGGTCATAAAATTGATGCAGGAAAATTTGCCACATACGATACGGATGCTGCTAAACTATATGTTGAACTTTATCCATGGTGCCCAATGACTCCAACCCTTCATAAAGTTCTCATTAATTTCCCTATTTGTTTCCTTTTACTAGCTTTAAATCATGTTATTATGTACATATGTTAATTTAAAAGTTACTTTAACCTCACTTTTATTATTAAATTTGTAATTATTAATGAATGCATTGCCTTATAACATTTAATTTTTTAATGATAATTAAAAAAATAAACAAAATGTCTTAGGATGTTGGAGGAAAAGAAAAGTCCACTTTCTTCTTTTCCCCAACTTCACGATGTATTCCTCACACGGAGCCGCATTGGATCAAAAAGTCTTATACTTAGTTAACCATAAATATTTTATCTGAATTGGTTACAGCAAGAAAATAATTTTGACCAGGTAATTTCGTCGAATACCCCACTGTGAGACGATGGGTACATTCCGAGATGGAGTTTGAAACTTTTTTACAGCGATCATGATTAATAAATTAGCATTGATATCATCAGGAGCGATGGATAAAAAGAATTCCAATCCCTTAATAGGTTATTAAATGAAAAAAAGTAGAAGATATGAATTTCAAAATTGAGTCTCTACAGGACGAATAAGTAATTGCTTTCGGTAAAGGAAGATTATATCGTTTGCTATGTATTGCGGTGCTGCCTTGCTTCCTTGTATATATTAAACAAACGAAACCGAACACATTTAATTATGTTTCTAGATACAAACGAAAAGATGAAGCCGCCGATTAATATTCCACCGAAAACGTCGCAAATTAGCTTTTTCATTTAAAAAGGTTGGGTGAGTATCTTCTACGTCAGTAGATAGGACTTTTTCATTAAAACGTTTGTTTTCATTGTTGTGTACCCGGTTCAGCACTCCTTAATTTCGCCACAAGATCCCCAATACCTTACCGGTAAGGTATTGCCGGTTTGTTCAACAGTTACTGCGGTACAACATAAAATGCATAACGGTTGTATTTATTAAATTTTGGTGGAAATCTTGAGGATTAAATAGAATACCGAAATATAGATAAAGAACATTGTTTTTACACTTCGCGGTAGAGAACAGTATTAAAATGCCATTGCATATTTTTCGATGAATATTTGCATGTTATACAATGTGAAACAAAAATTACGTTCGTACGTGATTTCAGTAAATCCTAGTATTTATTCATTGATTGTTACGGACAATAATGTTTTTTGACTGCTTTGCGAACTACTCAAATGTTCGTCAGTTACATTACCAAAAAAACAATGCGATTTCAATTTCTACAGCGTCAATAACAGTAGACTCCCTTGGGGTAGCACATCACATACTGAAAGGGTTTTGAAACTTCTAAAAAAAAAGAAGATTTTAATGTAAATTTAATGTCAATAGAACTGCATTGACAGATGATTTTGTAAGAACAGGCCATAGTTTTTCACGTAATCATCATGTTTCCAATATACGATTTTTAAGGTGTTAAGTACTTATTCAATTCCTTTTAATATTTTCAATACTTGGTGTATATACAGGATACAGCAATAATACGTCCGTCTTTTACTACTCGGTCTTTATGCTAGACAGCAATTTCATATTTTGGGGATGCAATATAATGCTAATTGTACGGCGAAACTCACAAGTAACCGGACACCCAACAGGTCATAGCGCATCAACTCTTCTCTATCGCACCGACCCTGCCTTTCCTAGCTGTATTTTGTATTTAGTCGCTTGCCGGGCCTCGTCCGGTAAGGAACAGTTAAGGAAGTTGCATATAAGATGCATGCTTCTCAGGACAAAGAACGATACAGCTGTCTCAACGCGCTATGCGAATCGGCTACCTGCATTGAGTGGGTCGTAGAGTATAACGGAAAATATACAATTGTATACATTTTACTACCTGCTAATGAGAAATTTATACACGTAATTTGTAATAAGCGATTGTCGCATTTTGAAATGTAAAGCGTGAAATAGAAATTTCAAAATCGTTTACTGCTTTTTCCATTGCTTTGGACGAAAGTATCGATATCTGCAATTCGGCACATGGTTTTGATTCGAACAAAATTCATTGGGACAATTTGGTAGGCGGTAGACGGTGCTCCATCTATGATGGGCCACAAACAAGGCTTTATACATTTTTTAAAAAGACTAACAATACCAATAAAATGCATCATTATCATTGTATTATGCATCAGAAAAATCTCAGGTGTTGAAAATGAATAATGTCATGAATGATGTTATTAAGACAGTTAATTTTATCAAAAAGCATGCTCTCAATCACCGCCAATTAAAAACTCTTTTAGAAGAGTCTGAATCTCCATTTGGAGACGTTATATCAGAGATCAGATGGCTTTCGAGAGGACAAACATTAAAAAGGTTTTTTAGTTTAAGAAAAGAAATTACAGAGTTCTTAACTGAAAAAAATCGTGATGTTACTTAATTACAAGATATTAACTGGTTATGCGACTTGACATTTCCAGTAGACGTAATTAGGGTTATGAACGGATTAAACTTAAAACTGCAAGGTAATGGTAAGCTTATTTGTGATCTTCTAGGATATCTAAATTCCACGGAAAGAAAATTTGATTTATTACAAGAACACCTTCAAATTGGTAACTTTTGTCACTTTGAAACATGTGGAAAATTGGTAAAAAGAAATATTTAAATATAAGTATTTAAAACAAAAAAAAAATCGTGGATATTGTTTTGATGTTATCCCGTTTTTTTTTGGCCCGCCAAAAATGTCGGTAATATCAAATTGGCCCGCCTAAGAAAAACTTTGGGAACCCCTGCTTTAATCGCTATATGAAGAAAAGGTTTAAGCATCATTAATAATATATACAATTTCATTTGTAGATTAGGAAGATCTTATACCTACTTTCCTTGGAAATTTCCGATGTAATTAATAAGTATTTAATCTGCAGATTTACCAAACTATTCGCACAGCACATTGTCCGAAATTTTTCTCACTATTATTTACTATACACACGCATTGCAGAAAATGGTAATTATATCGCCTTAGTTATATATTTTGCTAAAAGGTAAAAAAGAAAAACGCGTGTAACATGAAGCGAAGTTATCTTTGCGGAATCATCATTCATCATATCAATGTACCGAGACCTTGGAATGTTTGTTACGATAAACTGCACTTTATTTGAATTGTTATTCAGTCTATTTGTAATTACTATACAGTAAACTTGCCTCCAAGCATTTTAATTAAGAAATAAACTCTTTTTTAAACAACGAGATAAGTGTCTTTTTTCGCATCATTAATTTGGCGCAGTCAGTAGGATCTGGTTCTACGAATTCCTGCAAATTCAAAATTTGTTTTTGTGAAATTTGGTGCGTTTCAACGCTTCAAGAACCAACGGAACGAGAAGAAGAAGCAAGAGGACCGAGCGTTAGGGAAAATATAGACGGGCTACGGCACCTTAACGAGCAAGGTGGGTCGCTATATTCGCTGTACCTAACACTCCAACGTCCGAAGAAAGAAGACATCCTGCCAACCCCTGTAGGCAAAGTAAGTGCTGTTCAAATTACAAATACGACTCACCCTGACTATTGAAGTCCCATTTCATTATTTGAAATAACATATCCTAGTTGATATACCCATTTTCCCGTGAAAACAATTTGTCATTACCATTGCGGTAGAAACCTTTTGAAACAAACGAGAAACAAACTGGAAGAGATAATTGAAAGATTAGGAACTTTAGAATTAGAAAGTAGAGATTCAATGGCGGTCAATTACCAATTGCTTAAAATAGAGTTAGATGCAATTCCTACGTTTGGTGGAGAGAGTAGCGCGATTAATCTGTTTATAAATACTTGCGACCATATTTGTACGAAATACGAGGGTCAACCGGGAATAAAGGACGTAATATTTAGCACAATATTAGGTAAATTAAAAGATCGAGCTAAAACGTTAATTTGCTCTAGAAATGAACTGAACACATGGGAGAGCGTGAAAGATGCAATTTATAGTTATTTTGCTGATAAACGAGATTTTGGACAATTAATTCAGGAATTCAACAATACGAAAATGATACCAAAAGAAGATCCAATGTCATTCGGTTACCGGTTACAGGATTTACTTTCTAAAATCATGACGAAATTAGCACAAACTGCTGGTATTACTCATAAAGTAGAAAGGGCGCAAATTTACGCGCAATCTGCACTCGAAGTCTATCTGTTAAATTTACCGGAAGATATTCAAATTCATGTAAAACCATTACGACCAGGAAGTTTAGAAGAGGCAATGGGCTTTGCTCAAGATGCGATCAATTTTAAAAATAGGTCGAACACTATAAAAGGAATCAAGATGACACAACATATACCACATAAACCTCCCCTACCGATAAAATATAATCCTCCAACACAAATGCAATATCGCATTACACCAAATTATCCATATCCTGTGCAACCAGCATCAAATCTTTCGTTTTCTCGATATCCGTTCCAACGAACAAGTTCATTTCCGAGAGGTCCAATATCTAATTTTCCTAAACCAAATTTTATTCAACAAATCAACATTCCAACAAATATACAAGTTTTTGGACCACCACGCAATGTGTGGGCACCAGGACAAAATAGGACAGTATCAGCTTCGAAACCGACCCCTATGTCCGGCATATCAACAACAGCAGCCAAGTCAGCTAATGTTAAGGGAGCAGGACCGCTACAGGTAGTTTCAGAAGAACTTTTCCATCAAGAAATGGCAAATGATTATTACGAACCACCTCGTCCAATTTACAATGAACAAGATGGTCAATGGTACGTTCCGATAGGAGCACCAGAAGATGTGTTTGTTAGTGGTTCCTGTACCACTAATGAAGAAGATTTTCAAGATCAGGAAGATAAGGAAGAAGAAAATTTTACTACAGTTGCCTCACCGGAGAACTCACAGAAATAGTTTTAAACGAACTGCCCTACATTCAAATTAAAAATCCTCCTTTAAAGTTATTAGTAGATACAGGAAGTACAGTTTCTATGATAGATCCGGAAATAGTTAAAATGTATTATCCTTATAACGTATTTACAGAAAATTTAGAAATTCGAACTGCAAATGGAAATATTCTTATTAATAAAATTGCTAACATACCTTGTTTCGATGAATTACGATCGAATGGCTTTTTAAAAATGGTTATGTATAAATTTCATAAATTTTATGATGGAATTATAGGGCTAGATGATTTGAGGTCAATGCAATTTAATATAAATTTATCTAAAGGTATATTATATCGAGGAAGTTACAAATTACCAATCCAATTTAATAAGTTTGAAACAATCAAAGTACCAGGCAGAGAAAAAATGCTTAAAAAGATCTATGTCAATTTTATAGAGGGCGATATTCTGATTAATGAATTAACAGAAAATGAAATTCACATTCCTAGTTGTGTAACTACAGTCAAAAAGGGAGAAGCAATTATCGAAATTCAAAATTTATCTGATCAGGAGAAAATAATCCAAATGAAGCCTTTAAAAGCAATTCCTCTAGAAAATTATCAAATATATCAATATCAGATAGAAGAAACAGAATCGTTAGACAGGTTAAACGGTATGCTAAGAACAAATCACTTGAATGAGGAAGAAAGGTTTAACATTTTAAAATTATGTAAAAACTATATAGATATATTTAAAAAGCCAGGTGATAAGTTAACGCTCAATAGTTCTATCAAACACGAAATTAAAACTAAAGATAAACAACCGATTTTCCTTAAAGCTAGACGTTTCCCATATGCAATGAAAGAACAAATTCATGAACATATACATCAACTTTTAGAAGATGAAATTATTAGGCCTAGTCAAAGTCCCTGGGGTTCACCCGTGAATTTAGTTGAGAAAAAATTAGATGCAAGCGGAAAAAGAAAGACTAGATTAGTGATTGACTATAGAGCAATAAACGAAAAGACTATTGATGACAGATATCCTATTCCGAATATAGAGGAGATACTAGATAAGTTAGGTCGATGTCAATATTTTACGACTCTCGATTTGGCATCTGGTTATCACCAAATTCAAATGCATCCCGAATCAGTCGCTAAAACTGCCTTTAATACGGAACATGGTCACTATGAATTTCTTAGAATGCCCTTCGGCTTGAAAAATAGCCCCGCAACATTCCAACGCGTTATGGATAATTTATTAAGAGATGTTTTGAATAAATTTTGTTTGGTATATTTAGATGATATTATTATTTTTTCACCGTCGTTAGATGAACATATAAAACACTTGAAATTAGTATTCGAAAAATTACGAAATGCAAATTTAAAATTACAATTAGATAAGTGCGAATTCCTTCGTAAAGAAACAGAATATTTAGGGCACATTATTACACCTGATGGAATCAAACCCAACCCAAAAAAGATTCAGGCCATTAAACATTTCCCAATACCTAAAACTCAAAAAGAAGTCAAATCGTTTTTGGGCTTGTTAGGATACTATAGAAGATTTATTCGGAATCTTGCCAAAATTACAAAGCCTTTAACTAAATCCTTACGAAAGGGTGAAACAGTAAAACATACTCCCGAATTTATCGATACATTCGAGAAATGTAAAGTTCTTTTATGCAATGATCCCGTTCTAAAATATCCAGACTTTTCGAAACAGTTTGAACTAACTGTAGATGCCTCCAATTTTGCAGTCGGAGCCGTTTTATCACAAGATGATCACCCAATTGCATATGCTTCTCGAACATTAAACTCAGCGGAAATTAATTATTCGGTAATTGAAAAAGAAATGCTTGCAGTAATTTGGGCCTGCAAACACTTTCGGCCTTATCTTTATGGAAGGAAATTTATTATTAAAACGGACCACAAACCGTTACAGTGGTTGTTCTCGATAAAAGATCCAAATTCGAAATTAACAAGATGGCGACTAAAATTAAGTGATTATGATTATGAAATTTTTTATAAAAAAGGGAAATCAAATCAGGCTGATCCACTATCAAGAATAAAGTATACAGAAAATTACATAAACACTATAAACACTGATTTAGAATCCTTACTAGTAAATACAGACGACACTTTAGCTGAAATATCTATCGAAGAGTTAGATGAAATTATAAACACTTTACCCCCAGAAAATAGTAATCAAGAACAACTAATTGAAGATAGCAATTCCAATAATACAGTCCATTCAAATCAAGGCAGAGTAGAAGTATCAATTCCTTATTCAGAAAAAGTTTTAAACCTAGCAGAAAACCAACTTGTATTAGACGCTACACGTAATTTAACGACACCCGTTATTAGAAGTTATAAAGTGTTTGGCAAAAATAGAATAATTGCTACTTTACCGTTAACAACAGTTAGGGAAAATATTGTTCGAACACTCAGAGATTGTTTAGTGTTAGGAAAGAAAAATTCAATATACTTTAAACACAAAAATATAGAAAGAGAAATTATTAGTATTATACAAGAATCTTTTACGAACCTAAAGGTAGAAATTTGTAACAAAATTGTAGAAGATATAGAGAATGAAACAGAACAACAGGAGAAATTAAAATATTATCATGAAGGTAAAACAGCCCATAGAGGTATTAACGAAGTATATGAATCTTTAAAGCGAAGGTATTATTGGCCAAACATGGAAAAATCAGTGAGTACGTATGTTAACAATTGTGAAATTTGTCAGTTAGCGAAGTACGATAGGACACACCCCAAAAACAACCGATATCACACACATATACTCCTAAAAAACCTTTCGAACAATTGCATATAGATCTATTATTTATGAACAACAGAATATTATTAACAATTGTGGATCATTTTTCTAAATACGGACAAGCATATTTAATTACAGATAAAAATGCCAATACAATAATAAATGGTATAATAAAGTTTACTAGCCATCATGGTATTCCTAGAACCATAATAGCTGATTCCGGAAAAGAATTTGATAATATATTATTAAAAGAATTTTGTCGATTACATAAAGTAAATCTTCATATCACATCTGTCGGAAATTCTAAATCAAATGGTATTGTAGAAAGGTTCCACAATACCCTAACAGAATCAATGCGATGTAAGATTTTAGAAGGTAATACTTTTACATTTTACATTTGAAATTATTAACGGACATACGGAAACAAATTTACCATTCGACATCAATGAGCAACAAATTACCCAACAATTTATCAATGATAGAGCAGAACAAATAAAAATAATCAACGAACAGGTTCGCAATAATTTAGAGAAAACAAAAGAACAAGCTTGTGAGCGAGTTAATAAAGATAGAAGTGAAATTGAGAATGTTAACGTTGGTCAGGAAGTATTTGTGAAGAAAAAGTTCAGAAACAAGTTAAAACCTAAATTTGACAAGGAAAAAGTTCTAAAAGTAAATGATAAAACAATTGAAACAGCAAGGAAAGCCAAATTATCCAAAGATGTAATTAAAAAGAGGAGAAAGTTTACAAAGCAATCTTTATTACAGGATGAAGAAGTTGTCGATAATCCTGATACTGACAATAACGAAAATTGTATTCAGTCAATTGCAAGTTCATAAGTTCCAATAAGCGTTAAGAAAATTATGTTTAAGATATCTATACCTATATTATTTAATCCTACATAGATATATTACCGCATTTATTCTATTCCTTATAATAATTATCTAATCCCATTTACCCAGTCGTATTTGTTAATAGAGAATAGTACATATGCCTTGGAGACAACAGTATGTCCAAAAATTGAAGATACATTCGTATGCAATGAATAGCCTATGCCGAAAACTGGAAATTGTTTGTTAAATTTAATGGAAAACGAAGATACATGTAATAAAATTCAAGTTCATATGGAAGAAATTTTAATACAACAAATTGGCCCGGAGATTTACTAATTCATGCACCTGTCAATGTAGAAGCATATTATCTGTGCCAGTAGAAAAGAGGAATCAGCTGCAGTTCCACAGGGTGACGACACGGTTCTTTCCGAGAGACGTCAAGAACCTTTCTAACGGTGGAGGTGTAACATGAAGCGAAGTTATCTTTGCGGAATCATCATTCATCATATCAATGTACCGAGACCTTGGAATGTTTGTTACGATAAACTGCACTTTATTTGAATTGTTATTCAGTCTATTTGTAATTACTATACAGTAAACTTGCCTCCAAGCATTTTAATTAAGAAATAAACTCTTTTTTAAACAACGAGATAAGTGTCTTTTTTCGCATCATTAATTTCGCGTCTGTTCTTTTCCACTGGTCCTTGTATAATTTCCGTTTAAATTCCGCCATTCCGTTCTTTCCGCCTTTCGTTCGTTTATGAATAATAGTTACAAGAAATTCAAAGCATACTGTATTTTTTGACGTGCCTTATATGTAGCTCCTGGTAGCTCTACTGCCATACACATTATTATATTGTTATTGTTACTATAATGTCAAGAAAACTAAATAACCGTTATTTTTTCGTTGCGACTTCGGTTTCAAGCAGAAAAGAAGTTTTTTGCTTTTCTCATTTTTATACCACTATTTTCCATACTCTTAAACCTTTTGGGTAAATATTTTTCTCGAAATACATACATTTTTACACAGAAAACAATAGTTGGTAAAATATGCAGGTTTCTCCTAATTATTCCAGCATCTGCATTTATTTTCCTAAAGGATAAACGCAATTAGGACTATTAAATATTAATGACACTAATCCAATTTCAAA
>JAROYE020000005.1:39872289-39892289 GCA_029619315.2 Dynastes maya
TATTTCCAAATACAGTGTGTTTTTTGTGTGTGTACGTGTCATTTTTACAAATAATGTTTTTAAAATGTAAATAACTTAAAATAACCTGGAATTTTGATTATCCCTTGTAACATTCATTAACTGAATTTTATATATAACCTTTTAATGGCGAACGTTTCCAAAATGGGAACATACCAAAAAATCGATTTTTTATTAATTAATATTATTTGCATAAAATGTTTATAATTAATAATCAGAAAGGTTTACACCTATGTACCTAGATTTTAAAACCTGCAAATAATATGCTTAATTCAATAAAAGTTGGATTTTTAGTCTGTTCCCATTTTGGGAATGTTCGCCATTAAAAGGTGAAGTCCAACAAATGGTAAAGAAAAATACATTTGTTTAAAACTGACGAAGTTCTTTAAAAGAAAGAACTGTATTGTTGAATCCAACATATTACGTATGTTAAATCAAAAAGATATATTTTCAAATTAAACTTGAGGTTATTTGTTTCAAGAGATCATATGTTTGAGTCAAATGACGATTTCAAAAAAATTATTTCCTCACATTAAAAAATATACCTTTGCTGCCATTTAAAATTACGATTTATTTGACTAAATACATATTTTGTTCAATTGTGGCTCGTTGTGAGTTCATTATAATAGTTAGGTCAATAAAATTGATCAATTATTCACAAATATTCGTTTAATATTCTAAAACAGTGCTACCAGTTTCGAGCAATTATCGACAAATTCTTATTGTTTTTAAATTAAAATTCGTGCCTGAGGATAAGCATTGCTCAAAACTGGTGACACTGTTTTAGAACATTAAACGAATATTTGTGAGTAATTGACCAATTTTATACGAATACATATTTGTTTGTGTCAAGAATTTTTTTTCTTTGTGTATAGGGAAAGTGACATTACAAAATAGTTGAAATATGTTCTTTATTATGAACAAAGTAAATACATCGTAAAGAATAAAAAGGAAATGATCACTCCTTATTGTCTCCAGCACTATCTTGCTCGTTCTGCTCTTCGATTTGCTGGATTTTACCTAACCAATATTTTGTTTCTTTCTTCAGCGCCGACGAATGTAAGATACAGTTATGTTCACACTTATTCGAAATTGATCGGTATTTTAAATCGTGTGTAGGATCAAATCGAACTCTAGCGAGCCTCTGGCGACGATTTGGAGGACCCCATGCGACATTCGGGTTTATTAATGTTTTCGATATCTAAATTCATGTACTCCCTTTAAGCGCTATTCGGATATTTGGAAATTAATTCTCTCTTACCTTTAAGGAGTATCTCAAACTAGCAAGAATACATCCAATTATAGTTGGCGTAAGTACAGCAATAGTAATCGGTGAAACTCGGTTGGTTTTTGTTATTTTGGTATACAAGAGTACAAGTGCAGATAGCTAATAAGTTTACATTCAAATTTAAATCAAGTAAAAATTAGGAAAATAAACTTCGAACATCAGAATTCAGTGTTGAATATGCTTGTCCAATTGAAAGTAACACAACTATAAATATCTGATAAAGTATGAACCCAAGCAATCCTTGGCAGATAGCTAATATCATTGGGATCAATTAAATTATAATTATAATTAGAATTGCATGCAGTGACTGTGATCAAACGAAACGAGTGCTAGGTACTAGATTCAAAGAGCACATCAGGTGTTACAGATACGGGAACATAGAATCGTCAAGTGTAGCATAATACATAAACGAAATCGGGCATAATATTAAATTAGAAAATCTAAAATTGATTAAGAACGTAACTTTGCCGTGGGAATTAGCGGCTTACGAAACTATTTACATAAAAAGGAACACAGATTTAATGAATAAAGAGAACGGATCCTCGCCTTACTCTTGTCTTTTTGATTTTTTAGAGTTAGACGGACACATGGTTTACGTTTCGTGCTACAATGACAAGAGACTCTTTCGTCTATTTTTCCATATATTTCGCATGTTTTAGTTTTAGGGTGTATAGGCGGCAAAAGTAGGTACTTGTAAATATTTTTTTCGAGAGTAGGGATAGAACAGGCATGTGAGTTTTTAGAGTTTTTTCTTAGATCATTCGGTCATAGAGGATGAGGACCCACGAGTCCTCGAAGCGGCTGTTCCGAATTAATTAATAACTTGTGTGGTACGGAGTGTACCGATACTTTAGTGTTGATCTCCACAGGGATAGCGATCTAAGGATTTCCTATATTGATAATAATAATAATAATAATAATAATAATAATAATAATAATAATAATAATAAATGCCTTTATTATGCCATTCCCAATCTTGAAACAAATAACAACAACAAAAAGAAAGTAATCTATAAACTATTAGGAACGCACAATCTTAGGGCGAGGCCCAGTTACATAAATAAATGTGAAATGCTTTTGCCTAACCCTACTCTATTCAAAAACAATAAATTTGACCTGATGCCTATAAACTAATTAAAATCTATAACTAAACTAAATTCTGTGTGTGCACCCGGTTATACAACATCGGCAAACAAAAGAAATAAAAAGAAAATAAACTTTTGCAATTTTAAACTTTAAGTATGTTTAAATTTAAAGCAAAACAGTACGAAGCAACAAAAAAAAAATGCACGGGCTACGGAAACTAACGAAAGAGCTGGTTCACATAAAGGATTGATCGAACAATTCTTCGAAATTGGGCAACGGGATATGTTTTGATATCGGCCGGTAGGCTATTATACTTTTTATATAAACAAAAAGAGAAAGATCTTTCGAACAGAGCGAGCCTGTGGCGAGGGGGTGAAACGAGTCCGCGAAAACGCGTCGTTAAACTGTGGACAAATTCTGTAAATATAATGTCGAAATATTATAAAACTGGAAAATCCAAATTGTGTTTTTTTTTGCTATGAGGTACATGGTTTAAAATTATAGTGAAACATACAGTGGGTGCCGAAGGTTCTTAGCCATCTGAAGTGTGTTTTTTTAAATCAAACATGTCTTTTTGGGAATCGTTCCAAAATTAAGGGTTTCGAAGACATTAGGTTTTGAAGAAGTCGGCATTTCGAGAAAACAAAGAAAGGAAGTGCGCATTAGACAGATATGGTTTTTGGTACCTCGATTGGGCATAAAAGGCCCAAAAATAATTGTATTTATGTGTTTCCAAATTGCTAATGAGACATGTGTAATGTTGCATTAGGGTGGGATGACATATTTTTGTTAAAACGACCACTTTTCTAATGGTATTATTTTGGTTCGAAAATGTTGGGAGAATTCTAAAATAATTAAAATGTTTGACAGTTTGAAATTGAATGGCTACCATATTAAAATGTCTTCTTGGTCAACTAGAGCATAACATCGAAAACTTTTTTCAACATTCTATAAGTACATGGTTGAAATTAGAAAAAAATCCTCTTTCTGACCGTGTGAAAATCCAATACGGCGCCGATAAAAAATAAGAAAGTTGATGAAGGGCAGAAACGTCATATAAAAATTTAGATGGATGATCGAAAGTGGCCATGAGAATGTGTTGTTAGTTGTTGGTTTTAATCTGCAGGGCCAAATAAAGATACTAGGGATGAAAGGAGAAAATGACCTTTTTTGTTTTTTTTTTTAAATCTCGAACGTCATTTGTCTCAGGTTTCATTTTGTCTTCGGATTCATAACAAACACAAAATTTAGCAACTTTGTCTTATTTAAACCTACTCTTTATCTCCAATAGTAAACGAGATCCCCATGGTGGGGGTCGAAAATGAATCATCCTGCATATTTGGGCTTGTTATCTAAATTTTAAGCTAAAGATTAAGCATATACCAATTGAAAAGAGGAATTGCAACTAAATTAAAGAGATATAATAAAACAATTTGAATAACGTGCGGCAGTTGAGTGCAGATAGTATCGGTTCTGTATTCGAGAGATTCGGGGATTCAATTTTAGCTGGCGCGAAATAAAAAAATGATCATTGAACTCTTTTTTTTTTATTGTTAAAATTAATAAAATTATTCTATGAATATTTACAATAAACTGCTAGCATTGTATTAAGCGCTTGGCATGTGCAGGAGCGCCAGCCGACGGATATGTTTCTGCCTACCTGGCGTCATCAGCGTCACTCCGAGTACAGTCACTCTCACACAGTTGTTATTCACCTCTTGGGTTTATGTCACTAACCTCCTTAAACAGCACTAAAATATATTTCTTGGCGCCACCTAGTGCCAAGAGATATAGTCATGCCGTATAGAAAGTAGCGACAGAAATCGGAGTACAGATGCCGACCACTTTTCGAGTAGCTCATGGGCTGCTTAACGCAAGATGGCGGTATTATGCACATGTAAATGATTCCTCAGGCTTACCATGATGATGGATTCAAAACACATGTGCTAAATTACCGTTTCGGTGGTCGAACGGTTAGCATACTTTCGAACCGAACGCAGATTCAAATCCCGGCCGGGACGATTGGTTTTTAATTATGGATAAAAATGGGAGTGTGCCTTCTTCTCGGATAGAAAAGTAAAACCGTAGGCTCCGTGTCAATATGATGTTTGGCACGTTAAAAATCCTTACTGGAAGTCGGAGCACTTCTAAATTCGGCAAAATTCTAGTAGGCCCGTTTAATGATCAGAGTAATTGCTAACAACGTAATAATACAAGAACAACACATATTAAATAAGCAATTTTTCATTATTCATACTTTTCCAGATATCGATAGTTGCAGTTCCTGATGGTAAGTCTACCGTTTAATTGAGCTCACAAATTCTAACATTGAACTTTAAATCCATGTGCATAAGATACTATACCGTCATTGTTAGCATGGCTGCTTTCACGCCGTAAATCCAGTAGTTACCCAATATTGTGCCTGAGTAGAAGTGGTAGTCATTTTTGATACGGTTAAGAGAGTATAAAAATAATCCGGTCAAAGAGAGAAATAATATGGTTACCTTTTGATCAACCGCGATCTCTATAGCAATTTCCCTAAAATAATTTATAAGAGAATTAACTAATTTCTAGTGGTAGGTCGGTATTTTAGTAATGATATTTTGGAGCGGTATTTTGTTCTCGCGGCGTGTTGCACTCCACAATACCAAAATAACTCGTTACTTTGGAACGATGGGCTATCCCGCGACACGGGAACGGTAGCGGTTTACATTCGCGACGTTCCTGTGGAACGGTAACGTCGCACATACGGCAATTTCACCCATTTAGGGCGACAAAAATAAAAATTATATTTTTTCAACATTCGAATCCGTTTACTCAACGTACACCCTTAATTCTATCGTTGGAAGATATTAAAAGCACTAGCGGGCGTGTAAGTAAAGCTTTTCCTTCACAGAAAAAGTTCTATTCAGTTGTGCCAGAAATGTTAATGGAGCAAAAGTGATTTATTTGTGAATTCAATTAAATTTTTCCAAATTTTAGTGATGGATATTACAACATCGGGTATGTCTACAGTTTTATATAATTACACTCAGTCACTTTCATATTTTTTGCACCTAAATACATGATAAAGAAAAATTGAGATTTCTTTCTTGTTTTTTTATTATAATAATAATAACTTTGTGTAGATTATTCAAAAAAGTTCCAACGAGTAGCACCTTCTTTACTATTGTAAATCTGAGTTTAGTGTTTAAGTAACCTGTATAACAAATTACAGCTATTCCAATCAATCCTTTTCTAAAATATGGCGTTTTGGTTACAGGAAGTCGTGATGATCCAGGAGCAGCCACAAAGGCTATCGTCAGACAAGAACTATTTATGGTGTTGAAAAGTGAAAGTTTTTATATCAAAATTGTTGCTTATATAAGGTGCTTTGAGTATTACTGCATATCGCTTACAAGCTAGACACAAAGCAGTGGCAGGCAAGTGGACGAGAAGCCCAGGAAAAAATTCAAATTAGGAAAAAAGATTGCTTCGTTTTTTTTTTTTTGTACAGAAATGGGACTGATTGTCGATCAACCGAAACAAGGTGGGGGCAACTCGAATGATGGCAACACAGCTCGAAAATTCTTTGAGTATCCGTGTACAGTCTCAACAATAAACGGATGAAAATTTTACAAGAAGATTCTGCAGCATCTTAAGCACTTTATCTAGTGGTCACTACATAAACTGCATCAAATTCAAACAGTATTGTTTGTATACGGCACTGCTATGCATTGATCTCTATGGATGGTACAACATGACTGCATCTATAGATAAAATTTTAATATACCGAAGCGATATCATTGCTTTATTGCTTCAACCTATCGGACAGATTTCCGAAGATGTTTTAGAAGCAAGGCAGAAAGATTACAAAAAATTGAGATTATTTCACTCAAGATATATTTAACTGAATGCTCATTTCGTCAGATCCAGTAATATCTTCATAAAGAAAAATCACCAAGAAAAAAGCAAACCCTTTGTGAAAGAAGTTATGGACATGTTGGATATTCTGGACTTCACTAGAGCTGCTGAACATGTTGAGACTGACTTGGATGATGCTGATGATGGCGAACAATAATTATTATAATTATCAACTTTATTCCTTTCATATTAAATTTTTATAAATATGCACACTGCTCTTTGATTTTGCTCTTTATCTTCATACTCTTATTCAAGAAATTGAGGTAACTTAGGGCATAATATAATATTGTTTCAAAATAGTTGCTTTAGTAATCAGTGTGCTTTTAATAAGCAAAAGATTTAGTTTTCGTCATTTAATTATTCTTATCGCCCTAAATGGGTATGTGGCGTCGCTGAAACGATCAACATTTCCATCGTTACTTTGGAACGATGCGTTGTAGCGGGACATGGGAACGAAGCAAGGTCGACTATCATCGGAAACGTCGCGATTTACATTGTGCAACGCTAACCTCGCTGAAATGATAATCATCGTCGGTCGCGACCTCAAACGATTGATAAACATGGTATGCGTACATATTGTTCAAATGGTAGATGCTATAATATGTAGCGTAATATCATTAGACTACAAATTCGTTACGTAATTCTCAATAATTATAGCAGCATGTAACTACATTTCTTTATTAAATATTTATTCAAAATAGTATTCTAATAAAAGGATGAAAATATTTAAATCTTTAAAAAAGAGATTAGATATTCAAAACAAAACAGATTCGTGAAAAAAGAACACAAATTGATTAAAAGAACAAATTAGATTCCATAAAAGTAGCTATAACGTAAAGAAACTAAACAATTTCTTTGTTGTAATTTAAAAATAATAGTAGTTTTACCCTAGCTGAATTTAATTTGCTTCTTCTATCTGATAGAATTTGATCAGTTTTTAAAGATACTCATTATAGATCTCAAATTACAGTATGTCTCATGTAGATATTCAAAGAGATCAACCATTTCACATCGGTTATATATTGTTCCCACTGGCGGTGGGTGATTCGATTCCTTCGTGTATTTTCGTTGCGTATTGTAGACACTGTACTATGCAACGGAAATACACGAGGCAATCGAATTGTTGTCGGCGCCCTGCCGTTTACGTCATCACTCACCGCTACTGATCATTCCAAAGTAACGGTATCTTGTCGCGGTTGCGAGAGGAATGTTCCATGAGTGGAGCGGTATTTCTTCATAATGAATGCTGTAAAATTCAAATGAATTTTATATCCTGTTATATTCACCTCTGTTGTCAAGATCAAGCACTCACACGCAGAGAAACGTTCACTTGTATCAAGGCTGTCCGCCTCAATTCAAGACAATTACCGTTTCAATTATCCACAGTACAATTACTGTTTTAAATCAATTTTCATTAAAGAAAAATTTTCTCAGTGTGTTTTCTTCGCTTAAGAGAAGTATATACTTGTAATGAAACAATTGTATTTCTTTGTTTGACATTTGTTAACTTAATTCAAGAAAATCTTGCAGAAAATTTGGAGAAGGAGATTCTTAGTATAAGCAAATGGCCATTATAATACAAAACAATATTTTCTTAAGGATAGTAAATAGTTTTCTTAATTCAAGAAAGCGCTTAGGTATTGTTCATAAATCAATAGTTTCACTTTCTTAAAAAAATAAAACATTTATTTACTTAGAATTCTTGAAACGCATATTATTTATATCCACATTATTAATTGCACTTACCTTGTTTAAAACAGTACGACAAATCCGTACATAATGTAGTAAATTATTCACATTGCTTGTGATTTTAAAAAGGCTAAGGTAGTTTATCTACAGAATAATGTTCAAGCAGAAGTGAACTTCAATGTAGGAGTATACATGAAAAAAGTGCATAGAAACAATAACCAAGATAATGCTGATATATAGCTCATGGTATTGATGGAATCACTCCCGGCAAAAACAATGTGGGAACACTTTTTGCTCCTGGCCACATTGCTGTTCATCTTTCAGAAAGCTTTGAAATACTTTCTGGCGCCATCTAGTGCCAAGAGATATAGTCATGCTTAGAAAGTAAAGACAGAAACTTAACTTAAAACTAAGTGATTTACTTTGAAAAAACATTTTTCTGTCTTGGATTTCTTGATGCAAGATCCGATTTCTCTGCGTGCAGAGATCAGTTTGTTTGCATTAGGTTACCTGACCCTTTCTTGCTAGCAGTAACGTACCTGAACTTCTCAGGCATTGTTGGTTCCAATAATAAGCCAGTTGCGGTTCCCCCTGCTAAGCACAAAACACCTGCGATTCCAACACGCCATTGATTTAACATACTAAATTGATCGCATAGCGCTTCCAAAAACGAGTTGAAACAGCATATCGCTGATGATATACACCATACGAAGACGACAGAAAAATACCACAGTAGCCAAACATGTGCAAACGGCAAGTCGGATAAAACGTCGGGGAACATTGCGAATAGCAAAAAATCGCCTGAAATATGCAAGAATTGTATGAGTCATGTAATCGGCCGTAATAGTAACTTGAACTAATTCAATTAGTACCTTTGAGTATTAAACATTCGTCATCGGATACGTTGTACTTCTTTTGAATATAATTTAAAGTTAGAGGTATCCACACGGTGAATGTAATGGTAAAAAAGAGCTTCAGCGTATATAGTATTATTGTATCTACGGTGACACTTATTCCTGTTCTGGAAGCGGCACTTAATGTTAAAACGTCACCTGGGTGTTCTCTTTGTAAAAGGAGCATGGCGACTTTTATCCACATCTAAAATATATCGTAAACTTGCTCTGATCAACTCTGCTAATAAATTATTGGCTAACATGTACGATATACAGGTCATCTAGAACTGTGAGTTAGAAAAAAAATTGATTGACAATCTCTAACATTACCTGAGCTTTCTATATGTATATGTTTCCTAGTAATATACAGAGTGTCCCAATCTTCTGGAATTGTAGAATTGTTCTTACTGTGCAAATCGTAGAAGGTCAAAATTTTCAGTAATGTAACTGACATCGTAAGCTACCTTTGTTAGGCTTCGCCCTATTTAATAAAGACCATTTATTATTATTACTTAACTCTTCCTTATTTAGGTTCGAATTTCTGAATCAACAGTCTAATATCGCCAATATAAGTAAGTTTTGTTTACTGATGTTATGGTAACCAAACTATGTTAACACCAGAAACCATTGGAATGTAATTTCCAATTGCAAGATACACCTTTGACTGACTGCGAGTAGGTACTTGGGTTTAAAATTTTGAATCAATTGTTTAAAAATGTCAATGTCAACACAATGTAAACAAAAGATACTTTTGTTTGCAGTTGTTATGGTAGTCAAACAATACTAACACAAGAAACCTCCCATATGGCTACAGAAAAAATATATGATGCTATTTAAAAAAATCACGTTAGGTGTTCAATACTGAACATTCTGGATATTTCGAAGGCGTTCTAAAATATATTTGTATTTTGGATATTTTGAAGGAATTATAAATATCTCGAAATCTGTTAGAAATAGACATATGAAACCCGTATTATATTGGTTTATTTCTAGATGAAGAAGCCAAAAACGTGATAACATACAGGGAGTTAAATTTAAAATAACGGTTTATGTGTCTGGTTTGCCATTTATCGATCATCCTGTATATATGGAAGTATTTCAAAAGATGCTCCATGACGTCTATTATATTATCAGAAAAGTTTAGCTTCGCACTAGTTACACAATAGGCGCAATTTTATAGTTACAGAAGGTTGGAACAGCCTGTATGTGAATACTTACAGAATAGTCTTTTACGGATTTGTAGGTTGTTAGCATCGATCTCACTACTGGATACTGGGGACTAATAGCGAATGTAAATACTACTACCGGCACAAGGGAGGCGAACATGATCATAATGATTATAGCCAGTATTTTAGAAAAACGGCGCAGCCCGATCACCATGATGACAAAAAGTAGAAACCATATGATCGCGGCTTTTATAATAAGATGAGTTAAATAGGTTTTAATTAGTGGTTCTTCGCCATAGCCTGCACCTAATACTTGACTATTATAGTAATCAAATGTTGTGTATTTCGCCAGGTTTTCCTTGATTACTTTTTGAGTGCAATTCGGATCACGGAATGTATTGCAACATTGTTTAGTGTGGCTCTTATTGGTGTAGCCAACAAGGCATTCGCTTGAGTGCCGAGGAAAGTTGCACGTGGTCCACGGAAGCGTTTTACTGAACAAAAGAGTTATGTAGTGGAAAGCAATAATTGCAGCAGATACGTTAAAGATCTCTATATAAATCAATGCAGCTGCGATCGAATATGCCACACCTGAAAATAATCAGGATATTGTAGTCTTTCTGAAAGTTATACTAATCATTAGAGCAACGCAACTGCGCTGAAAGCCAGTGGCGGACGCATAAAAGTTTACACAAAATAAATTAAGTGTGATACGTGCTCAAACACTTACCGTTTTAAGAGTCCTCCGTGAAATCACAAAGTGGATAATGTCTATTTAATATTTGTAACATTAGATATGTTTCCAAAGTTGTTTCGGCAAAGTGAGTGCGGCGTGAAGAAAAAGTGTTTTTGTATGCCGAAAACGAACGTTCTACATCTAGTGACGTTATATTTGCGTAAGTAAAATAATCTTTCAAATAACTTAACGGTTCTGTTGACGCACCTTCACAAATTTGTCTTAATGTGCCAAAATCAGAGTCCTTATCTAAAACAGTTTCAAACCTTTCTAAAACACAAACATTTCTTGCGTCTTCTATCGCGCATAGCTGTGCGTGAACATGTTGCACTATTTGCAAAGATTCCACTAACGACATCGAAGAATTTTGTAGTTTTTCTATCGCATCCGCTAGTCCCACGTAACTGCCCTGAATAATTTCCAAATCTGTTTTAACTTGATTATCCTGAAATTTCAAGCGTCTTACCTTGACAGCCGCAGCTTCCTTTGGGTCGAATTCTAAAATCACGTTCTTTATATTCTCAAAATATTTAAGATAATAAAGTGCAGCCTCTAACCATGTTCCCCAACGAGTAAGAATAGGTTGTGGTGGTTCAGGAATACCGGGGCATAGTCTATGAAATTCCCGAATACGTTTAGAGGATTTTACAAACACAGCGTTTGTATGTGCTATTAGAGCGTCTACCTCGGGATAACATTTTCTGATACTATCTGCTACGAGACTGAGAGTATGAATTTTACATGTAATATGCAATAAGTTAGCACAATGTTTTTTAAGAGATCGACCTACAGCAAGCATGTTTGCGGCACCATCACTCATAAACATCAACAGCTGATTTGTTGTTCAAACTTTTCCAAATATAACTTATCCAAATATATTCCAATATATTTAACACCAACATTGAAATTACTTCGGCAGTGCATTGTTGTATTCGTCTGGAAGCTAGTAAAATTGAGGGTAACGGTCGATGTAGTTCCATTGTGCGTACCGTTACATTAACCACAGAATGTTTTTTACGATCTGTTGTTTCGTCCACACATAACCACAGTTTTTTATCTTGCAACTCCGATTTAATTCTTTTCTCGACATGCTCACGAGCAGACGGCACAACTCTCTGTAATGTTCTCTCACTTGGTAATTTAAAGTCCGGATATTCATTCCAAAACGAGACGTATGCTTTCTTCCTTAGTAAATGAAATGGTAAATTACATGCAATAAACACATAAATTAAATTTAAATTTGTCATAATCTCGTGTGGAATTTTTTGTTGAAACATGCCCTTTACTATTTACGTGCCGAAGACAATCACTTTTCGACCAACACATTAAATCTATTTTACACACTACACATTGAATTTTAGCGCCATCACACTTTAAATCAGGCATTTCTGCAATAAATTCTCTTATTCTGTCCAACTTTGGTCGTTTTCGCGACTTAGGAAACATTTTCAAAACAAACGTAGAACTACGATATAGTATACGACAGCGTAGATGCATACACAACAGATCGGCTTTCGAGTCGCAGTTATACTGACGCTTATACCGAATTGTCCAGGCCGTGTTTATTTTGTGTAAACTTTTATGCGTCAGCCACTGGCTTTCAGCCCAGTTTGCGTTGCTCTACTAATCATACTAAATATAATACTAATAATAATCCTTTTTATTTTCCATTCTTTTTTTCGTTTACTTTTTTTGCATAGCACTAGACTAGTGACTACGTCAAATATCGCTGATTTAGTGCAAAATACGTTAGGTTAAGGTCACGTCTTGATATGCTACGTGTATCGTCCTTTTCCGTTTTGATATTTTTATCTGTTTCAAATTAACGGCGGATTTGGCAAGTTCAATTTGGCAGCAGACTTCGTATGGTAATAGATTACTCTTTATATGTTAATCTACTGCAATATTAGAGCACACTATTTAACCAATTTTGTTTTCCACCTGACTTATACAACGTGGTTTTTTGAAAATGATCCACCTGAAATATTTCAGAAACTAAAATTAATTATTTTCTAACAATCAACACAGCTTTCTCCCAAATCGCTCCACTAACACTGTTCCCCTACAATTTTTAAAGTAAATTTCAACCAATGTTGTCTCTAATATACTTTGTCTTACAATGTTTACTGATTTATCAAAGGCATTTGATAATGTTAACCGTGATATTCTTTTTTATAAAATTCCTGGATTGGTTCAGAAGTTATTTACAAAATCGCCAACAAAAAATTGTTGTCGATTAAATCTCTTCTCCAGTATGCACCATCAACAAGGGTATTCCCCAAGGATCTCATTTGGGCTCATTTGGGCCCCATCCTTTTTCCGATTTTCTTTAACGATTTGCCTTGTTTATTGAATATTCGTGATAACTTGACTCTTTACGCTGATGATATTAATATTACATTGGCTTCGAGTAACCTGAAGGAATTCTTTCACAATATACTCTCAACTTTATCATTGGTTATCATTTAACCATTTGTTAATTGATAGTAATTAAATGAAACGTATTTCATTTCATGATAACTTTAGGTACCACGTCAATAACTTTGTTTTAGACGGCAGCATTTCTGAACATACATCTTCGTGCAAGCTTCTGAGTATTCTTGTTGACGAAGACTTAAAATGGAATGGCCACGCCTTTCTAGCGAATTGATCAAAGTTTGTTATGATTTGCACAACTTGAGAAGATCTTGCAGTTTGAGTGTTTTTACTTTTCTAATTTCTATTCTAAAAAGACCTACGGTACAGCTAATTGGAGTTCCTGCTCTAACGCAAACCGTGTTTTTCTACTACAGAAACGGGATGTAAAGCTAATTTTACTAGAAATAGTATTACCTTTTACCTGTATGCCACAAAACTTATTTACATTTATCTTAACTGCATTTATCTTAATTAAGGAAGGTACGACCAGTTTCGAGCATACGCTCATCATCAGACGAACCAAAAATGACAATCAATATAGTTAATACAGTCATAGAGTAAAGCTGATTCATTTGAATAATATTATTTTTTTACTTTTATGTAATTAAATTTAGTTTCAACAATTAATTATAAAAATTACACGAACATCCCTCTAATTTCCCTAATAATTTTAAATGGAATGACCTCAATTGAAACATTATTCTCCAAAGAAGGCGCAAGCGAGCCTTTTTTTGAAAAAAAATGTGGAAACTGAAAAATTAAAAGTTTGGTCTGCAGGAAGCTGACAGTAAGTTTTTAGACATCTAGGTAGATGCAGGGCAATGACAGTATTTTAAAGTATTCCATTGTAATTATAATCAACAAACAAAGCTGAAAAACTGCATTCTTAAGATGCTAACATGTGTGGATGAGAATATCTGATACTCTTATTGCACGTTTCTTGTCGAACTAGTTGCTAAACCGCTTCTACAGAAGTAAGCAAATCGCATTGCTGCACATTCTGCCAGCAGTCGTTGCCTGCTACCGTTACGGAACAAGTGTATGGAATAATTGCTTTACAGTAACAATTGCTATCTTTTTCATTTGATATTTTCCACGGTTTTGTATTGAACTTACTTATTGAAAAATACATCATTATCATGCACTGCTTTATTCGAATGATAGTTCTGGAACATTGGTCTTGAAAATACAGGTTTTAGGCCCGGCGCAAATTGAACCCAGCATATGCATGTGGCACGGTTTCTCACGCCCAGTCTATGGTAATCCTACGACCATGGTTGTGCCAAGGCACCGCACATCGAACCCAAGCAGTCAAATTCCACGTAGTATTCGAGGAGGAGGATCTAGCTATTCTGCATTTATTAAACGAAAAAAAAAAAAAGTAGGTGAAACAAGTATTTACGTGAAAGAAGTACCCATGAAGAGTTTAAATTATGCCCCTATTTTGTCCCATAGTTCATCTTTGCAGCTACGAATAATCAAATCTACTCTAAGAGATATGCAAAGTACTGGAACACAGAGGAATTAATGCAATTATGAAAAATCTATAAAAACACAGAAAATTTATACGTAAATTTTAAAACAAGCAGAGGAGTTAGGCAAGGAGGAACACTTAGCCCGTTGCTATTGATAACAATAATGGGCGAAATATCAAAAGAACACCCTTAGGATACAGCAAACTAACACCAGTATATATAAGGATAGCTATAATACTACAAAGGTAGAATATGATAACTTGTTAAAGAAAATTCGATCAAAAGAGTACGAAAAGCGGTTTCAAAACTCGGATAATAAATCAAAGTGTATGTGGTCTATATGTAATGAGATATTAGGAAAAGTGTCAGCGAGTTCAGATATAGAGATTGAGGGAAATCCCTCACAAATTCCAGATCTCTACAACGATTATTTACTGTCCATCATACCTCATCTAATGAGCAGCATGGAGGACATTCGATTCAATTGCAGGATAGTAGAAAATAATCAGTCTATGTTTTTAAAACACATTTCTGTGAAGGAACTATTACAATTTGCTAATAAAATTAAAAGCAAGTACACGTGTGGCATCGATGAAATTGTTGTTTGTTCAATTTCTTCAAATGTTGCAATCTCTTTAATAGACATCAGCACGGTTATTTGAGTGGCAAATCAACACATACTGCGATATTTCAATTCACCCGAGTTATATTGGAACATATAGAAAAAGGAGAACTTGCAATGGGTCTGTACCTTGATTTGAGCAAGGCATATGACTGCATTAACTTAGAATTACTTCTTAAAAAACTGCAATTATACGGGATTAGAGAACGAGCCTGGCAATTGTATCGATCGTACCTAACTGATAGACAGCAAAAAGTTAGCATTACAAAAAGCCAAGTTACTTATAAGTCTCATCTTTCTACCAAAAAGATAGGTCTAGCACAAGGAAGCATTCTGGGTCCACTCCCTTTCATTATTTTCCTCAACGATATGATTGTTGATACAGAAGTACCGGTAAACATCTGCTGTTATGCTGATGACACAAATTTAGTAATCGGAGGAAGAACCGTTGAAGAGCTACGTGAAAATAGCCAAATTGTGTTCACTGAAGCAAATAATTGGTTTAAACGAAACAAACTTCTAATAAACAACGATAAAACAAATTGCATATTGTTTACTACAAAACAACGTAGCATCGAGAAACCTACTAATATCCAACTAGACAGCCAGACAGTAGAGCTTCAGGAACAAGTAAAGTTACTTGGAATCCAAATAGATGAACACCTTGACTGGTCATACCATGTAAAGGAATTATTAAAAAAGCTTAATTCCGTTTGCTATGGTATAAGAATATTGAACAGATACATGAAAAAAGAAAGTGTGAAAGGCGTTTATTACGCTAACTTTGAATCTTTATTGCAATACGGAATAGTGTTTTGGGGCTGCAATAGCCTTGTGCAAAAAATTTTTGTGACTCAGAAAAGAGTCGTACGAACAATTTTGAATATCGGTTATCGTCAGACCTGTCGCAGTTCCTTTAAATCAGAGGGTATATTAACTGTTTACGCTTTATATATATATGAATGCATAATGTTTTTCGTGAACAATAAAGATACTTTTTAGTTAAAAGAGGAAAGCAAGTATACCGTAAGAACTTTAAACTATAGTTATCCTGTACATAGACTAATATTAAGTGAAAAACACCCAGCTTATACTGGTATTAAATTTTTTAACAATCTACCGAGATCTCTTATTAATAAGCATAATTCAAAAACATTCAAAACAGAACTGAAAGCGTTCTTTTTCCAATTAGAGCCGTATAACTTGAGTGAATACCTAAATAGACAATAAGATTATATTGTTGTACTTTGACGCTACTTCTTTTAGAGTTTTGCGATATCATTTGTATATTGCATCTCTTTATGCAATAAAGATTATTATTATTATTATTATTATTATTATTATTATTATTATTATTATTATTATTATTATTATTATTATTATTATTATTATTATTATATTATTATTATTATTATTATTATTATTATTATTATTATTATTATTATTATTATTATTATTATTATTATTATTATTATTATTATTATTATTATTATTATTATTATTATATTATTATTATTATTATTATTATTATTATTATTATTATTATTATTATTATTATTATATTATTATTATTATTATTATTTATTATTATTATTATTATTATTATTATTAGTATTATTATTATTATTATTATTATTATATTATTATTATTATTATTATTATTATATTATTATTATTATTATTATTATTATTATTATTATTATTATTATATTATTATTATTATTATTATTATTATTATTATTATATTATTATTATTATTATTATTATTATATTATTATTTATATTATTATTATTATTATATTATTATTATTATTATATTATTATTATTATTATTATTATTTATTATTATTATTATTATTATTATTATTATTATTATTATTATTATTATTATTATTATTATTATTATTATTATTATTATTATTATTATTATTATTATTATTATTATTATTATTATTATTATTATTATTATATTATTATTATTATTATTATTATTATTATTTATTATTATTATTTATATTATTATTATTATTATTATTATATTATTATTATTATTATTATTATTTATTATTATTTATTATTATTATTATTATTATTATTATATTATTATTATTATATTATTATTATTATTATTATTATTATTATTTATTATTATTATTATTATTATTATTATTATTATTATTATTATTATTATTATTATTATTATTATTATTATTATTAAATTATTATTATTATTATTATTATTATTATTATTATTATTATTATTATTATTATTATTATTATTATTATTATTATTATTATTATTTATTATTATTATTTATATTATTATTATTATTATTATTATTATTATTATTATTATTATTATTTTTATTATTATTATTATTATTTATATTATTATTATTATTATTATTATTATTATTATTATTTTATTATTATTTTATTATTATTATTAGTTTTTTATTATTATTATTATTATTATTATTATTAAATTTTTTTATTATTATTATTATTATTATTATTTTATTATTATTATTATTATTATTATTATTATTATTCTTATTATTCTATTATTCTTATTATTCTTATTATTCTTATTATTTATTATTCTTATTATTCTTATTATTCTTATTATTCTTATTATTCTTATTATTCTTATTATCTTATTATCTTATTATTCTTATTATTTTCTTATTATTCTTATTATTCTTATTATTCTTATTATTCTTATTATTCTTATTATTCTTATTATTCTTATTATTCTTATTATTCTTATTATTCTTATTATTCTTATTATTCTTATTATTCTTATTATTCTTATTATCTTATTATTCTTATTATCTTATTACTTATGTATTATTCTTATTATTCTTATTATCTTATTATTCTTATTATTCTTATTATTCTTATTATTCTATTATTCTTATTATTATTATTTATTATTCTTATTATTCTTATTATTCTTATTATTCTTATTATTCTTATTATTCTTATTATTCTTATTATTCTTATTATTCTTATTATTCTTATTATTCTTATTATTCTTATTATTCTTATTATTCTTATTATTCTTATTATTCTTATTATTCTTATTATTCTTATTATTCTTATTATTCTTATTATTCTTATTATTCTTATTATTCTTATTATTCTTATTATTCTTATTATTCTTATTATTCTTATTATTCTTATTATTCTTATTATTCTTATTATTCTTATTATTCTTATTATTCTTATTATTCTTTTATTATTTCTTATTATTCTTTATTCTTATTATTCTTATTATTCTTATTATTCTTATTATTCTTATTATTCTTATTATTCTTATTATTCTTATTATTCTTATTATTCTTATTATTCTTATATTCTTATTATTCTTATTATTCTTATTATTCTTATTATTTATTTCTTTTTATTCTTATTATTCTTATTATTCTTATTATTCTTATTATTCTTATTATTCTTATTTTTATTCTATTATTCTTATTATTCTTATTATTCTTATTATCTTATTATTCTTATTATTCTTATTATTCTATATTCTTATTATTCTTATTATTCTTATTATTCTTATTATCTTATTATTCTTATTATTCTTATTATTCTTATTATTCTTATTATTCTTATTATTCTTATTATTTTTATTATTCTTATTATTCTTATTATTCTTATTATTCTTATTATTCTTATTATTCTTATTATTCTTATTATTCTTATTATTCTTTATCTTATTATTCTTATTATTCTTATTATTCTTATTATCTTATTATTCTTATTATTCTTATTATTCTTATTATTCTTATTATTCTTATTATTCTTATTATTCTTATTATTCTTATTATTCTTATTATTCTTATTATTCTTATTATTCTTATTATTCTTATTATTCTTATTATTCTATTATTCTTATTATTCTTATTATTCTTATTATTCTTATTATTCTTATTATTCTTATTATTCTTATTATTCTTATTATTCTTATTATTCTTATTATTCTTATATCTTAATTCTTATTATTCTTATTATTCTTATATTCTTTATCTATTATTCTTATTATTCTTATTATTCTTATTATTCTTATATTCTTATTATTCTTATTATTCTTATTATTCTTATTATTCTTATTATTCTTATTATTCTTATTATTCTTATTATTCTTATTATTCTTATTATTCTTATTATTCTTATTATTCTTATTATTCTATACTATATTATTATTCTTATTATTCTTATTATTTTATTATTCTTATTATCTTATTATTCTTATTATTCTTATTATTCTTATTATTCTTATTATTCTTATTATTCTTTTATTCTTATTTTCTATTATTCTTATTATTCTTATTATTCTTATTATTCTTATTATTTATTCTATTATTCTTATTATTCTTTTATTCTTATTATTTTTATTATATCTTATTATTCTTATTATTCTTATTATTCTTATTATTCTTATTATTCTTATTATTCTTATTATTCTTATTATTCTTATTATTCTTATATTCTTATATTCTTATTATTCTTATTATTCTTATTATTCTTATTATTCTTATTATTCTTATTATTCTTATTATTCTTATTATTATTATTATTTCTTATTATTCTATTATTCTTATTATTTTATTCTTATTATTCTTATTATTCTTCTATTATTCTTATTATTCTTATTATTCTTATTATTCTTATTATTCTTATTATTCTTATTATTCTTA